>LPNX010555284.1:504499-588285 GCA_001517045.1 Pseudotsuga menziesii | reverse complement strand
TGAGAAGGCAATCTCAATCTCGGTTGCTAACTCATCCACTCCAACTATAGTCTTTGCACTCCTTGCCAACTATTGTTGTTGCTTGCCCCTCCCTTTCTTCTTCACTAAACATTGACTAGCATAGTGCCCCTTATTGTGGCACCTAAAACACCTCACAAGACACAAATACTTCTTACCATGGTTAGAAGAACTTGATTGTCCCTCCTTCTCTTCCTCCTTACCCATTTTAGGCATATCAACCTTACAATCACTAAAGTAACATGAGCATCACACACACAACACGTCACAAGTCCACATCACCCCTTCATACCATAACAACATACTCCAATCACTAGAACATCTAGGGCATCACACCCATTGAAATCCTCTGTTCATAGCTCCCTCACAAATCAACAAATTCTCCATGCAATGTCAAAAAGTATCAAGAAAATACCACACCATCACTAGAATATCATGGATATCAAACCCACCAACCTATCACAACCCTTGGTGCCTATCTCAAGTATGGATCCAATCACTAGAAAGTTCTTGGGCATCACAAGTTACAACCACTAAAATATTTTGTTCTCGGTTCCTTTAAACAAGTAGATAACTTCTCCATGTAATGGATGGAAAGCATCAACAAAACTGATCTAATGCCATGTTAAAACTTTGTGACGATGAAAAAATCTCACCCAATAAAATGCCACAGCTTTGCACCATGAAAGTTTAATCCCTAACCTTTAATCTCACTTCACTGAAAACACTTGTAAAGGCTTCGTATCTGCAATAACAAAGAGTTGTAGGCAACCTTCAAATCATAAACACCACAAATACATAACTGTTATATCATTTCAGCAGCCATTAGGGCAAGATCTAACCCACAATTCAAAACTGAAAATTACAATAGCTAACAGCAGCTGAACTTGCTACAAAATCAGATCTTAAGTAGATAAAAGCAAATCAGCTTATCATTCGACCCAAATGTTCATTATATCTGCATAACAAATCAGCCTCAAAGCTCCCAAAAAATTAAATCTGAAAGACCAAATATGCATCATAAATTGGGACAAGCAGCTCAATTATTTATATTCGCATGAAAGAAGATTATAATACAATATATCAACTCATCCCTAGCTGGAAATGCAAATCCTTTACAACTCATCTCAAGCAAGAATTCCTGCATGCGTCACAAAATCTAGCTAGGGCACCTCATGCTAATCACTAGCAAACCCTAGCATTCCATTAGCGAAGCAAACCATCTCACTAGACTAATCAAGCTAACCCTTAGAGCTCCACAACTAGCTAGCATCACACCAAGTAATATGGGTAAGCTTCGTTATCGAAATGACAATGACTACAACAACAACTATATCTAAACTAGGCTCTCTCCTTCCTTTTTAAAGACTAGGGGAACAAGTGAGCTGTAGGGTTTTCCTAGCATTCCATTAGCGAAGCAAACCATCTCACTAGACTAATCAAGCTAACCCTTAGAGCTCCACAACTAGCTAGCATCACACCAAGTAATATGGGTAAGCTTCGTTATCGAAATGACAATGACTACAACAATAACAATATCGAAAATACGCTCTCTTTTTTTAAAGACTAAGAGAAGAAGTGAATTACAAGTAGGGTAAAACCCTAACCCTAAACTATGTCCACAATTGGAGAATGGGTCCACAAGTGGAGCAATCTATATGTGCCAAGTAGGTGGGCATATGCCTACAAGGACCAACTCACTATACATATTTTTATGCACCCACAAGTGCCAACTCACCCACTCCACATATTTTTATGAAACAAGTGTGCCCTCTTAGTCCAAATGACAAAATAGATTAAAAGTGGGTTAGAGGCAAAATATTGTCATAGCGCTCTCTCCATGAAGTGCTCTTCCTCCAAGCAAAGTGCTCGCATCAAAAGGACCAAAGAGTGCCAAAGAAGATCGGCACTCGTGATATAAAAGGTAGAAACTCTTGGAAACAATGTTGTCCTTAAATATGTTAAAACCCCTCATTTTCATACCGTAACCAAATGAAAACTCTAGTTTCATCCTAGAACCAACCCTCGATCAATATTCACTGGCCAAAACTCCTAATCAGATTCCAATAACTACATGTGAAAAAACCAACATGTACAACCACAAGAACCCTCACATGGGTGCATTTTGGGAGAGAGAAATCAATCATGCCATTAATGCACACAAGAAAGAAAACACCAAGCATAACAAGGTTGAATAAGGAAGAGGAAATTCACAAACGCTCTAATACCGTGTTGAGATCGCAAACATAAAGAGGGGATTGAATTGAACCCCCAACAAACCCTAAATCAAGATAAACCATAAGCACAAGTGTAATTCCATAGCATGAAAAGAGAACACAAGATGTGGGTGCCTGTAGCTAAAAGAATTCATCACTTATGAGAGAATATGATGAGGACTCATGCATGTATTGTGTATTTATATACAACTCATGAGGTTAGGGCGTCTTCCCCTAAGAGGGGGTATGAGCCCACATAAATGTCTATATTAGCCTTAGCTACCAAGAATAATCTAAAATAGTGTCGACTAGATCAACACTTAAGCCATAACCTAATGATACAATAAAGAGGGTGCTTAGCCATAAATGACCACATGTGAAGATTACCATCATTCCAACAATAGGTAGGAGTGATTTTTATGCAAATAGCACTTCACTTTGCAAGAGATTTATATTGGAATATTCTTATGTTAGTACAACATAGTTGTATTAATCTAAGTTAGTATTATTCCAGATTAGAATTAGTTATATTAGTGTTTGTGTGTGAGTAAGTGGGTTGTGATAACAACTCACCTTAGAATAGAATCAATGGAGTGAGAAAAAGGAAGGATAACTAGACTCCTATTTAGTAGGATTATATCACTTGCATAAATATCTCTCCAAGAATGAATAAAAAAAATTATTGTAACCTTTGTTTACTTTCACATGGTATAAGAGGAATTGGGCTAGCTCCCTCACAAGAGATCCCAAAAAAAAGAAACTATGAAATGTAATACTCCTACGATAGAGTAGTAGTGCAAAGGATAGAACAGGAGTAACGTAGAGGATAGTTGATTTTGTGAGCAAAACGTAATTGCAAATTTGAGAGAGTTTTAGATTTAGGGATTTGATTGTTGATGCTCTAAGTTGCCTATGCACAAAATATGTGAATCAATTGCCCGCTGCCATTACTAGAGTTGTATGTGAAGCTAACTCATGTGAATAAGAGAGTCACTATTAACCCTAGCGGTCATTCATTTATTGGCAGCCCGAAAGGAGAATATGATTAACTAGAGAATCACTGTCACAAAGGAAGGCAACACCTATCCACAATATGTCATGTATACAATTGATCCACTGCCTAGAAGCGCTCCCTGCTCGTTTATCAAAGATTTGTCACCCAAGTCCACCAAGCAACTTTATTTCATCGTGGAAAATCCATTAAAAGAGAAGATTGGTCTATCCACTGTATAACAACAGCATTCTCGTACAACCAAAATAGATCTACCATCAAAGTTGCAGATCTCACGCTTATTGAGTACCTAAGTAAGTTTATAGCAGTAGATCTATCTTTGAAGCCAAATTGTTGTAGGATTTGAGGGCATTTTGGAAGGGTATCTAAGGCTTTGCCAAAAATTGAACGACTCATCTCATATGGCTAGCTTGCTAAAAAATGATTACGATGTCATTGGATGTTGTGTAAATCGAAGGGTTGATTAAAGATGCCCGTGTGTGGAAGAACGGGGTCATAGAGGCCATTACCTTGTAAATTTGCATGAAGTTGGAAAACGCAAGGTCATCAATCTATAGGTCGATGTTATTATCCCTGCCCCAGTCAGGTTATTGAGTAAGTGGTTGATTTTATATTAGTTAGGTTCGATGTTATTATCCCTGCCCCAGTCAGGTTATTGAGTAAGTGGTTGATTTTATATTAGTTAGGTTTGACTTAAATTATTTTGTACAGTTACTAATGTTAAAGTTTATAATTTCTTTTTTATATTTTTTTTAATTTATTTATCTAATATATTAATGGTCCAATTCTTATTTTGCAATCATTACAATCCAATTGAAAATGACAATTTAATTAATTAATTTGATTTTTATATTTTTTTTAATTTATTTATCTAATATATTATTGGTTCAATTCTTATTGTCACCGGCTACACACATCCACACACACTCTTGCATCTCGATCAAGCAGTCAAAAGTCAATAAAACATACAAATGCGTCCCTTATTCAGTGAAACGTGAACTTATATGTAAGGTGAGATGTATACTTCCTCCTCCATGAGAATGTGGTCGATGTCGTAGTAATCTGCCATACTCAATCGTTGCTGTGCTTCTGGTGGGATATGGATTTCAATTTCAATTTCGGATTGGACAAATTGAGCGCGCAACTCAATCCACCGCCAAATCCCATATAAATGACGAATGACGAACTATATCGAGACAGTTGTCGGGATATAGAGACAGGGGAGCTAAGGGTTGGGCGGGACCCGCGAAATGATATTTTGAAAATGAACATTAAAGTTTTACGATCTCGATTAATGCGAGTGTAGCATAAGAACCATTGTGTCTCCAAGTCGCTAGAGGTGATTTACACTATCGCTCCTTATTACCGAAACAGCGTTCGCCAATTTTACTCATCATACTCAATGATGCACAAAGTGCACAACAATTAAAAATAATAATTAAACTTCTCTCACCCAACAAAGGGTTACAGCATTATATGAGGTCACGACTCAACCCTAGAGGACACACAAACAATGACGGCCTGCTAGAGAGGTCATGCCCATCCCTTTAGGGGTGAAACAGTCCACGTCCCAAGCCTTAAAGGGATTATTAACAGTCACGGCCTGCTAGAGAAGTCACGCCCAGCCCTTAAGGCTTTCCACAGTCAACAACCAAGCCAAGGAGGACTTAAACCAATGACACCTAGCCCTTAAAGGGCTTACACACAGTCACAGCCTACTAGAAAGATCACGCCCAGCGAAGGGGAGGAAAAACAGTCCACGATCAACTAGAGGGATACCACTAACAACCCCAGGCCCCCAAAACAGTCTCAATCTGCTGGAAGGAGGTGAAGCAAGTCACCAACAGTCGCGGCCTACACATAAGGGGTCACAAACAGGTTTAGCAGCACCACATGAGAAATGCCCAAGCTAACAACCCACAAGGATGGACACGGCCTGTTAGACAGATCACAAAAACAGTCACAGATCAACCTAAGGAGAGACAACACAATCACAACTCAATGCACAAGGAGAAGGGAGCAGAAAAGACCCAAAAACGCCCACTTTACAACAGCAATAACCCTAGGCATCTAGCAAAGATCAGACATGTACTTCTTTCATGCCAAGATGTTCTCAAAAATGAAGTTGAGAACTTAATTTATAATCTTGACAAGCCTTCTAGAAAGGTCACTTAGGCAATAGTTTTTAAAATCGACTGAACCGGTTTTAGAATCGATCAATTTACCAGTTTAATGGGTAACCAAATCAAACCGGTGAGCAAATCAGTTTGGTGACCGATTTGGTACCAAACCGGCCGATTCAAACACCAAATTGGCTAGTTCAGTACCAAACCAATCTGGTCGGTCGAGTTATGTTAAAAAGCAGTTGATTTTTGTGTGGACCCGTGCACTCAAGAAAATAGGGGTTTTTCATGTTTTATTTCATTTTTTAAATTTTTTCCTAACCTAATTTACCTAAAGCAACCGGTAACCTATTTAGTGACTACCCCCGAGACTAAGGAGCCCGAGCCTAAGCCAGATGATGATGCCTTTGCTAGTCCTAGTTCTTCTTCTAGTTCTACTTTTACTTCTAACAATGGTGATGAGTTTGATCATTGATTATGTATGACAGTTGACTATGTAATCAGTAGCAATCATTATTATGTAGATTACTATGTAGCATGTTATTTTTTAGAATCTACAAGACATACAACTTATAAGCCCCATGGATCATGTATTTTGTTCCAGTTCTAGTCTCCTAGATATGTATTGCATAATACACTTTGTGTCGTTTTGATATATTGACTCTTATATGGTATATACATGCACAAACTTTGGATATTTTGTCTCTAATGCTTTGGAATCATGGAATACAATCTTGAAAATGTTGGTTTTTTTTAAATTTAAGTATTTTATGTATTTTTTAGTCAACCGATTCATTACCGATTTCAATTCCAATTCGGAGTTGACCCTCGACCAATTTCGAGTCCGATTCCGATTTTTAAAACTATGACTTAGGCAACCCCTATGTTTTAGGATAGTTACCAATAAAATAAAATAGTTTGACTTAGGATAGGGTACCAAAGGTCATATGGTCACATAACAATAAAACAACAAAAATAATAAGGTTAAGTCATCATAGCAAAGGTGGTCAAGGTACCACATACAACAAGGGCGCTAAGACCAAAAGGACCATACATCAACTAAGGGTCACAACAAGGTGGTAACGCAACCCCCATACCCACAAGACCATGGTGTATCATAAAGGTGGGGAAACAACCCCTTTTACCCACAAGACCAACAAGACCAAGGACTTTAATCTTTTCTCTCTCTCAAAGTATATTATCACATATTTTTTTATTATCACTATATAAGGAGAAGATCCAAACTGGATGATGTGATCCTTTGGTCCTCAATATTGCTCCGAAGGGTTAGGTGCTAGTGACATCATCAAGAGGTGGCCATTCCCTTGAGAAACAACCTAGCAATAACCGATTAGGAGAGAGGACATCACACTTCATCATCTTGGTCAACTTGACCAAGATCCACCTGGTTAACTAACTAGGAATGTATTTGCAGGAACTACTTGGTCCCAAACCAAGAATCTGCCTGGTTCCAAACCAGGAATGTCTCTGCCTCAACCTACAAGATCTAGGTGGTCCTAGACCAAGAAATTGCTTGGTACCAAACCAAGAATCCTAGAGGCATATAGGGGCCCTAACCATATGTTAGGGACTTTGCCATGGCATCAACATGCTTGGTCCCAGACCAAGAACCACAGGAGACTACTGGGGGCCCTAGGGTACCTTCTAGGGTCTTACTCTACCCTAGTTAACTAATTAGGGTACCATCCTCCCTGAGAATGGGTCTCGCAGCTGCACTATCTTAAACAAATGGCAGCTTCCAACTATTACATCTGGTGCCTAGCCAAAAAGAGTTCCTGGGAGTAAGATCCCTTGAAAGGTCAAAAAGACTTAGGTCCAAGACAAAGCACTTGTGAAAAATGAGAACACTAAACAGTGTGTAGTTAAACCAGCCAACCAATGGGTTGTTTAAAAATATTCCATCGAGGTTATTAATTGCTGTTCATTTTATTAGTATTCAATTGTTTCTTCCAACTGCTCTTTAATATTTGCATGTCCAATTTCAAGCACTCTCTGCAAAGCAAGGAGCAATCTTGCAGGGTTTCAACAATGAGTGTGTCAAGATATGGAAATACAGTATGCTTCTTTACACTTCAGAATCATTATTGTAACTAGAAAAACCTTTCCTCGTAAAGGGGCATGGGAACTTAGGAAATACATTTGAGTGCTTGGCATACAATTGATATGATGGAACCAGCTTTCTTTCTCACTTGTATTATTTCTAAGCATATAATTAGGACATCTATAAGGAAACAGATAAACTTTGAACATTTCAAACAATATGTCATATTTGTTTTGAAAGCCACACATTCTTCCAATACATAATCTACATCAGAAGAGTATCTCAAACTTATTTACTCCTACAAAAAAATAAAACATCTTAGGTATTCTTCTTTTTAAGGGATTTCTTATTGGTATCAAGCCATAAGAAGCAATATCAAGCAAGCTGTGAATTCAATTAATAAAAACCAGCTAACCGCACTGTGGGCATTTTTCCCATATTGTTCCTAATATTATAGTAACATAAGAGGTTTACAATGATGTGTCTTAGTTCTATTCTTGCAAATTGATGGCATATTGGTGGAATCTTTTTTATTAATTGAAATGCATTTTTTGCACATGGAAGCACGGTAATGGGATGACAACTTGCAATCCAAGGAAGAAAGTGAGGCTAGTTTGCAAAGCAAACAGGAAGTTCATCCTATGTTGATGGAAATTGACCCAAACAAGCCAAATTGAGGATGGATCTGACTAGAATGCTGGATGCCACAATGGCCATGGGATAAGGAACTTCGTACGTGCATGTCAGAAAAAGCCTGGATCAAAGCATAGGAGACATTAGAAGACAAGCTGAGAGTGCAAGCAGGGGATTGAAACACCTGATTGTGCTACTTTCATAGTAGCACAGAAACAATCAAAGCTTGGAGGTTCTCAGTTTCCTTTCACTCCAGCCTCAAATTCATCTATACCAAGCAGAATATGCAACTCTAGTGTTTGCACCATTCAGACAACATAGGAAGGCATGAGAAGCATGACTAGCTTGAGGTCTGAAAGGCCCAGATGCTGTTCTTGTTAAAGTATAGCAGGTTCTTCTATCAGAGATGATGAATGCATTGCTAGCTCTCTGGCTGTTCCCAGCTACATGGATCCTACAGTGTCTGCCAAGGAAAAGGTAAGTTAATGCAGCACACCAAAGCAGAGGCTTGGAACATCAGGCAAAGATTCTATTGCGTCTGCCAAGAAACTATTTCTTTTCCATTACCAGAGGGAAAAGCAAGCCAAATTAAGCCGAACAAAAACAGTGCTTTATAGCATATAAATCCTAGTGCAAAAGGGATTACAAGACCTTTGAAATTGGACAGGTCCATTAATTCCACTAATGATCTTGGTATTGATTCAGATTGCCCTTGTTGAGAGGTATGGCAGAAAAAATGGGAGATCAGGATCTGAGTGGATAGTGGATACATTGTTTATTCTACATAAAGGTTCCCTGGTGCTACCATAGCTAAGGAAATGTTTGATCCCTAGTTGCCAATTTGAATAGACAAGACAAGGGGCCAGAATTTCCAAGGAGTTTTATTTTTTAAGATTGTTGATTTACTAAATTGAGGGTATGAGAATGAAGGCATTTATTAGCCTTTGGTGGAAAATCTGGTAGTCTAGGTCAAATGGCTCAAATCAAGTATTTATTAGCTGAAGGAGCAGCTTCTTTCTAATTAGTTTATCTTTAACAAATATTGTCAGGGTTTGGAGGGCACTTACAAGATTTCAAGACAGTGATGTGAGTATTCTTGTGTATAATACAGACCTAAACTGAGTTCGTTTTTAGTGTTATTTATCTAGGAGTTTGATTAACTGTTGTTGTTCCAAATATAGACCAGAACTAAATATAGAGTGGCATTTGCAGACCATAGGTGGCAAGGTCAATACTCATCCCATTTAAGATGAGGGTTACAAAAGTTTTTAAAGACGAGAAATACCTGTGGTTATAGAATGTTGGGTTATTGATCGAGACGGCTTCTCTAGAGCACAGATCCTGAGCCAACCAGAAGGGCAACTCCACCTTTGCACCAGCTTCTACCTGTGTAACCATGTTTCAATATGTTTCATACATTTTGAAGATCGGATAGAAGAGCCATCCAAGAATTAAGATGCAGAGAAATAGATACATACATTGTTATTTTCAGATCCGGGATCCAAAAGGCCCGCTCCGTTTGCGCCCACCCGAAACACCACAGACACCGGCTACACACATCCACACACACTCTTGCATCTCGATCAAGCAGTCAAAAATCAATAAAACATACAAATGCGTCCCTTATTCAGTGAAACGTGAACTTATATGTAAGGTGAGATGTATACTTCCTCCTCCATGAGAATGTGGTCGATGTCGTAGTAATCTGCCATACTCAATCGTTGCTGTGCTTCTGGTGGGATATGGATTTCAATTTCAAGTTAATAATATCAAGTATCTTCAACCAATATGGCAGGTAAAAACTTGCATATCTACGTTTTTATTTATGAGACTTGCATCTATGTCAAACGTTCTTTCCGCATCTCTATGACCCGGAGGTGATGAGGGGGTGAGGGTACAAACCCTTCGACCGTTAGGGAGATACGCGAAGACCAGTCGGGAGACCCTAGCAATGCATAGTAACCTTGCCTCCAAGTCAAAAGAAAAACCCAAGATACAAAATAAAATCCCTAGCAAGTGCTTATCCTCCTACTTCGCGCCTATTCTCCTCTCCTTCGCTATGCACAAGAAGCACAAGATGAGCCGGATGTTCGGGTCGGATCCAACCAAATCAATGTAAGTTAGCACATGTAGATTCCATATCAATGTAACTGCCAAGAGTGACCATCTTAAGTGGAGGCACTTCAATGCTTTTGTTCGCTCACTTTATGAGAGAGAGAGAGAGCGCTTAGAGAGTGACTTGTCCTTTCGAGAGTGACGAAGGAACAATCTCCGATTTTTCGAGGTTGAAAACGGATAGATACCTGCCTGATAATATCTCTCTCTTGCTGTCTGTCTATTTCTTGCTTTTCGCCTGATATCTTATCTCAGCTATGCCTGAGAGATTTTAATGTATGCCCTTTATCTTTGATCTTGCGACCTCGCTGCCTTAATCGACCTTATTTAGACCCCGATATAACTTTCCCTGAGATCGAAGATCTTTATACCCAATCTATCTAGCCCGGATTTCTATTTGCTAACTTCCGACAATGAACTTGACACGGTTTGCTTGCTTGCGTGGTCCAACAGATGAACAAAAGCCAATGGCGGGAGTGACTTGTCCTTTCAAGTTTACTTTTCCTGGTTTGATGTGTATTGTCGTTATAAATACAAGTTCTCTTTATGTGAGCTCTTTCAGGTTGGTGTCCGTTTAAGTTTCCTTTGGTTAATTCAATGTCAATTTGCATATAGATATATTCACTAATGAGCATATATAACGTTGGGGTCATTATAGCTCCTTTCAGGTCAGGTCTCATTTCTCTTGATAGATGATGCCTGATTTGAGGTTTTTAGAGAATTCACATAATTGTTTGTTCCACTTGTTGCATTGGACACGCGGGTGTAGCTTTTAATGCAATGATCATCTCAAGTGATAGCTCGTTAGTGCTTTCATTTTCTCTCTTTATGAGAGAGACGGTTTACGGGGTGACATGTCCTTCACATCAATAACTTCTTGGTTTAAAGCCTATGAGAGGATGGCATAAAACCTTGGTCAAAGTTTATAGTAATTATATCACATATAAGAGTCAATTAAGTCGGGCCATTTCTTCGTTACTAAGATCCATAAGAAGCATCCCCTGCCTATGCTAAGCTTGTTTTTTCCCTTTTCATCATTATTGGCGAAACTAGAATCAACATGTTCATATCGAATAAAAGGTGAAATATTAACATAAATTTTCATTTAGACTTTCCAGTTCCAAATCGCATGCGCCAACTATCTGGCAGCACGATGAGAGTTATTGGCCGGTGGCAGAAAGAAAGAGATTGCACCCGCCACATGTTAACAAGAGGCATGCTGAGAATAGGTGGAAAACGGACAAAGCAGATTCATAAGCGGGGGACAAATGCCAAACTTCAGGCAAGATTAACGTGCAGTTACAAGAGGACAAAGTAACGTCTGATAGAATGTTGAATCCACAAAACCTGCCATGACAGCATACGATGGAAGGGTTCTCTCAACAGTTTCAATAGTCAATGCCATGCATGAGGAAAGGATGTGTGATATTGTTGTGAAGAATGTGTGAGAGATGAAAGGGTATGATAGGACCATGATATACAAGTTTCATGAAGACAAAATGGGGAAGTTTTTACATAATTTAGGCTTTCAGACTTGAAGCCCTATCTTGGTTTGCATTACCTTGCAATCGATATCCTACAGGTTGCTCACATTCATTTTATGCAGAACAAGGTGTGAATTATTTGCAATTGTAGGGAAAATCCCCTAAAGGTTATCTAGTTTGAGGAATTGATGCAACCTCTCTCTTTAGTGGGTTCCACTTTTCAGGCATCCCATGAGTGCCATGCACAATACAAACATGGGTTCTATTGGTTCGCTTGTTATGGCTGTGATTATTAATGTGAATGAAGACGAAGAGGGAGGGAGTAGACAAAATTTCTTCCCTAACTTTCTGGGAAGTATGGCCATGGTGAGAAATGTTGAATGCATCATGAGTTTGTTATACGATAATGGAAAATGGCAAATGAGTTCGCTGCAAGATACCTAGAAAGGTCTATGAATGCAAACCAACTCGCTTTCTCTTTCCTATAATCAGTATATATTCTATAAAAAAAAATGTAATTATTCCATGATGCCTTTAGTTACAAGGTCTTTCCAAATGTTATTTTTAGCAAAGAATAGAGACAAATAGATTTTAACTCATACTTAAGTCTATTTCAGTCTCTCGGTCCTTCTTGTTTGGATTTCTTGCTTGAAAGAGAGCCTTTTTCCTTTCAGGTCATACCATTTGCATGCAATTACGAGCTATATTTCCTCAAATCACTATTGAGGGAATTTTTTAGTGATGTATTGAGTTTTGCTCAGGCACGAACCGAGGAAATAAATTGTCTTTGTTATGTGATGCATTGTTTTCTTTAAAGATGCTATGGCTCCTAAACATCCATTCATAACGCCTATTAGAATAGAAAGGAGGTAGTCGACTACCAGATTTGCACACCAAGTAAAACTATGATCCAAGAATCATCAAAAGAAACAAAACAAAAAAAAAATCTATCTTAAACACTCTGCCTGGGTGAGAGGTCAGTGCCTTAAATATTATAACATTAACACAAGTACAAACATGTAAATGGTTGCTATTAGTTTCTTACCTATCCTCGTGGCTTTGAACTTGAACTAGTGATCAAAGCTCATAGTGTACCGAACGTGCAGAAAACTCTTTCTAGGCTCATCTAACAGAAGACTCTTGCTAGGCCCATCTATCATCTCCAAATGTCGTAAGCTGTGTGTTTTCTTCCTTGATGAAGAAGAGATGAAATGCACGACTCCATTAAATGGCGGTCATCCAGAAATCCTAGACCTATTCAACCTATGCTTCAAAAATAAGTGTCATTTCCTTGGCCTTTGAGGATGGCTACACAGGATGTGGTGGTGCAGGTGAAGATAATGAAACATATGTGATATGGCAGTGCAGCAGTGTAGCTACCATAACCTGCACACATGGAGAGTAGAGCATGCGACAACCACGCTACTCGCTACTAATGCTAGATACTACTTGTATCATAACATTTAATGTCAGAGGTAATGCTAGACTAATTTCTAGCATTACTAGGTTTCATCAGACTTATTCACTAATTTTAATTTTAAACTAAGAATGTTAGGTTCAACAGACGCTCTACCTCGATATGAGGCCAAATAAGAACAAAAATTGCATGATTAATGGAGAAAAAAAGTTTGTCATACTTTGAAATAAAACTTAGAATAAATGTTTAAACTTTGCATTGGTTTTCATGTGTATTAATATAAACAATATCAAGTTGATTCATAGAATCCCTTCCATGAAGAAGTAATAAAAAGTATGATACCATAATATTTATTATATCAATCATAAAATAACTTTTAAGAAACAACACAATGTACACTATTAATATTATTCAAAGTTGAGTATTTATAATAAGTTAATGCTATTTAGTATGGTTGAACATTCATGCTCTAACTATATATCCAAAACAAATATACATAATTCACTCATGATGCTCAATTCAAATATTGGCATGGACGCATATTTTGGACAAGGAATTATATAGTTTGGTCGAATATGAAAATGGACATAGTTATTAAAGGATGATGAGAACGTGTTTGGGTTTCTAGCAATACTACATCATTAGAAAAGGATTCATTGTTTTATTTGTTACTTAAGAAAAAAAGCTGATAAAAGGATTCATTGTTTTATGTTTTAACTTTGTTTGTTTTTCAAATTGCGCTAAAGATACCAAGCATGGTTGAATGGAGATTTTGTTTTGAATGTTGAATAAGTGGTAAGTGTAGAGGAGGAAGCATGCATAAAGTGTGAAGGGATAAGCAAAGCAACTAATCAATGGTGTAGCAACCAACGAGTGGTAAATGCATATCATGTGCATCCTAACCTTCACATCAAAGGGGGACAAGGAGAAAAGAAAATTTCTCTACAAGAGGTGTTAGAGTTATTCAAACACTTCAGATGAATCTTTGTCTATCCTTGCCTCACTTCAAATCAATCTTTGTCTATCCTTGCCTCCTTTTTATAAGATAACTCTCAATTCCCTAGGTTCACAAAGCCCTTGTGAGGTTTTGTAGACATCTATGAATTGTCTTGTGTTACAAACAGTGGTAGATGGAGAATGATGATAATGTATCATTGTCAAGTATCACTATCTAACTTGGATATAACATCCTTCATCCTATTCTGAGTTGAACTATGATACTTATCGACATTTTCCATCCGCCATGATATGTATGTGTTAGTTGTAAAGACATGTGTTTTGGGTATATATAATACAGGTAACAAGTTAATTAGTAGAAAACTCAACATCATTTTAGTGGAAATTCTTCCCCAAATCTAGTAAGAATTTTTTCAAAAATCCCTTGCCTTAAAAAAGGTAACCTATTGAAAAAGTTGTTGGATCCATTAGTGAAGAGGGAGAAGTTTTTCAACAGTGGGAAAGGTTCAATTCCAATGAGGGCCTTACGTGGAGCCATGGGGGTACCTTGAAGTAGTGGTCGAACGTGTGGTTCCACCTAGAGAGATTGTATTAAATGATCTTGTAACCCGTGCAGACATAAGTGGATCAAAGCCCTCCTCCATGTCCTCCTAACATTTAAGAGCACCTCAGTGAGCCTAATGGTTAAGAACATGTATAATCTCCCTCGAGGTCACAGGTTCAAAACTGGCGGGGGGTAGGGTTGTTCATTGGCTTGTTGTGACAAGGCTCGGAGGGTAGGCGACCCTTTGGATAGAGGCGCACCCCGGTGGGCTTCAGGACGCCTCGACCCCTACTAATCACAAGTTACTGGTATATCTAGCTTGCGTGATGTTGGATATACTCTTGGGAGGTTGTTGTTCCGATGGTCTAAAAAAAACATTTAAAAGAAAAGTTGCCAATAACAGAGTAAGCTAAACTCTAGATGATTTGCACCTTTCCGACAAATTTCGTCGAAATCCAACGTTTCGATTATTAATTGAAATTGCGATTTTGATTGTTTAAATTGCGATTTTAATTACAAAAATAGATTAAGCTCTTATCTTTAAAACACCTTAATTACGCAATACCAACAACCAGGCCTGGAATTTGACAGTTTATAGAATGTTTTTTCCATTCTAGAACGTATTTGACAGGTGAATGTTAAACGTACACATCACTGTTGACGTGCATAAAAATACTTGAAACGTAGATTTGACGTGTATTAATTTGAATTTCCCGTCAAATATTATGATACCTCTCTGAAACTATATTACTTGTTAGTAATTACCCTCGGTCCGCCCTCTCCACTGCTTTCTTCTATTCCTCGCTCAGCCAACGTCCAACGAGTTAGTGCAAGATCTGTTCATTATACTTTTTATAATATCCTGGAAGTCTGTGAGTGGCCAGATGTGCCAAACAATTATCCCGTACAGATCTCGCATGTTTCTTTAGTTAGCCCAAGCTGAATTGATCTTTCTCAGGACACGACAATTGAAGAACAAGAATTAGAAGAAATAGCCAAAGATAAGGCTTACAACTAATTTTTAAGAAGAATTGATCTACCGCTGGAGCATACACCAGTAATGGTTTTTACGGTATGAAGGAAGGCAGGAACTAGGGACTATTCCTTTGGTTCTAAAACCAAACAAAGCAATGTTACGTTGTCGGAACAAGAAAGGCCAGGATGGATTTCATGACAGAGAAAGGGACAAAACACTGAGGGATTAAATCTTTAGGTGTATGGTATGATGGTTGTTTTGGGTTTTTACGCTTTGGTGGTTTTATGATTTGCAGTTTCGTGGTTTTATGATTGAAATGGGTTCCATTTCAACAACATAATATAGAATGTAAATTGAAAGTGTTGTGGTGTGCGGGATTTAGGAGTCTATTGCATTGGATGAGCACATTTTGTGGATAGGGAAGTGACGCACACTATTAAATGGTAGGATTTTGATACATTTCTTCAACTCGTTTGAGGCATGTCTTTTAACTTGTGTTGCATTTCTTTGCTTGCTTAAGGTAAGTTACAAATTTTTTTATGGTGATTTTGACTTTAGGTTCGTGGTATATTTTCAGTGGAATTTCCATCGAATTTGATTTTGATGTGTGAAGACATAGTTTACTAGTAGGAAGCCATAACGGGAGCGGAGCTCTTTGTCTTCTGCTTGGAAATTATTTGAATATTCAGAAATGAGAAAAATAGATCAATGTTAGCATTTGAAGGGTAACGGTAGTAACTTAGTGTGGCTTTTATAGGGAGCGCAAACAAGTGTCACAACCTTGATTATAAAGAGGATCTGGGGATCAGTTAAGGCTTGAAACCAAAGCAATCAAAAAGGGATTGGTATACTTTATTATAAAATAAATTGACATGCTATGATATGCATAAAAGGTAAAGTGATGATCACCAAAAATATGTAGCCGTCAACAAATTTCCAATTGACAGGCAGTTAGAATTTGAAATTCCAGGCCTTCCAACAACCAAAAACTACTATTTCAACGAGTCCTATGGGAATTTGACCCTAAAAAAACTGGCCAAATATTCGATGCAAATCGTGTAGAGTTTAGTTTTTTTTTCAAGAAGAAAAATACAGTTCCTTGCTATTCATGAGAATCAAAGGTAACAATTACAGGGCTAAAGCGATCATTTGAGAAAAATACACCAAGTTGGCGCTTACCAACAACAGACCAGGAAGGAAAGTAATCTAGCAAGTATCACCGGTTACACAAAACCTGAAGATCATCCTTGTAACATGAAAATATTCAAACGCTCATCCATAGGGAGTACAGTAGGAGTCATGGCTAAGAGTCCAAGGAGAGCTCACGAGGGGCAAAGGGGACCCCTCAGACTAATCATAATGGGAGCAAAGTGTCTAAAAAACACATACCAAATAAAAAAATCAGGCTCAATAAGATTAATACTCATCCAAAAACTGGAGATGAAAAGAGCCAAAGAGAGGGCCGAAACACATCCATTAAAATAACTTGATGGTTGTGCTCCCTATCATCACACCATCATAATATTCCATATAGGTGAGAACACCCATATCAAGAGTGAGAGCAGCCTTGGACAATGAGTCAACACTTGAATTGTACTCCCTGTAGATGTGCGAGAAATTTATAGTGTTGAAGGAAGATTTCAGTGCTAAAAATACGATCACACCAGTGTGCCAGGTCCATAACATTTAGTTCCACCACCGATCTATCCCAATTGATGACCACCTACGAATCCCCCCAGATCTGGAGAGTGGGAAGGCCCAACTCAACAACAACATGCATGAGCGACCAAAGGGCCATCAATTCAGAACGGGTATTGGTGCTGGGACCAATGCCTGGAAAAAATGGGAGGGACTGATATGAAGTAGGAAACCAGAGCCACCCACATCAAGAGTGGCTGGGCCATAAAAAAAACCAGAGGGAGAGGAGATCTCAGGGGCAGATCCAATACACCAAGGACGAGTGAGAGTATTCGGAACAAGATAAGTGTGGACACAATCCATAATCCATCCGCAGACAGAATCCACCCTAGGACTGTCATCATAAAAAATAGTTTTGTTACGGGTATTACAAATACACCAAATATAGAAGAAAGGCAAATACACAAATTCATGGGCTAGAGCAATCCAAGATTTTATATTTGACAGCACATCGGGTTCATTCCAGATGAGATTAATCCCATATCTAGAGAGAAGTGTCAATCTGACAGAGCATGCAAAGGAACAAGAAATACTGAGATGGTGGACCGATTCTTGGTCAGATTTGCAAAGACAGCAGAAGTGAGGGCCATACCAACCATGCTTGACTAAGTTTTCCCAAGTGCAAATCTTGTTTTCCATATAGACCCAAATAAAGCATTTTATTTTTAGAGGAAACTTCCATGACCAGAGCAAATTGTGTTGCCACCCCTGAGCTTAAACAGAATGACCCACAACAATGTACTGATATGCAAGTCGTGTTGTGGCCCTCCCATCGTGTTTGTTCTGCATCCAGATGATGCAATCCATAGTCCTGTTGAGTCTAATGCTTCCACCATAGATACCCTTGATATACATATCCCATTCCTCCTTCCATGTTCCCCTCGGTTCAAGGTCCTCCACAGATAGCCAGTAGTGTTGTGGGCAGGAGCTGGTAGAATTTACAGCCTGACAAAGATGGGTAATGCCATAATCTTTCAAACATTCATGAACACACTCCGAGAGAATAAAGTCCGGTGTCATACCAGCAAGGGGATCCGATCCTAGGATGATGGAGGAGCCATCCCCCACGGACCAGCCAATACACCTTCAGATCCAGGGAAGTACACGTACAAACCCATTCCAGATATAGGATGTGTTTTGCACAGAAAAAACTAGATAAGAGTAGCCAAGAGTCCCATGAGGCGCCCTTTATGTACTTAGTCTATAAAGCCAGGTGCCAGAGGCCATTACTCATCATGACAGACCATAAACCCTTCATTCTCAGTGAGAGACTGAACTACCCCAGGTGTTTGATATTCCAACCTCCCATCTCACAAGGCCTCGAGAGAGTCTGCCAATCTATCAGATGAATCTTGTGATGAGTAGTAGATCCCCCCCAAAGAAAAGTAAAAATGAATTTCTTGAGTCGATTAAGTATAGTAGAAGAGATCTTGGCCAAGAAGAACCATTAGACAAGGATGCCAGCTAAAACAAATTTGATCAGGAACAACCTGCCACCCAATGAGAGGAATTTATGTGTCCAATGCCCCAGCCTCTGTTCAAATATCCTAGTGATCCAACACCAACCATTAACCACATAGCCTAGTGGCTTTAATCTGAAGCCAAGGTATTTAAAACCCTTGTCAATCGAATCCATCTTGTAGGGTAGAAGATCAGAAATATTTCTGCCCAAGTCATCCGTGATCAGGTTAGTGAGAAATGAAGACTTTTCCCCACTGATACGCATACTCGAGGCTGAGCAGAAAAGATCAAGAATAGTTTTGTATGCAATCCATTCCTCCACAGAAGCCAGGCCAAAGAGTATAGCATCGTCGACAAAAAGGAGATGTGTGAAAGCAACTGTTAATGAGAGTTTTATGCCAGTAATCTTGCCTTCCAACTTTGCATTCCCAATCATACCACTGAGTCTTTCAATAATCAATAGGAATAATAGAGGTGAGAGGGGACAACCCTGCATGATACCTCTAGAGGCACAAAAAAACCAAAGGGAGATCCATTGATCAATACATAAAAGTTAACCGAGGAGACACATGCTAGGATCCAATTGACAGTAGTTAAG
Source organism: Pseudotsuga menziesii (assembly GCA_001517045.1). Taxonomy (NCBI): domain Eukaryota; kingdom Viridiplantae; phylum Streptophyta; class Pinopsida; order Pinales; family Pinaceae; genus Pseudotsuga; species Pseudotsuga menziesii. The sequence continues at coordinate 568,971 of LPNX010555284.1, read as the reverse complement.
GGAATACCTATCTGGAGTAGTATAAGGCACAGAAAGGTCCAATTGACCTGGTCAAAAGCTTTAAGGAGGTCCAGCTTTAGTACTAAGGCTTATAGTTTTTTGGTTTTGATGGAATGTAGTATCTCTTGAGTAATCCCAATAGGTTCCTGGATCAATCTATTGCTAAGGAAACCAAATTGTTCTAAGGAGATGGCCATAGATAAAATGGGCTCGAGTCTAGATGAGATAATCTTAGTGATCAATTTGTAGACAAGATTGCAAAGAGAAATAGGACGATAGTCAACAAAGGTGCAGGGATGATCAGATTTAGGAATAAGTGTAATGAAGGTGGCATTTATCGACCCATTTACCATACCTTCTTTGTGAGAGAGCTCTATAGCACTGAGAAGATCCAGTTTTACTAGGTCAAAGAAAAATAAAAAGAATTCCACAGGCCATCCATTCGGGCTTGGATTGAGATCTTTTTTGAAGCTTTTTAATGCAGACTCAACTTCACCCAGAGTAATCTTAGCTTCCATAATATCCACATCCTCCAGAGTGAGAAAGGAGGGAAAACGTTGTATAACAGAAAGTTGATCGGAGATCCTGGAATTCTCATCATCTTTGAAGAGGGATGAGAAGTGCATGATCCCCAAGTCTTTTAACTGTTTGAGACCACTGACAGGGATGCTCGAGTCATCCACCAGCTCCCAAATGGAGTTATGGTTCCTTCTAGCCGATGCAAAGTTGTGGAAATATTTAGTGTTAGCATCCCCTTCCTAAATCCAGAAAGCTCGACTTTTAAGTCTCCAGGTGAGAGCTTCACGATGTAAGAGCTTTTCACGACAACGTTTATTCACGGAGAGTCTATCCAGTATATGTGGAGGAAAGATCCCAGAGGGATGAGAAGTGAAAATGTGTTGATCCTCCTTATCCAGAACCACCAAGTTCCAACTCCTGAAGATGTAATAATTTTTGGGTCTTTTCCCAAGATTTAGTAGCACCTGTTAGTCTTTTAAGTTTGTGTACCATACACGACAGGTCATCATGCTCTAGGGGGAGACCGCAACAAACTAGGATGAGTGTACAAGTGCTGAGAACTCATCTGAGAGGAGCCAAGCTCTGTTGAAGTTGAAAGGAAAGTGCCTCGAATGTTCTACATTATCCCATTCAAAACAGACCAGGAAATGATCGGATAAAATCGATTGGTGGATCCAAGACTGATATCGAGGTAGGTGAGTCACCAGGGAGTCAGAAATGAGAAAGTGATCTAGTCGTTTGCTGATACCCCTATCCCCAGCCTTGCCATTGCATCATGTGGGGCCAATGTAGGTCGGGGCCACATCAATCATGCCATTGACAGTGAGAAGTTGAGTAAAGTAGTGACATAGTGGATCAAAATGAGCATCTGCCCCCCAAGACTTGGCATCCAAGAGAGTGAAATTGAGGTCGCCCGCAATAATCAGATTGGGAAAGCAAAAAATGCCATCATCAACAGCGGCGTCCCAGAAGTGGGTCTTATGGAGGTAAGGGCCATAACAGTTAAGACAGGAGAGCTCCAAAGGAAATTTTATGAGCGATGCCTTGACCAGGATACCATAATGTGAAGAATAAGCATTGCAACGGATGTTGTATGGGTCTCAAGCCGTAAGAAGGCCCCGAGAGAGTCCAACAGAATCCGAGGAACAGAACTCCCATCCCGGATGGATTTTTGCAAAGGTGAGGAGAGCTTGAACATAGTCACACATGGTTTCTTGGAGGAAAACCATGTCAAGTTTAATAAACGATATGAGAAGATCGAGGCTTTTGAGCTTGGCAAAACCCCCAAAACTGCGAAAATTAAGGGAGAGAAAGATCATTAAGAACTCGAGCTAAGGGGAGACTCTGCTCTAAGAACCCCAAAGGAGTGTGATGACCCAAGAGAGTGGCATGATCGTGCAAGATCCTTGATCCAAGTACATGGAAGGGGTGAGCCCCCATGGGAGGGCTCACGAGCCATAGGTTTTTGTTTACGGGATTTCTTGATGGTGACATTGGCATGACGGAGGGAGTTCAGAGGAAGGGTAAAAGGGGTAATCGACGATTTATCAGAAAATATGCAGAGGGAATTGAGCAGAGAGGAGTCTTTGAAGGACGACTCATGACAAGGGCTACCAGGACAGAGTGGAGGGGGAGAAGTGTGAGCGTCTACAAGGGGTGTAAATTCCTCCTCCGAGAGAAGAAGAGTACTGACAGAGAAGGTGCAGGGGGAGAGGCTATAACCGGAGGGGAGAGCACCCGTGTAGAGGGGCTGGGAGAAGGTACATCCTCACATTGTATGACAGGATCCAATGAAGTGGCAGGCGTTGCAGGTCCCAGGGTGGCCAAGTGTTGGAAACCCGAGATATTCTCAATTTCTTCAATAAACTCTAGTTCACCTCGAGAAACACCATCAAAAGCAGTAGGTGATACTGAAGTATACGTACCAATTTGTGGGGGTATAGCAAAACCCGAACCCAATTGTGCCACAGGAGCAATGGGGGAAGTCCACGGGCGACGACCATTCTTTTGGCAAGGGGCACCATGAAGAAGTGACGAACAATGGCTACGAAGATGACCCGTGAGATGGCAATAGTGACATCGGAATGGTATACCCAGATAATCCAGCCATTGCGAATGGACACAGTCGTCGAGTATGATGTCCAGGACCGTTGATAGACCCGCAAAGATGTCAAGCTCGACCAATACCCAAGCAGAGCATTTGTCGAAAGTGTGGAGGAAATGCTCATCGAGGGCCACAAAGCGCCCAATGGAATTAGTGATGCCCACTAATATATCTTTGCACCACCATTGAAGAGGTAAACCAGGAAGCAATACCCAAAGGTGACGAGTCGCAATCTTTTCCCTATCAGAATCAAAACCCTGATGCCAACGGCTGACGACCAGTGAGCCCGCCTCCATGGGCCAAAGGGAACTGAGAATCCGTGAGGCATCCCCATCCTCAAAGAAGAGAAATACATACGAGTTATTGGAAAGTTTGCTGATCGTGGGGACATAGTCAAATAAAGGTTTCCAGTGAATGGTTGCCCACGCAATCCAACCGGCCTTGTCTAGGCTACGATATTCTAAACAACCGATCAACGCACGACGACAAAGCATTTCCACCTTGTCAAAAAATACATCGTGACCCAATACAAACCTACGCTTGGCATCCAGTGCACTAATACGCTTAAGCTTACGACGAGACCTAAACCCCTGTGAAGGGTCACCCTTAGCAGCAGAAGTGCTGCTATCAAGCAGAGAAAAAGTCATCGAAAAAAAAAGATGACTAGAAGAGCCCGGTACCATGCCCCATTAGGTGAAAGCTGAGTTACCAAAATAACAGACACAAAAAAACAGGAACCCAGTAAGTGTGCGGAAGCACGACCAGAGAAACCTGAGACCGTGGGAAAAGGAACCCCAGAGAGGAAGTCAGAGGCCCCAAAATGTCAACCCACGAAATAGTAATCAGCAGTGGACCCCCAAACACGAGCCACCGAAGGTAAAGACCAAGAAGCAATCATCAAAGGGGCACACGCAAACAAAGAAAGTGCAAAGAAGAGAATGTTCCGCAAAAGCGACAGATAACACAACCCCAAAAGTCAAACCCACAAAGCTAAGTCCCCAACAAGGAACCCCAGTTCCGACAAGACCAACAAAGACAAACCCCCAGTGAAAAACCGGGTTCCATAAGACGGTAGTGCTAGTGCATAGTAATGCCAAACACCGAGAAATGAGTGCACGCAAGACCTCGAACCCGATGAAAAGGAAAAGAGTAGACCCCTATTCCCACTTTTTTTATATGGCTGGTACTAAGTCCGTGAGCGAGGGACGGAGTCCATACTACCGTTAATAAGAAGACCAAGCATGGTAATAAACCACAAACTCAGTAAGAACCCCGGACACAAACTCAGTAAGAACCCAGGACAGTGATGGGCACCCTTCAAATACCCGGAAAGCCGGTTGTAGACACCAGCGAAACCATACCAAGAAACCAAAAACAGTCAGAGAAGAAACCCACAAGCCAATAAGAGACACACGGTCAAATGACAGAGTCAGTAGAGAAACCCACCAGGCTCAGATTCAGTCACCAGTCTGCCACTATCAGAACCCGAGAATAATGGTAAAACAAATAAAGACAGAAACCGAGAAATGGGTACCTCGAAAAAGCACTGACCGCGATGTAGAGACAAGAAAGCAAACAAAATAAAAAACAAAGAGTCGCAGAGGACATAAAACCTGGGGAGAGACGGTGGAACCTACCAGATGTGTGCAGTCCACATCGAGAGCCCGGAAGACGACGATAGAACCCAAAGCCAGTGCCAGAGGAGCGAGAGTGCAGGCGCCGAGAAAATCGCCATGGCAGCGGCCAGGGTTTTTGAGCTGTGTAGAGTTTAGTTTACTCGGCCAATAACACACAAGAACTTTGATAAACTCTACGTATTGATGTCACTTTGACCACATTTGTTCGTATGATCACCGCCACATAGTGTGTGGAACCCTATTTTCAATCGCTATCCTCGGCCATATATATAATCTGTAATTGATGGTTGCAATAATCATTGCGGGATATCTCATTTTGATTTTGAATTTGATCGAGTTTATGGCACACAGAAAACCCGCGTTATCGTTGTGGGATGCCAATTTCCCCTTGTTCGACACATATATGGTTCTACAGTATGCTTTGTTGGCATTTTCAATCAACACTCATTAACTCGAAGATCAACACCAAAAACCAAGCATTGCATCTGTTTGTACAATTTCTGAGCTGCTCAAGGTATTAAAGCTGAGGCATGGAATCAGAGGATGAAGAAAATGAGGTTTCTGTTTTTGAATCGGTTTATGATTTATACAAGGAATGCCTCAAACTGTCCCACCACTGTATTGAAACAGGGATTCGCAGGAAAAAGAAATCGCCCTTCACAACACCAAAAGAGCCATAAAAGCCACAAATATTTGGTTTCATGGAATTCTATGATCACACGATATTGCAAAAACAATAGAATTGAGGATGCCCGCCATGTGTTTGACAAAATTCCCGAACGAAATGTAGTCTCGTGGACTGCCATGATTGCGGGATATGCGCAGGACGGGCAAATGGGTTATGCACGACAACTGTTCGACGAAATTCCTGAACGAGATGTGGTGTCGTGGAATGCTATTGTTGCAGGATATGCTCAGAATGGAAGAATAGATGATGCACGCGACCTGTTCGACAAAATGCCTGAGCGGAATGTGGCCTCGTGGAATGCTATGGTCACTGGGTATGCGCAGAATGGGAGAGTTGAGGATGCACGGCAACTGTTTGACATAATGCCCGAGCAAAATGTCGTGTCTTGGACCACAATGATGGCAGGTTATGTTCAGGAGAGGAGACTGGGGGATGCACGGCAGTTATTTGATAATATGCCGCTGAGAAATGTTGTTTCATGGACTACCATGATTAGTGGTTATGCCCGGGAAGGGAGAGTGCAGGATGCACGAGAACTGTTTGACAAGATGCCCAGGAGGGATGTCATCTCTTGGAATGCAATGATTGCGGCATATGCCAAGGATGGAAATATAGGAGAAGCAAGGCGACTGTTTGATAAAATGCCTGAACGAGATGTGGCATCATGGAATGCAATGATATCATGTTATGCATGCAGGGGGGAACTGGTTGATGCAAGGTGTATGTTTGATAGGATGCCGAGTAGGAACATGGTTTCATGGACTTCAATGATTGCAGGGTATGCACAGGATGGGAATGGTGAGGAAGCCTTGAAAGTCTTTGGCGAGATGAAATGGGCAGGGGTCAAACCTGATCAGATTACATTTGCCAGTGTTCTTGATGCGTGTGCCTTCATAGCGGCACTGCAACAGGGAAAACAGGTGCACAAATGCATTATCAAAATGGGATTTGAATCTGATGTCTATGTGGGAAATACTCTTGTTACTATGTATGCCAAATGTGGGATTCTAGAGAATGCACGCCAAGTGTTTGATAAAATGTCAGAACAAAATGTTGTTTCATGGAATGCAATGATTGCAGGCTACGCTCAACATGGTCATGGGCAGAAAGCCAATGGACTTTTCAAGCAGATGCAACGAGTAGGCACAAAGCCTGATGGCATAACCTTCATTAGTGTTTTATCTGCCTGCAGTCGTGCAGGCCTAGTGGAAGAGGGCTGGTACTACTTTGATTCAATGGATAAAGACTATCATATCGTGGCTGGAGCCGAACATTATGCTTGCATGGTTGATCTTCTTGGCCGTTCTGGGATGCTGGATGAGGCTAAGGACTTCATTGGTAGGATGCCAATTCAACCTAGTGCTGCTGTGTGGGGATCTTTGTTGGGGGCCTGCAGAATTCATGCCAATTTGGAGCTGGGCAAATATGCAGCAGAGCGTCTCCTCCAACTGGAACCAACAATGGCTGCACCATATGTGCTATTGTCCAATATTTATGCTGCATCGGGGAGATGGGACAATGTTGCAAACATCCGAACAATGATGAAAGACAGAGGAGTGAAAAAGAAGCCAGGTCTTAGCTGGATTGAGGTCAAGAATAGGGTTCATACATTTGTGGCAGAAGATAGATCCCATCCTCAAACAGAGGAGATCTATGCAATGTTGGGCAGACTCTTAAAAAAGATGGAAGAGGTAGGGTATTTGCCTGACACTGATTGTGTGCTTCATGATATGGATGAGGAGAACAAGGAACACAGTCTCTACTACCATAGTGAAAAGCTTGCCATCTGTTTTGGGCTTATTAGCACACCCCCAGGGACACCTATTCATGTCATGAAGAACCTCCGTGTGTGCAGAGATTGCCACACTGCCATTAAGTTCATTTCCAAGATTGTTGGCCGAAAACTTGTTGTGAGGGATGCCAATAGGTTCCATCATTTTGATGGTGGGATGTGCTCTTGTGGGGATTATTGGTAAGCAATTATGAGTGAATTCATTATATGTGAGGCAACAAGCAGCAGACATATTTTGGAAAACCCTTATTCTTTGGATTCTGTCAGGTGACAGTATGAAAATTCTGTGGTGTTAAAACATCTGAAAGACATAACTCACTGATGAAGTTACCATGCATAAGGTGACATTGTTCAAAAGACATCACGAGATGTTCAGTGAACCAACTTTTCTTCATCTGATTCTCTATATCTCAATTTTCAGGTAATCCCATCCATAATTTATGCAGTCTTCTGGATACTAAAATAATTGGCTGCTAGATTTTCTTTTTAAAATTTTCAGTTAACAAAGCTTTGGGCTCAAATGCAACACCACTCTTATATTAGGCACCCACATCCTGACCATGGGATGGGTGGCTCACACCAGCCACTTGCATATTATTGATTATCATAGTATAGCTGCTTGCGAATTCAACATGATCCTAGTAACCCAGGGCATTCTGTAAAATTGTAAATCACCTTCCCTCAAAGGTTTCAACAAAGCTGATTTGGGGAAGGGAAGAGGGGGTGTAACAGCCCTCCTTCCTGGGAGAGTGTTTCCTGCTTATACACAGACATTTTTTTTCTCTAAGTTCAGGCTATGAAACTCAATCCTAATCTATATTAATATGACCAGTAGAACCATCTCAACAAGTAATCAATGCAATCATAATTACAACCAGGTAATATGTCATATATATGAATTACAACAGTGGCAACGGTGGAGCAAATACAATAGGTACCTTTACGTTTTTCGCTTTGTCGAAGACCAGCCATCGGTCAAAATTAGTGCTTCACATTCAATGATCACCCAGGGCCAGTGGGGTGAGGTGGGGGATGGTGGGGAATTGCATCCACGGATCAATTTTCTGCACAACCAATTGGATCACCTAAACCAGATACTGCCCCCCGAGCAAGGCTGAAGCTTAATGAGATGAGGGATAGGTAAATACAGAGCACTCAACAAATGGTTCACCCAATTTTTGGTCCAACCCATGTAGTCACTTGAACCAGGTACCATCCCCCTGAGCAAGGCTCAAGCACAATGGGGTGAGGGATAGGTGAATACAAAGCACTCAACAAATGGCTCACTCAATTTTCTGTCCAACCCATGTAGCCACTTGAACCAAGTAGTATTCCCCCGAGCAGGGCTCAAGCTCAATTAGGTGAGGGATAGATGAATACAAAGCACTCAACAAATGGCTCGTTCAGCTCAAAATAATCCAAGGATTAGTCATCCAACTGATCAACCATAGTGTAGTGGAGAGACTCTTGGACTTACAGCACCCCAAAAACCTCTTAGGGTTATGGTGTGCAAGGGTTTTCTACCACTGAAGCCTCCAATGAATACCCCTAGTTAGTCCAATGTCATAGACGGCAATGACATCCCTTTGTAAGTATCTTACAACCACCTCCTTAGCCCTCGATCATTACCTCTTGGTTAAGCAAGTATCATACACAGCAGTGGCATCCCAACAACCCAAAATAAACAATAGCCAGGCACAATGAGCATTAGTACCTTTAGTTAGGAAAATACACTCCCAACCTCATTAATCCACACAAGCAAGGCTTAGAGCAGCTATCCTTATGCTCCCCTGATATCCACATGCGGAGCAAAGATTTCTTACTTAGATAGAATACTCAAACATCCCCCTTCTTAGGCCCAATCCCTTCCCGTAAGGTTGCACCCTCCTTTTCTAATCTCCCTAGGATGTAACAGTGCCTTCCCAAGACTACCTCTTGGTCTTCTATTCCCTACCAAATTATTCTTGGGCAAAATTTGGTGTAGGGCTAGATTTACAACTGTTAAAAGGTGGTTAGAAAATGAATCATAGTTTTTTCCCTTTAGTTTTTTAACCCTAGATAACTTTGGAAATCATTTTTTCTAGTCATTTTCCCTTCCCAAGGCTCCCTAGACTCTAGGATTAGGTGTTCACCCTCATTGGACATGAGTCCCTTTCTCTTGGATGTGATTTAGAGCCTCTTCATCAATGTCTCAAAATGCAAGTTGTTAGTTTTTCTGATAATGTCAATGTAAATGCAACATGAATTATCATCTTCATGGATTAAAATGCATCACAATGAGAAAGCACATCACTGGGAGTACATCTATATGCCATCATCAAAGTAATAGTGCTCAACGTTTCTATTAAGGAATTGTTCATTATATGACATCAAGAGAATACCCATAACAATCATTAACCACATATGTTTCATTGTTCAATTTAAGGTCAAGAGAATACTCATAACAATCATTAACCACATATGTTTCATGGTTCAATTTAAGGTCAAGAGAATACTCATAACAATCATTAACCATATATGTTTCATTGTTCAATTTAAGTCAACATCAACAGAGGGAAAATCAACTAGGGTATAATTAGTTCAAAACAATTGTCTCCTAACCAACATTACAATGTGCAAAATAACAAAAAACTAACCAAAAACTAGAGTCAATAGAACATTTGCCATGCACTGGGAGTGTTACAGGGGGAAATACTAATAGTAAAAGCTCACTACTCTACCATATTGTTCCTTGTAGAGAGGCCAAGCTCTACTTGTGTTGGCGTTGACCTATTGATGTTAAGATTCACTTAAGTAACATAGTATGCAATTTGGTGTCTGCATGACAACAATCTTAACTAGTATAGTAGATTCAATGAATATATGTGAGGTTTGGAATATAACCATAAAGAAAAAGGTTGTCAATCCTTTCTCGAATGATATTTTTAACTCCATATACGAGTAAGCAAATTAGAAGTACAAGACTAATACAAATAGTGATCGACCATTGTTAAATCCCACTAGCATGGTTGGTTTTGACGGGCCTAGTTTTGCATGGAAACCCAAGTTTGAACCTCGCAAGGTAGTTGGGAGGAGACAGTTAAAAATCCAGCCATGATAAGGGTTGGTGTGGCCTAGTCTAGGTGCGATCCCTAGGTGATTTTGATAGCTTAGATGCCCTTGGGTCATGGTTTCTTAGACCACAAGTCAATCGTGCAAGTCACAAACAAACTAGCTAGCAAAACAAAAAATATTGATCGGCTATCAACTTTTTTCATGTTTGCAATCAATCATCAAGTTTGAAAATCTTAATCTTTTAGCAATAAGCCAACATGAGAAGAGTGTAAGACATGTGGCCTTTTCCATCCATAAGGTTTCAAATACTTATTTCATTACAATGACAACCAACGGTATATTGGAGATTTTCCCCTTTCAAGTTTTGGATTTTGGAAATGTCAATCTATGATCTTATTGTACTTATCAATATACCAAATAGGTTGTGTTTCCTCCCAAACTTGCATTTGAATGATGAAGTTCTAAAACACAAGTGCAATTTTAGAGGAACTAAGAGGGGTTGCCCATTGTCACCACAACAATGCCCTCTCTTACTTTAGGCCATCTCTCCTCTTGCGCAAGGAGGTTTTCCCTAGTAAAATGTTCGATAAAATTTAGAATTAGGTGGATGGTGAGTTGCTAAGACCAGTGTCAATCCAAGGGTAATGGAGTTAAGGAATACAAACAAAAAGGTCCAAATTTATGTGAAGAAAATGTGGTCAACAAATACACTATGTGTATGACTAGTCCAAGTGATTTTTTTTAGGTTATATGGGAGTACATGGGAGCTCTTGTGCAAGAGGCACCATCAACACTACGAATTTGCAACTAAGAGATAATATGCAACCATTAAAGGATGAAGGAAAACTATGACATGAGATTATAAGAAGAGAGAGAGAGAGAGAGTCTTCTAATAAATGAGCCCAACCAAATTTCACATCATTACATTCAATCCCATAAGAATAGTAAGCCATAGCATGTGTCGTATGAAATCTGTCACCACAACAATAAATTCCCCCAATATTCGGAATTACATCAAGAGTTAAGGAGGGTTAAGAACCTTACACTTTGTCCCTTCTCATATGCAAAGATTTTCCTTCAATAGAGATTATTCCTAGCAACAAGATAATATTTACTCAAACATAAAACCCAAATCATCTAAGAAAAAGGCACGAGTTACAAAGACCTCGCATATCCTTGCTTGACCCTTGACTTCCTCCTACAAGATATTCAACTAGGCTTAGAGTGAATTTCCCTATCAATCCAGTTACGAGAAACAAATAGGAATAACTACTCTTTATATAGAGTCTAGCTTAACTTTCATTACAACCGAATATTATTAAGCAAAATCTATATCCACACTTTTCTCCAAAGAGTAAATATTATGTTCCTCAATAACCGTTAATAATAAATGGACTTTAGATCCACTTCTCCTCTAAGAAAAAACAATAAAATGGCATAATGAATCACTTGGAGTCTCCTTGGCAAAGTGCTCCTTTTCTCTAGGCTTCCTCTGACTTGGAATAAACCTCTTGATAACAAGTGTTACTCCTAGAAATGGGATGCCTTTTAGGATAACCACCATGAAACAATATTATCTACTAGTTTCAAGGGAGAGATCCTTAATAAAAGGCATCTTTTATACTACATTATCTCTCTGTTGCAAATTCGATGTTGATGGTGCACCTTGTATAAGAGACCTTGTGTGCTCTTATATAACCAAAAAAATCTACTTGGACTAGACATGGCACATTGGTGTATGGCTTGTCTACATCTTCTCCACATAAATTCAAAGTCTCTTTGCTAATATTCCTTGATTCCATAACCCTTGGATTGGCATTGATCTTGGCAATGCACCATCCATCTAATTCTAAAGTTTGGTCAGTTAGGTCGAGATTTGGGCGAATGATAGGCAAAAGGTGCGAGGGACCACGATTTGAAAGTTAGCCAGATAGCTTATAGATAGTCTCTCCCTTCAATCTTACTTCTTATCTCTTCTATCTATACCTACCCTCTCTCTCCCTCACTCTGCAAAGCTCAAATGGACCCACTTATCACACATTGTCCAAGAAACCCCCTCTTTTGGAGGAGCATTGGCCTGAAGTGAGAGAGGGCATTGGTGTGGTGACAATGGGAAAACCCCTTTCAGTTCCTCTAAAGTTTCAATTGTGTTTTATAGCTTTACCACTCCAAGTGCATGTTTGGGAGGTAACAATTTTATAACCATTGTTGTGCCATTATAGCATCGATAATTAATTAATCAGTATCGAAATCATGGCTATTACCTCTCGATGGATACAAGTATAGTTTAATCTAGCCATCCTTTAGGGAATTAAAGATTCTAATTTCATAAAATGCTATCACAATCACTACAGTAATTGGATTAGCAACTAAAATAATGTTATGGAATTGGAAGGACATAGGAGAATTTTTATACTTATCTAGGAAAGTAATGGATTTAAAATCATAGCTTTTTGTCTAATTCAAATGGATCTCCTCACTAATTAACTCATGTGATTGGAAATCCCAACAACCTTTAAATCAACTAGAGGGGCTAATGGAAAGTTTAGGGGTTGTTGCACAAAGCCACTAGGGCCTGAGCCCTAGTAGCACCACTACAATGGCAATGAAGGTTGGTCCCTCAGCCCTTCCACAAATGACTTCATCCTCAACTAAGATACCTTGTCTATCTGGTAATGGATTGCAACCCAATCCTAGCCTTGCACATGATCCATTGCCTCCTAGCAAAATTCCTCACATTGCCTCCTTGTTGATTTCTCCTTAATCTCCATTGTGAATGCATGGGTTCTACTAGAATCTATTCCTCCAAAACTTGTACCCCTTGAGGAAGTGTTAAAACTTGGTCTTGGTAGTGGATCCTCCATTGCGATGCCAACCTCTACCGCTCCCACTTCAACCTTGTTCACACCCTCCGCAAAGATGGCGTTCAAGTACATACTATCCTCAAGTGCCCTTTTGGGCACTTCTCTCTCTACTTAGCCTCTCAAGTGGGTCAAATTGGTGAAGGATGCTCTGCCCTATCCATCTAGGTAGATTCAAACGCTATAAATCAAGCTAATTATTTAAAGAATCATGGTCTAATTTGTTGATTCAATGAGTTGTGAATGAAGCTCATAGATCTCCACCAATGAATCTCCAAAACTCAAATGTTGGACATTCAAGAGGATGCCTACATCTAGCCATGTGCAAAAGGTTTATTTGTACTGGAGTTTGATTTTACAAAGGACAGAGAATTCATTATGAACTCTGGCTCTTGGTTCTGGAGAACTACGACTCTCTATATAAAAACAGAGTTCCCAACTTTTTTAATCAGACTCAATATTTTAACTATGACTCTAATATGGGTAAAATTCCTCAATCTCCCTCTCCTTTTTTGAACTCGTGTGAAATATTGAAAAAATGCATTGTACAAATTTTATTTTCGAAGCAAAGAAACAAAATGCAAACATATCACTACATTTTCCCACATTTATGTGGAGATGGCCTTCAGTAAAAGGTCAATGACACAATTCAAGTTAGCGGCCTATGATTACACATAGTTCCACTCCCTCAACCACAAGCAAGTGGTATTCAAATACAGAGCTTGCTTCAAAATGGGTGATATAACAGTGCACAATCCCAAAATATGCAAGATGGTCGCTTCCCAAGCGATCCCATAAACCCACATGATTTGAGGGGGCAACGAATGACCATTACCTTGTTCATAAAGAACCTCCAGAAGTAAAGATCCCAATTCACAAAGAGAGAAGCACTCCAACTCCTTATCTGAGAAGGAAAGAACAAGTGGCTCAATTCCCCAAGTAACACAACAATGGAGCCAGCGAGGCAACCCTCTTAGAAAGAGCATCCCAAGAGCAGCTATAGATGAGTAGATTATATGATGGAAGTTGAGGACTAATCCTTTCCGTGCTCCCTGTGGAAGAGAACCCGGAAGAAGAGGAGCCCCCAATAAGCGATTCAGAAGTGGTATTAAGAGAAAATACCAAAGGTCTGCAATTACCAATTACACTATTTTAAGATCAACTGAAAGAATGGACCGAAGTCACAAAGAAGAGGATTCATAAATCTCAGCCGAGGGTTTGACTCTTTTCGACATAACAATGTCATCGAAATCTATTTTAATCTGTTTTATGCAATCACGTTGTCTGAATATATCCATTCACTCTTGCAAATGAAAGGAATCTAGGAAGTAAAAGGACGCCATCGGTAGGGGAATAACAGTGTGCACATGCTAGATAAGCTGCTTTCAAAACCTATGTGCAACACTTTTAATCCTAATTAACGACCATTATTGTGAAAAAAATAATTAGGCACGTGATTGGAAAGAGATCAATTCCCAAATGCAATGGAACTATAGGTGAATGGTAGTTATAGAATTTTTTTTCCTTTTCAAGTCCAATCTAAAACAGTGGAGGAAACCATTTTTCTAACTAAAGGAGGTCTACAACTTGCTCCGACTTCAGTTGAAGTCTCTTGATTGGTACATTGGATGGAAAGAGGATTTGGACGACATATATGTTTCAAGGTCCCTATGAGAACTTTGGATGACTATATTAAGAGTGATTGTTTTAAGGCTGTCTACTTATACTCACAAGAATGTGGTTTATTGGTAAGTAGAAGTGTGATCTAAAGCATAGATTTGGGTTTAAATTGGTGAGTAGATATGATTGTAAATATGACCTTGTAAATATAAAAAGTATCTCTAAAAAAAGGCTATCTATGTTGGAGTTTGTGCAACTTCGGAAGCTATTCTTATTATCCTCCTTCAGGAGTTGAACTTGTTGTAATCATTCATACAAACCCTAGAAAGAACAATGTAAACCTTGGGGTGAAAAGCTAGCAATAAAAGAAATACAATAAAATTATATTGCTCCCCCAAGTGAAGCTGGCCCCAATTAATTTTTTAGTGGAAAATAGTATAAATAGGAGGCGCCCCTCCTCATTTTGACACACAGCAACACAAGTGAAGTGCGCAGTTTTCTGGGAGAGAGTGTAGCTACACAGTAGCTCAGAGAAGTTCGCATACATTGCAGAAGAAGACTGTTTTCAGGGTTTCAATCTTTGGAAAGCATTTCCATATTTTTATTTTCTTTCTTCATTGTACTCTGATCTTAGAATTATTATCTCTAGACGAAGGTTAATGGGTTTTCTCCCATTTGGGTTTCCTAGGTGAAAAATACTTGTGTTATTGTTCTGTGCTTTGTTTATCTTCTAGTGATCCTATTGATAAATGCAATTAAGATATACTGCTATAATCTTAAGAAAATCTAACAAGTTATTAGAGCAGTGCTAGAAGAAGCCATTGTTGGAACTCTGTCGACAACCTGTCAAACCTAGGGTTTCATCTTTCAAGGTCTTCACTCAACTTTTTGGCAGAAAAAAGAGCCTTGGGAATTTATCTCTAAGGAGGGCGCATATTTTGGTGAAGACAATTCAATTATGAGAATTTTCAATTTTTGCCAATTCTACAGCTGCAACAAAAATTAGGGTTTCAGTTTTTGACCTACTCCCTCCACAGTTTTGGCTCGACTCTACCACCTCTCAACTTGCCTCTCTAGGGCACATTTTTTATCTATGGAGTCAGTTTTCCAAAACTCCAACCTTCAGTTTTGACCTAGTCTCTGCTAGGGTTTCAGATCCAGATTTGCAGTCAAGATGATCAGCTTGAAGATTGAAGATTGTCTAGAAGGAGCTTCCAACTTCATCCCTTGGAAGTCTAGGGTTCTTATCCTACTAGAAGAAAATGAGCTATTACAGTGTGTAAATGAAAAGGTCCCAGAACTAGAAGCTAGAGAAGACAAATCTCGTTGGAGGAAGAATAATGCCAAAGCAAGAAGGATTTTGGTGGACTCGGTTAGAGATCACTTGGTTCCTCAGATCTCGGAAAAGACGACAACAAGGAAGATGTTCAAAACCTTAAAGAAGCTATTTGAACACAGTAATATCAATGTGACTCTCACATTGAGGAATAAACTATCGAATATGAAGATGACGAAGTCCGAGAATATTGCCTCATATTTCATGAGGATCACTGAATTTCGGGACAAGCTAAAGTCCAGTGGAGACAATCTTGAAGAAAAGGATCTTGTTATGACCACCTTAAATGGTCTCCCACCAGCTTGGGAGTCTTTCATCCAAACTATAAATGGTTGGCCCAAGTTGCCCAAATTTGATAAGCTATGGGCATAATGCACTTAGAAAGAAACGAGAATCACAGCATGCCAAAGACTTCATGGCGATCAACTTGAGGAGAATCAATCTTTCATATCTCATGCCAAGAAAGGCAATGAAAGGGGAAGGAAGTCCTTCAATCACAAGCATCAAGACAAGAGATCAAGTCCTCCCCCAGATCAGAAGAAACAAGAGAAGGACTTGTCTCAGATACAGTGCTACAGGTGCAAGAAATACGATCATTATGGCAGTAGCTGTCGAAGTTCAAACAAAAGGAGGCATGAAGCTTCAACTGCTGATGTAGAAGAAGACCCTCCTCACAAGGAGCCAAGGAAGGATGATCATTCAGATTTCTTCTTCTAAGAAATGATATGAAGATCTAGACTGTGATGATCACCAAGCAAGCATATGAAGATCAGTGGAATATGATAGTGGGATCCCACCCACAAAACTACAAAAGATAGGTATTTGATTTTACATGCTCTAGTAGATTAGATTTGGTTGTTTTTTAATATGTTTTACACAGATCTACATTTCTAAATTCAGATAGTTAAATAGCATGTCATGTTGCACAACCCATCTAGGATGACAACTCCTTTATAACATATTGGAGCAGTAGAAACCCTTAATGGTATGCTATAATGGAGACCATAAGCATTCGGATAATGGCCTTACGTGTGTTGTGTCGAAGCATTGACTAAAAGGTTGCCTACATTATTTTGTTAATACATTGATTATGAAATATTGCTAACCATTTGACAGATTTGACTTGTAGGGAATGCCATGATCTACAAGGACAAGTGATCCCATTGATATACAGATGGAATGAAAGTAGAAATCTTCTAGAAGCATGTATTATGACTCTTAGACCCAGAATAATCTCATGCAGAGATTTGGTGATCAGAAGCATAAAGATTCTACGAATGTCGATATATCTGCTGCTTCAACAAGATTTACTCAACCAACTTTTGAGAGACAGAGGGAGTTATCCCTCAAAGACAAGGATTCTATTCTATTACATATGATAGAACCCTGATGACACTGATGTTGTGACTCAAACAAGGCAATTGAAGGATCTTTGATGAACCTGGTTGTCACCAGGATGGATATTTACTTTCCACTCTACTTTCATGTGCCCAAGTTAGAACCTTCAGGCAAGTAGGGAACATTCGTGGGATATTGCAAATCTTCAAAGGCTTACAGAATATACATCACAGGATTGAGGCAAATCGAAGTCAGTCAGGATGTAACCTTTGAAGAAGAAATGGCTATCCGAAAAGGAAGAGGATCAAATATGGAGATCGATGACGATGAAGAGATGAGATCATCTCCCCTCCAAACAATAAGAGGTAGTCTGAAGAAATGAATAAACCGATTAGTCCCATTGATCCAATTGAGCCAGATGATGCTCCCACAGATATGGCAATAAGCCGGAAAGGACCCAGATGGGCACAACAGATTTTGTAGAATGCAAAGAAGCATGAATCTCCGCATGGAGCAGATAGGAGCATTGAAAAGTACAAGGCCGTATTTGTTTCCATAGGGTTCTCTCAGAAAGAGGGAGTCGATTATGATGAGACATTTGCTCCTGTGGCTTGATATGCTTCCATTAGATCGATCGTTGCTATTACTTCAACAATGGGATGGAGGTTGTATCAGATGGATGCCAAGACAACCTTTCTCAATGACATTGTTGATACATTACTTCTTGGGATTAGAAGTATGATAAAGGCAGAAGAAGATTTTCCCAGGTCAAGGAAATTACACCATGGATATGCTGAAGATATTCAGAATGCTGGACTGCAAGTCCATAGCTACTCCAATGGATACAAATCTGAAGAAGCTGAGAGATTTTGCTTCAGATTGAAATTTGATTGATCCCACCATGTATCGTCAATTGATTGGGTCCTTGATGTATCTGAAAAACACCATAGCAGATATTTGTTTTGCTGTGAATGCCCTCAGTCAGTTCACATGCGAACCGAGGCAAATTCACTAGACTGCTGCAAAACATGTGCTCGGATACTTACATGGCACTGTGGGATATGATCTATGATAGAATTCAAATTGTGACTTGAGATTGCAAGGGTTTACAGACTCAGATTGGTCTAGATGCACTACAGATAGGAAGATCACTTCAGGATGTTGTTTCAGTTTGTGTTCTGCAGTAATTTCCTAGTACAATAGGAAGCAGAACTCAGTAGCTCTCAGTACTGTAGAGGTCGAGTATATGGCTGCTAGTTCAACAGCCAGAGAAGCAGTTTGGCCTCGTAAACTTCTTGCAGGATTGTTTGGCCAGATTCCAGAGCCAACTGTGATTCATTGTGATAACCAGAGTTGTGTGTAGATGTTTGTGAATCCTGTATTTCACGACAAGTTGAATCACACAGAGATTTGGTATCACCTCAGACATGATATGGTGCAGAAAGGTGTGGTCGAGCTCGAGCTCCAGTAGATTTCGACAGACAACCAGAGTGCAGATGTTCACACCAAGCTTCTTCCTAGGATGAAGCTTGAATACTTTCGTGGAAGACATGGAGTAGAAGAGAACGTATCCCTCCTTGAGAGGGAGAGATGGCTGAGAGACATTTACCATACTTTTTCCCAAGTACCTCTGCTCGTGCATGTACGAGAGAAATCCCATTGGCAAATGAGACGAACAGGTAGTAGATGGTCGGGTTCACACAAGTTCCTCTGCTCATCTAGGTGCTCAGCCAAGTATGGGAGAAATCCCATCGGCAGATGAGTCGGACAGGTAGTAGATGGCCGTGTGATTGCACATACACCTGTACTTGTTGAGGTTCTCAGCCAGGTATGGGAGTAACCCATTGACAGATGAGATGAACATGCAATAGATGGTCGTGCACATCTACTCGTTCAGTTTCTTAGCCAGGTATGGGAGTAACTCATTGGCAGATGAGACGAACATGCAGTATATAGTCGTGCACATCTACTCATTCAGGTTCTCAGCTAGGTATGGGAGTAACCCATTGGTAGATGAGACGAACAGACAGTAGATGGTCATGCTCATTTACTCGTTCAGGTTTTCAGCCAGGTATGGGAGTACCCCATCACTAGATGAGACGAACAGGTAGTAGATGGTCGTACACACTTGCTCATCCAGAATCTATAGCCAGGCATGGAAGTATTCCATCGACAATAGAGACAGATAGGTAGCAGAAGATTCTCTCTTAGACATCCAGATAGAACAAATTCATAAAGACAACCTTCAGTACGTTTAGAGATAATGGAGATAGTATAGATGTACAGATAAAACCCAGATGATCATGATGCTGATGAAGACCGAAAAATACCTTCCTTGTTGAGAGGGAGTGTTGGCGTTTGTGCAACTTCAGAAGCTATTCTTATTGTCCTCCTTCGGGAGTTGAACTTGTTGTAATCATTCATACAAACCCTAGAAAGAACAATGTAAACCTTGGGGTGAAAAGCCAACAATAAAATAAATTAAATTAAATTATAAAATATAAAATTATATTGCTCCCCCAAGTGAAGTCGGCCCCAGTTAAATTTTTAATGGCAAAACAATATAAATAGGAGACGCCCCTCCTCATTTTGACACACATCAGCAACACAACAACAGAAGTGAAGTGCACAGTTTTTTGGGAGAGAGTGCAGCTACACAGCAGCTCAAAGAAGTTCTCATACATTGCAGAAGAAGTCTGTTTTTAGAGTTTCAATCTTTGGAAAGCATTTCCATATTTTTCTTTTCTTTCTTCATTGTACTCTAATCTCAGAATTATTATCTCTGGGTTTCCTCCCATTTGGGTTTCCTAGGTGAAAAATACTTGTATTATTGTTTTGTGCTTTGTCTATCTTCCAGTGATCCTATTGATAAATGCAATTAAGATATATTGCTATAATCTTAAGAAAATATAACAATCTACTTATTGTTGAGTAAGCTTTGTTAAAGGAACTGTAAGCAAATTCTGAAAAGAAGCTTGGATAGAAGTGTCAGATAACAATGTGAGGTGAGACACATTGCAAAAGGCCTTGGAATTATCCGATTTCAACTTTTAAAAGTTATATAAATGGAGATACCACATACCCACGACCTTTAAATTAGCAAATAAGCATAAGTAATTGGAAATTTGGTTTGTAGACTTGGGGGCCTTAAACACAAGGCCTTAGTATCCAAAGAGCAATAATTTGCATGTTGTAGCATCCAGTGAGCATGTGTGTTGCCTTCAATTATCTTAATTTATTTTATACACTAGCTACTCAACTAAAGTTTGAATTCAGATTATTTTGTGCAGGGATTTGTAGATGGGACTATAGAGCTTTTTCTGAATACACACACACACACACTAGCACAACCACTTAACTCGTGGCTGGTAAACATACATAGGCCACAAGTTAAGTGTCGCTAACATGTTAAGTGCTATGAACAAGTTATGTGTTACTTGTTCTCTATGCTTAATTGCAATCACTTGTTCAATATACTTGTCTCATCCTCGTGCAATCCTAGAATAGTGTAGACTTGTCTCATCCTCGTGCAATCCTAGAAAAGTGTAGACGGTAATCCACCACAAAATCTTAAACAAAAACGCCTACGCCTATCAATGTAATTATAAAACAAAATATAAAAGGCCAATAAACTCTCTCACAAACAAATACTTAAAAAGGACCATTGGTCAAGACTTCCAAGTGAAAGGGAATCACTCTTGTAACTAAAGAGGCTGAAGAACTCACCGATGATGGAGATCCCTCGGCCTCTTGCAAACCCTACCTGGTCTTCTCAGGCGACGGACGCGGTGTTCGCATATGGCCTCCTCTGCCCCATCTACAGGGAAGTCTCCGACTTATCTTCTGGGTCCGCACTCATATTTTGAGTTTTCTCACTCTCTTACAGGTTACTTGTTTTTGGGTTTATGTTATTGGGTATCTCTCTGGTCTGTGAGGTGGTCTGGATGTGGATAGTCTCTTGGAGTCCCTCCCCTTAGTTGGGGGACTAGTACCAACCAAGGGTAAAAAAAGTGGGAAGACAATCGCTTCTGACTGTCCGCGCTCGGTTTTATTGGCCGGGTTCAGATACCTAGTGGGTTTTATTTGTTTGTTTTTGTATTTCTCCTGTCTGAACCCTTGTCAGGCCTGGTTGACTTTACTCCCTTGTTTTGTGGTGTGAGGGGTTTTCACGTGACTGTTTCTTATCTTACCGATGACCTCACATTTGCCTGTTCGTGGGGTTTGTACCTGGTTTCTCCTTTGTCTTCTGTCACCATCATTGGGGCTCCCACGTTCCTTCCTTTTGGGTTTTCTATCATTGTATGGGGACTGCCCTCTGATTTGGTCCTGAGGCGTGTGGGGTTTCTCGTATTTGTTTTTATTTCATACCGGTGATCTCTCATTTGTCTGTTTCGTGGGGTTTGTATCCGGTTATTCTTCTTTGTCATCTGTCGCCATCATTGGGGATCCCACATTCTTCTCTTTTGGTTTCTCTAACATTATTTGGGGACTGTCTGCTGATTCGGTCTGGCCTTTCTGTCACTGTGGTTATGGTTTTGTCATCATTCCTCTTCGTGGGTTTGACTACATTTGTTATCTCTCGGGGATCTGGGGTTTGGATAGGGTATTGGTGACCGGACCCCTGGGTGTTGTGGGGGGTTTGTGGGTTGCTCTGTCCCTCGGGTTTGTTGACTCAGGTTCGGTCGGTCTCTTGACTCTCCTTTTCTGTGTTTCTGGCCTGTGGGTGACCGAGTCCTTGAATGTTTTGTCGTGGTGATTAGGGTTTAGCACTATCTCATTTGGTGTTTCGTCTGTGGCTCGGTTTGACCCTTGCCTCACTCTACTTTGTGATTCCGACTAGTGGGTGTCCGGGTTCTTGGGCGTTGTGTGGAGGTGGTTCTCGTGTTATGTGGTGACAGTTCTTTGTGGTCATTCTATCACCTTTTTTTCTAGGAATCATGCAGCAACAGAACCATCACCATCGATGGCGCAAGAAAAGACATTCAAAGTGCATCAAAGCTCAGGAGGGTCGTTACAGATTTGTACTTGGGCACGACATTTACATGGATAGGGTCTCTGCACTATGTTCGCGTGCACTTATTGGGTGCCTGGAGTATGCCCGTATGAACAAGACTGAATGGTTTGAATGGGCGTCTTCAAACTGGAAGCCATTGATTGACTACGTCCCCACGATCAGTCTATTGTCCAGGGGTTGGATAGTTTTTGTTTTCCTTGAAGAAGCTCAATGTACTATGATTTTGGAGGGAATGTGGCATATGGGGACCGACTCCTTGGTACTGGATCGATGGCACCCCTCGTTTGATCCTTTGACAGAGCGGATTGTTAAGCGTCACCTTTGGGTGCTCTTACCCCAATTACCATTTCCCTTATGGAATAAAACGGTTCTGGAGGGTATTGCAAATACAATCGGCCGATATGTGGCTGTGGAGACGGATTTTCTCTTGGTCTACGATAAGAGGGTGGCAAAAGTTCTGGTGGAACTGGATATTTCTTCAGGGTTACCTGCTGAAGTCGAGGTACTTTGTGGAGAACGGCTATTAGTCCAAAAGCTGGACTACCTCAGAATACCCTTCAGGTGTAATTTGTGTCATGAGCATGGACATCTTCGGCGTCATTGCACTCTTCTTCGGAACAACCAGGGCGACTCCGGCTCTGATATCCTTCAGACAAATGATTTTAACACTTGTTGCACGCCCAGGTCACCTTCAAGTATACCTGATAAATCATCCTTTCCTACTGCTTTGGTTACTGAATCTTTTCTCGAGGATGTTGATGCTCTTATTAAGTCACATTCAAAGGAAATCCTTTCTGACTCGTCCCGACCTCCTTTTACTGAACATGAGACCCTCTCCTCTCCTCTGGAGGATGCCACCCTTCCGGGGTTGTCTGATTCTTCTTTATTAACACCCATTTTAGATTCACCGGCACCAGCTTCATGTTCCCCAACCTTAGCACTCGTGATGACTCCTTCTCACCCGCAGAATGATTCTCGGCAGTCGGTTTCAGCTTCTATCGGTCCTCATCCCTTGGATACTGCACCCGACCCCCTTCAGACTCTCGTGACTGTCTCGTCACCCCCTTCTCAGCACACTGCTGCTCATTTAAACCCTATCCCCTCGCTCTCCTCATTTACAGACTTCCCTCCCTTGGGGACTACACACACTACTCCTTTATACTCCCCTCCTCATTCTAGTCCGACGAACTCCCCCTCTTTCACTGATCCCTCCCTAAAACATACCCTCTCCATTTTTTCTGCATCTACACCTACCTCTCCAACTACTTTACCACTAAACTCCATTCGTTTCTCTAATGTTACCATCTGGAAGAAAAAGAAAGGGAAAAAAAAACCCTCTCCTGGTTCTCCCCCTTACATCCCCCTTTCTGCTTGTTTAGATGAAGCTGATGCTGTATTGCCTCCTCGGGGACTTAGAGCAATGTCTCCCCTTCATGACTCTCCATGAAAATCATTTCCCTTAATGTTAGAGGCCTTGGTGGAAAGGCAAAACTCCATCGTCTTCGCTCTCTCTTTCACTCCCTTAGGCCGGATATGATCCTCCTTCAAGAAACTATGTGCAGCACCTTCCCAGCACTTTTTGCTTTCTCCAAGCTCTATCCCACTTGGGAGTTTTGTGCCACTGACGCTAAAGGACTCTCCGGTGGTCTCCTCACTGCTTGGAACCCTCAAAAAGTCAGATGTCGTGCTTATCATACCTGTGTTGGTATCCTCCTGCATGCTTCTTTCAGAGGTCTCACATACCCTCTCTCTATCCTCAATGTCTATGGTCCCTACAAAAACCGTGAACTTTTCTGGGACTCGGCTTTTTCCAGTGGTTTCCTCCATCTACCCAATCTGATACTAGGTGGTGATCTCAATCTGATTCTGCATTCTACCGAGGTCTAGGGTCACAATCCCTCTCAGGACCCCTTATCTGGGTATTTCTTATCACTTTTTGATGCACTTGATTTACGGGATCTGGCCCCCACTGTTACTGGTCCTACGTGGCGTAATGGACGTGCAGGTACTGATGGCATAAGTAAAAGACTGGACCGCTTTCTGATCTCGGGTTCCCTGATCCCCAGTTTTGGGACCCATCGTGTCTGGACCCACTGCTCCGACATTTTTGACCACTATCCTATTATCTTGGAATGGGACAAACATTGTACCTCCTTCAATTACCCTTTTAAGTTTAATAGATCTTGGCTTAATGATCAACATTTTCTGGATTGGGTTCTTTCCTTTTGGCAACAACCTACACTACCTGTCTCTGATTCTGATCTGGATTCCCTTCTTCATAAGTTGCGCTCACTCAAAACTGAAGCTAAGCATTGGATCAAGGACAAACAGTCACATTTGGATGAGGACCTGAACCTCATTGAAACCTCCATCTCCTCTCTCCTTGCTGGCTCATATAGTGGCATTTTATCTTCTATCGATTTGGAACATCTTACCCATCTTAGAACCAAAAGAAAGCTGATTCTGGATCATTCCCTTCTCACCTGGCAACTCAAGAGTAGAACCAAATGGAATCTGGAGGGTGCCTCAAACACGAAATACTTTCATATGCTTGCTTCTGGTCGTCGTAACCAGAACACTATTTGGTCACTCCAAGATGAGTCTGGTTTATCACATGAGGATGATACATCACTCAAAGCTCTGGGAGAAACTCATTTTGCACACATCTTCAAAGATGATGGGGGTACTTGTCTTTATCAGCAACTTAAGGTCATCCTTCTCTACCCTAGGATGATTCCTGTGGAAAGGGTTGAGGACCTTACCTGTGGGGTTTCACTCGGGGAAATTGATTCTGCTCTTAAGTCTTTCAAAAAAGATAGGAGTCCTGGCCCGGATGGATGGCCAGTTGAGTTTTACCTACATTTCTTTGATCTTTTGGGGCCGGATCTTTTATCTGCTATCGATCAGACAAGGGTCTCCGGATTCATTCCTCATTCACTGAATTCCACATTCATCACCCTTATTCCCAAACTGGATAAGCCGCTGACCTTTGCTGACTATAGACCCATATCTCTCTGCAATCTCTTATACAAACTCATCTCTAAAGTCATTGCTGTCAGAATCAAGCCCTTCCTGGATTCTGGTATTTCACAAGAACAATATGGGTTTCTCAAAAACCGCCAGATCGTGGACCCCATTGGCATTGTACAAGAATATCTTCACTCCATTAAATCTAAGAATCTTTGTGCTTTCATTATCAAGCTGGATCTCATTAAGGCATTTGACAGGGTTAATTGGACCTTTATTCGCCTTATCCTGATTCAGATCGGTGCTCCACTTCAAACTGTTAACTGGATTATGGGCTGTATCACATCTGCTAATTTTGCTGTACTTATCAATGGTACTCCCACAAATTTTTTCTCTGCCTCTCGTGGTATCTGTCAAGGATGCCCTCTTTCGCCTCTGCTTTTCATACTTGTCATTGAGGGCCTCAGCTTGTTAATTTCTGATGCACGTAGTCGTGGCCTTATCCGTGGAGTAAAAATCACCCAGTCTCTTGCCCTGACCCATCTTCTATTCGTTGATGATGTTATCCTTTTGGGTACTGGAACTCTACAAGAATGGGCAGCCTTTGATGTGATACTGGATACCTTTTGTAAAGCCTCAGGTATGTCTATAAGCCTAGACAAATCTGTACTTTTGCATAACTGTATACCTGCTCCTGAGCTCCTTAATCTCACTGGTGTGGTCCCATACAAACTATCTCCCCTTGACATGGGATTCAAATATCTTGGGTTTTTCCTTAAACCCCTTGGATACAGGACAAAGGATTGGTATTGGCTTATACAAAAGTTTGAAAAGAAAATCTGTTTATGGTCACATAAGCTCCTATCACTGGGAGGTAGATTGGTTCTGGTACAAGCAGTTCTCTCCAGCATCCCTGTTTATTGGATGGGTTTAGCCCCCCTGCCGGTATCTATCATACAGAAACTGAGAAGTATCATATTTGCTTTCCTGTGGAGATCACATGGTCAGTCTCATAAATATCATCTTGCTAGCAGGTCAGCCTTATCACTGCCAAAGGAATATATGGGCTGGGGAATTAAAAACTTACACTGGTTTAGTATTTCTCTCCGACTTAAGACTTTTTGGAGAGTTCTTTTCTGTGATGGTCTTTGGCATCGGGTCCTTATCACAAAATATTTGAAGCAGTCCACTGTCACTTCTTGGATTAGAGAGAAAAAGTTATGTACGAGGGGTGTATCGGTTATATGGAGGGGGTTTATCCAAACCCTTCCTTGGATGGGACCGCACCTTACTTGGCTCGTGGGAAATGGCAACGACATTCTGATAGGTACTGACCCTGTGATTGGTAACTCTGCGTCATTTACCTTTCCTGATGAACTTAGATCATATCTGGAGGATCTGGGTATAACCTCTCTTGCTCTGGCACACAATATATTATCTGATGCTCAACATTACTGGTATACTACTGAAGATCTATATCTTGATGGCGAATGGAAAAACATCTGGACTGCTTATATAAGATGTCTGGATCTGAATGGTATCAGACTTACCAATGCACCTGATTCTCTGATCTGGAATTATGATAAGAACAAGGGATTGGTTACGGCTGAAAAAGTATATGAATATATTATCAATACCATCCAGCCTGACCTGGGCTGCAGACTATATGATACTCTTTGGACGAAACGCCTCCCAAGGAAGATTGGTTGCTTCACATGGCTGGTTATAAATAATAAAATACTTACATGGGACAATTTACAGAAGAAGGGTAAAATCGGTCCTGGCATTTGCTCCATGTGTTGTGCTTTCGATGAGTCTGTTCATCATATTTTTATTTGTTGTCCGATATGGAGAGATATACTGGGGGCTGTATGTGACCAGTTACAGATTAGCATTCCCACTGCTACAGATTCTATTTCGGCTTTCTTTGAGAATTGGGCTTCATTACACCATCGCAGTACAACACTATTTTACATCCCTCGCCTTGCGATTTGGTCTGTTTGGAAGGCCCGCAATTGTGCGGTTTTTGAGGATATCAGGGTTAATATATGGGCTGTTGTGCATCAGATTATAAATGCATTTCATGTCATTACCTCACAGTCAGCCACTAATGGTAGGAAAAAGAAATCTGACAGAAGGATTGGGCATAAACCACATATGATTTATCCATGTGGGTATTTTGATGGTGCTGCGAATTCTACTACTGCAGGCATTGGATACTGTATTTACCTCAATGAGAATCATCGTCTTGAATTTGCGCTGGGGGTTGGAAGGGGGACTAATACTAAAGTAGAACTTCTTGGACTCTGTGCAGTTCTGCACACATCCCAAATGATGGGTATACCTTTGACCCGCATTTTTGGTTACTCACAGGTCATTATCAACTGGGCAAACGATATTTCTGCTCTTTCCCCACCAGAGCTCTTCCACTGGTGTAGGGAATCTCTTCAGCTTCTTAAAAGCTTCACTGATCTCTCCATCATTCACATTTATCGGGAATACAATGGGATTGCAGACCGTCTTTCCAAACAAGCACTCATGTATTCCCCTGGATTTGGGTATTATTTTGAATTTTGGAGCGACCATTTGGTCCATAGTGACTCATATCAGCTTTTCTGAGTGTATATTGGGTTTATTCCCAGCTATTTTGATATACACCATAGATTTAACTGAGTGCTCCTTTGGACTGCAACACTGGTCACATGTCTCCTGATAGATGGGAATGATGATGGATGATCTTCATTATGATGAGGCAGATTACTGATGGGACACATGTCATTGTACCCCCTTCCCTCCAGATGCAATTCGACATGATTCGCATTATATGATGTATATCTTGATGTTGTACCCCATTTATGGGTGGCTGTTAAAAGGCCCTTTGATTCTCAATAAAGAATACCAAGGACTGTTTTTTTCCTCCTGAAAAAAAAAGAGACTGAAGAAGCCCCCAAATTTTCATCAATGTGAGAATTATGCCCCTAAGTTCACTAGATATTGTTTTAAGATTTATAATGATTAATTTTTTTTGTCTTCCTTTCTTTCTTCACTCTCAGAGAGATTCTCATACCCAAAGTTCCACAAAGATCCTCCAACTGGATATATCCCAAAATTCACTCTTGTGACTAAAGGGATTGAAGAAGGACCCTAATTTGTCATCAATGTGAGATTTGTGCCTCTAATTTCACTAAATATTGTTTTGATATTTATAATGATTATTTTTTATCCCAAAATTCAACTCTTGTAAATGGAGGGACTAAAGGTGGCCCCTAATTTTTCATTAATGTGAAATTTCCGCCCCCTTGTTCACTAGATATTGTTTTAAGATTTATAATGATTAATCTTTTTTCTTCCTGCCTTTCTTCACTCTTAGAGAGGTTTTCATACACACGACTGGATATATCCCAAAATTCACTCTTTTGACTAAACTGAAGGCGGCCCCCAATTTTTCATCATTGTGAGATTTGTGCCCTTAAGTTCACTAGATATTGTTTCAAAGATTTATAATGATTAATCTTCTGTCTTCCTGCCTTTTTCACTCTCAGTGAGCTTCTAATATGCATAGTTCCACATAAAATCTTCCAATTGGATATATCGCAGAATTCACTCTTGTGACTAAAGGGACTAAAGAAGGCCCGTAATTTTTCATTATTGTGAGATTTGTGCCCTTGCGTTCACTAGATATTGTTTTAAGATTTATAGAGTTCTCATACGCACAGTTCCACATAAGATCATTCAACAGGATATATCCCAAAATTACATGGATTGATTCAGGAGTCTAATCCAGATTAGGATAGTCTTCAATTGGTACAAGTGTCGGGAGGATACATACAGAGAAAACAGTTTCACCACGTTTAACAACTCTTCATCTTGGTAACTAGCGCTTCATTTCTCTATCAATTCACCACGTTTAACAAGTCTTCATCTTGGTAACTAGTGCTTCATTTCTCTATCAATGACTGGTTTGATGTCCAAAATGTCATGTCATCCAGGCGTGCTTAAATTAGTTGACTTAAAAACTAAAGAAGAAATCGACAGAATTGCAGGAATCTTCAAAGCCTATAGTGAGCAACCAAAATACGCAGAAGTACTCTGTTTTCGATTTTCTGCCTGTAACGCCTTCACTCTTTCCCTGGCAACATTGAACAAGGCTTGCACGACCTTGTTGAACATGGTTAAATGGAACCCCAAACTCTTCCTTTTAGGAGTAAAACAATCACCAATATCTAACAGCGATTTTCTATGGCAGAGAATCCATTCAAACAAGGGAAAAAACAAACGTTACTAGATTTACAGGCTCTTGCTCTTTATTTCAATTCAACTAGCATGCATTTTCAGGTGCATAAACTCGCGGGTTTAACCAAGAATAGATTTTGCGATCCCTTAAATGCTTTTAAAGAGAAGAAACAAACCCCACAAAGTTCTGCGTAATTAGACCAAACAACCACAACATTTTCATCAATTTTAATACCAAATCAAGGTTCAGAACTTCCCAGAGTTCCTATTCACACAGGAGTTTTTATTCCATTCACGAAGATTCAAGATAATAAGTAAAATGTCTCTGCACATCTGGGTTTCACGCATGAGAAATGCTATGTGTTTTCTTATTTTTCAAGACTCTGTTCAATTCACTCAAAATTGAAGGTTCTCACACGTTCATATAAGAAGAATACTCTACTCATGATTTGTTCAGCGATTCCAATGCAAATAAGTCCTGACTCCTACCCTCTCATCAACCTCTTCAACTGCGTTCTTTCTCAGCAACCAAATAACATGTTCTTCTTTAAATCATTCCTACTTAATCATGATTCCTCACTGGGTTTTTATTTCCCTTCACAAGACTCTGAAACAGAGGTTAACTTCAATGTTTTTTCCCTTCAACGCATCCCCAAATTCTTCTTGATAATCTTCTCTTCTCATAGTTGGAATAACAATACATGGGAACTTGATTCCCTTTATGCTATCCCTGCTGCAAATGCCATCAACACATCTCCTAGTGCTTCTTCCTTAAACCGATTTTACCACTGATTCCTCCAAAGGGATCTTACCCTATTACACAGAACTGGAATTTCGAACTTTAGAATTTTACCCAATTCGCTTAGACAAAAGTCATCATTTCACTTCTCACCAGCAACCTAATCAACTGTAGGTTACTCTGTCATCAAGGTCAACATCAAGCATGAATTCTTCAATAGACTAATATTCATTAGTAGTTAATACTCATACAGATGCATGAAAACAACGCACAAGAATGGTAAATCTGTTTTTTTCATTAATCAAATGAGATTGTACATGCTTCAACAAAAAAAAACCTTGACCTACTTCTAAAGTTCAACTCGGCTACTATGGACAGATATCTCTTTTTTGCTTGACCCCCTCTCTACTCCCCCACTAAGATTACAATATAAAGAAATTACAAAATAAGCTCCAACCTATCTAACTTCCTTCTTTTAACTAACTGTAATTGTTTCTAATAACTGAATCTTAACCTATCTTCTAATGACTCTTTGGATTCTGCTAACAAGTGCCCTAAGATTACAATATAAAGAAATTACAAAATAAGCTCTAACCTATCTAACTTCCTTCTTTTAACTAACTGTAATTGTTTCTAATAACTGGATCTTAACCTAACTTCTAATGACTCTTTGGATTCTGCTAACAAGTGCAGATTCAATTACATAGTAACTAATTGAATTCTATTCAAGCATTCTAGACTATCACTTATCCTATCTAACTCTCATAGGATATATCAACTTAATAATTAAAATATTTACATAGAAGAATAGAAATTCTTTTAAAAAATCAGGACCCCTTCTTGGAGCCTTGTCCTCCAAAGGTTGAATAACTCGAGAGATTTAATGCTCATGCATCATCAATTCTTTTTCATAGTTCCACATAAGATCCTCCAACTAGATATATCACAAAATTACATGGATTGATTTAGGTGTCCAATCTAGATTAGGATAGTCTTGAATTATTTTGCAACTGAAATGGAAAGGACAAGTGAATTCATATGATCTAATTGTAAGGACCTTTTAGGGTTGACTTCTTTACTTCTAGCTATAAATAAACTATTGAAAATTCAGTTGTGTAAGTCCTTTATAGATGACCAAAGGTCAACAAATGATTTATTTTGGAGTTACACTGTTTTTTTTCTTATCTTCTATCAATATTTCTTTATATAGTTGGTGTAACCTGGCTTTCTTCTAGTTCCATTTCCTCGTAACCATATAAATCATACTCTTCTTCTTCATCTTTGTATTGTTGTGCAAATTTCAAAATGCAAGCTTTCTTCTAGTTCCATTTCGTCGTAACCATATAAATCATACTCTTCTTCTTCATCTTTGTATTGTTGTGCAAATTTCAAAATGCAAGCTTTCAAGGTACAACCTCAATATTTCATAATGCCTATCCATAACAGTTTTTCGAATAACTTCTCTAGATTCTTTTTGATGTAACAAATGGATTTTCACTCTTGTATAACTTCCCTTTAAACTCATTGCAAACTTTACGCCTATACATGTGGTCATCCCATGTTTTTTTGGGGTTTTTTTGCACCATTGCCACAAATTGCATCAATGGTGTTCTTGGTTCACATATTTTCTTGCCAAGCTTGGAGCTGAAGTTGATACATCTGATCCTCCTAGCAATTTCTTGAGATGATTGTGTCGTTGTTCTTCATGTATGAAGCTTCTCCATGTATGGTACTCCCACAAAAACTGTGTTGAACTATATGCATTATCTTTGTTAGGATAGTATGCTTGAGTCCAATAAACAATTAGATTGATTTGAGTTTTCTTTTGTAGTCCAAAAGAATAAACTGCGTCATTTGATCTTCAAAAAAACTTTAGTCGAAGTTGATTAGAAATTACAAAAGAATATGATTTTGGTTGAAGGTGTAGGGATGAAGTAAGTCAATCTTCTACTATTTTTTTTTTATAATAAATTTCTAATGAAATTTCAAGGATGAAGATGATCATCGAGGTTTTGCACAATTTTGAATCAATTTGTACAAAATTCTATCAAAATTCCGAATAGATGAAAAATATTAATTGCAATATTAGACATCTCTAGGATGAATGATGGATCATTTATGATCTCAGAGGAAATCATAAGGCAATATTCACTTGGGCTATTGGGTATGCAAGGAATGATGACACTAAAACACTTGCTACTTATCAAGGAATTTATTAGGCACTGGAAGAAGAAGCCATATAATATCAATGGAGATTCTATTGAAGTATGGTTGTGTTTTCCCCTGTAAGGTTTGCTAGAACAATCCAGTGCACAATCGCTTGGATCCATTGACACTGGTGAGCTCTTCTTAACATGTCCAATGAGATCTTAAGTCCTTGGACAAGAACACGACGAATGCATGTGCCTTTGTAATGTCCCCTTCCATTAGTTCAGCTATGATATGGGACAGTAACTAAATTCGGGGCCTCTAAATTTTTCCCCATAGTCATGTTATGAATTCATAACAAGTAAAATACATGCGTGGGACATAAACTAACATACACAATGAAAATAAAATTGATCCACGCACATCTAACATACAATTTTCAGCATAACCATTACAAGAATCAAATAAAAACATTGCATAAAAAAATAAAACATAATATTTATCTTAAACAATGATGGTCCAAGCAATTGGATGTGTAAGAGTGATTTTCCACATAACCATAGGCACTCTGTCCAACATATACTCTTTCTATTGAGAGGCCACCCCTAAGATAGGATATGAGGCCGCTAAGGGGGAGAAAACACCTACAAGATTCTCTCTCTCATCCCACAACCCAATATGCTCTCTATGATTAGCCAAATGCTCATAGAGAGCTCTATAGGTGTCTCACTCATCTCTCACATCCTCGACTTCCACAATACCTGCCCCACACAACACCCTTCTTGGATCAGGAATCCCCTTCACCGATCTACGGTTCTCTTGGGCGATCCATCTTATTGAGTGCTTCCTGTGTGTGCATAGAAGAATACCAGCCTGCTAAATGTTGTTGGAGAACCACATGTAGCCTCAATTCCTGACTTATCAAGCATGTATCAACATCAAAACTCAAGGGTTAAGGGTTCCTAGCTTGCCCAACCTCTTTGATCATATGCAACCATAAGTTTTTCCTTCCAAATCTATTTTCCTAGCTCCAAATTCGAATTTATGGGTTATACAGTCTGGTATAAGGTTATGAACAACAATGGAGAGCTCTGCATATGGTAAATCTGCATGGAAGAATGAGAGAATGAGGATCAACTCCAAGAGATATGATAAAATGGTGCAAAGACAATTGACATTACTTCTGACATTAGAAGAAAGGTCTACTGACTGTTGCAGACTAAGTTTTGACTTGTGACAGGAGTGTCCAAAAGTGCAGTTAGACCCATGCTTCAATAACTACATGAAGTGAATTTTCCCACCAACATTACACATGCATTCAATGATTGGAAAATAGTAAAAAAATGAGGTATTTGGCTTTTTCAAGGCACGTGACAGAATTTTTGGTGAGTTCTAAGGTTGACACTTGGCAGCAAAGGATTAGTTTTCTATAGGCCTTCTTTCCTCTTCCCCACTGGTGGAATCATATCCCTTTTGGTTCTCTTTACACGACCATTCTTGGACCATTTTATTATTTATTCACATAATATTTACATACATTTCAAATCGACATTATAATTTAAACACAAGGTCCAAATAAAATATTTACATCACACATGCCTAGCCATTCACTAGTCGGGCCTTGGCCTTGAGCTCCGCACTAGGAATCCATACAAGCATATTTACATCACTTACATAAATTGGTTAAATACATTCCAAGTCAAAACTGGGGTATTACAATCCTCTCCCTCTTGGAATAACACAATCCTCAGTGTTTGCTTAAAATTTTGAACAAAAATGGATATGCCTCTCTCATGGTATCCTCCAACTCCTATGTAGCCTTGTTAGGACCGAAGTGCTTCCATTGGACCTTTACATGTTTGATGGCTTGATTCTGGAGCAATGTTACCTTCTGATATAGGATGCATGGTGGCTCAGTTTGGAACTCTCCCTCAGGTTTCACCTGAATCACATCCCAATCAATAACATGGCTAGGATCATGTCTATATTTTTCAAGGAAAGAAACATGACAAACATTATGATCTCTAGTGGTAGCAGGAAATGCAATGCTACATGTAACTGACCTTATTCTCTTAAGCACTTCAAATGAACCACAATATCTTGGTGACGACTTGGCACAACTTCCAAGTTTCAAGGAACTCTTCCTTGGCCTCACTCTGAGGTAAACATGATCCCCAATATGAAACTCCCTATGCACTCGATTCTTATATGCATATATTTTCTATCTATCTTTGGATGCCTTTAAATTTTGCCTAATTTTTGCAACCTTTTGCTCCATCTCCTTAAGCAATTCTAACCCAAGCACACTTATGTTCACTAGATTATCCAAGGTAACTTGTGTTCTCCATTTTCTGCTATACAATGCTTTAAACAGACTCATTCCCAACGATGCTTGTTTCCCATTGTTGTATGCAACCTCTACCAAATGTAGATACTCTTCCCACTTGGACGATTTGTCCATCACATACATGCGTAGCATGTTCTCAAGCACCCGATTTACCATTTATGTTTGCCCATATATACGTTTGTGGATGGTAGGTAGTACTAAAGTTCAACTGTGTACCTAAATTTGCAAAAAGGATTTTCCATCTATTTGAAGTAAACTTGGTATCCCTATCAGAAATTATTGCCTTAGGAAAACCATTCAATCTGAAAATTTCCTTCACGAAAATATTTGCAATGGAATTCGTTTTATGTGGATTTAACGAGTAAAAAGTGTGTTTCCTTTGATACTTTTTCCACCACAACGATGATAGAATCATGTTTTCTAACAGTGATTGGTAAACCTGTAATAAAATCCATGGAAACCACCTCCCATTTCCATTCTAGAATTGACAAAGGCTGCAACAAACCTGCTAGGTGTTGGTGATCAACCTTCACTTGTTGACATTTCACACACTTAGAATTGTACTCAACAACTTCCTTTTTCATTCCTGGCCAAAAATATTGCTTCCTTCTTGCAACAACTGTTTTCTAGTATCCTGGGTGACCAGAATAAGGCATTTTATGGATTTCATCCACAATAATTCTTCTCAAATATGCCACATTTGGAATATAAAATATGTTTTTGTAAATAAGAATTGTGTCGCCTTCCAAACATTAACCTTCATGCTTTTTCTCTAAATTTTGTTGTTGCAATTTGTCTTCATATTTGGACATACAATTCATCTTCAGCAATATAGTTAGCAATCTACTTACTCAAATCTGATTGGCAAGTACTAATTGCTGCCACATGCATTAACTATACTGTTTTGCTAAGTGTATCAACCACTTTATTTTTCTTACATTTTGTGTGTTTAATTTCAAAATCAAATTCACACAAAAGTTCCAACCACCTAATTTTCCTAAAATTTAATGTTCGCTTCTCAAACAAGTATTTCAGAAAACAATGGTATGTCCTTAGTTCAAATTTTCTGCCAATTAAATAGTGCCACCACATTTTCAAAGCATGCACTATGACTCCAAGCTCCAAATCATGGGTAGCATAATTTTTCTCATACTCTTTCAACTTCCTTGAATCATAGCATACCACATAGTTATCTTGCATAAGAACTCCTACAAGTCCTTGACTGCATGCATTCGTGCACACCACAAAGTCTTCTTCGGGGTTCGCAATCTTCAAAATTAGAGCACTTGTGAGAATCCTCTTTAGCAGCTGAAAACTCTTTTCACATTTCAATGTCCATTCGAACTTTATCCTCTTCTTTTGCAAAGAAGTGATTGGGTGAGAAACTTTGAAGAATCCCTCAATGAACCTCCTGTAATAGCCAGAAAGGCCCATAAAATACCTCACATATGTCACATTCCTTGGGGTTGGCCAATTCATGAAGGCTTTTATATTTTTTGAATCAACTGATATTCCTTCCTCAGAAATAATGTATAACCCAAATAGTGAATATTTTTCTTATTGAAATCACATTTGCTTAACTTTGTATACTACTTATGCTCCCATCACAATTACAAATCCATTCTCAAATATTATTCATGCTCCTCTTCATTCTTAAAATAGATGTGGTTGTCATTTAGAAAAACAAGAACAAATTTGTCCAAATCCCTGCTAAAAACATTATTCCTAGAGCACATGAATGTAGCTGGTATATTGGTGAGACCAAATGGAAACACCACAAACTCATAGTTCTCATACCTTGTTCTAAAGGTTTTCTTATGAATGTCTTCTTCCTTGATTCTCACTTGATGGTAACCAGACCTTAAGTCAATCTTTGAAAATACATTTTCCCCTCTCATTTGATAAAAAAGGCCATCAATTCGAAGAAGGGGGTACCTGTTTCACTGTAACTTTGTTTAGCTACATGTAATCAATACACGACCTGAGTGTTCCATCTTATTTCTTTGCAAACAATATGGGTGCTCCCCATGGGGACACACTTGGGATGAATATACTTCTTTTCAACAATTCTTGCAATTGTATTTTCAACTCTAAGAATTCTGGTGTACTCATCCTCTAAGGTGTTTTGGAAACTGGTGCAGCTTCTGGCACAAGATCGATTGTAAAATCAATGTCCTTCTTTGGGGGAAGTCCTAGAAATTCATTGGAAAACACATCCTTGAATTCTTGCAACACCTTATAGTTCTCCAACTTAGAAATTACTTTTTTTTTAATGTTTTCTCCAAAACATGGGTTGCATACAACTGCCAACCTTTCCTGCAAAATTTCTTCAACTACATGGCTGTAATATGCCTAGCATCAATTTCCTTTGGAATTCCCTTTGCAACCCTTGTATTTACTTCTTCATAAATACATTCAAAAGTCTTGTTGTAGCAATCAAGTTTAACTCTACGAGATTCCAACCAGTCCATTTCTATGAACATATCATAGGAACAAAGTGGAAAAAATGGACAGTCCACCCATTTCCAATGGACATTTCTTCACTATTTCACTAACTCTTCCTCTTGGTTCTGTAAATTTTCCTTTGAAATCCAAACTAGGGCTAAACAATGTATTTAATTTGTTACTGGAAGCCACACACGAACTTCATTTACTAGTATTGCAACGAAAATAAAATATTGAGAAACATTCACAACATTGCATAAAATATGGACACTGTATTTTGGGTATGCAAACCCCCAGATAAAACCCAAGATGGGAAAATCGGTCCAGCACTCAGATATAGAATTTATATTATGAAGATATGGAAATTTTACAACCAACAGATAAATACACCCAACCTGGAGAATAGTAACCTTTGCAAAATCACTGAACAACCCAGCAACAAGGTACGACCACCCTACGTAGCTGTACGACCCCTGCGTTAGCAGTATGGACCAACTGTAGGGAATCCATATGGTGTTGAAGTTAGGAGTACAGAATCCATATGGCAGTTGTACGGACCTGCTTCTGTGCACGGTGTTACTCCTATGTGTGATATGTACGGTCTCTACTTAGTATGGTACTCCGACGACTCTATTGGGTAGGTGCTCCTCCGTCTTTTTTGTAAACTCCTCAGTCTGACTTCTCCTTGTCTTTATCTTACTTGTGTACATGTCCTCTCCACCAAATCTCCTTTTAACTCAATGGCCAGGAAAAAACCCTAACCCTCACTATGGATCAATGGATGTGATCCTTCGGTGAGATCAATGGCCGAGATTAGATTAGCCATCACTTAAATATTTCACTTTTCACTTTATAAAAGTGATTCCATTAAGTCAAAATCACATTAGAATAATTGAGGTATTTTCCTAAGTCAAAACTTAGAAAAATCACTTTAATACATTTGGCTTCTTGTTTAATGTCTTTCTAGCATGCAAGGACACATGCAATGCTAGAAGATATTCCTCATTGCCACTTTCAAACACTCCCTCTCAATGAGGAAGGGATTCAGAAGCACTACCAACTTATCTCTGAACTTCACAAAATTGTGTTTGTAAAGTGCCTTAGTGAAAATGTCTGCCACCTGCTCATCTGTCTATATGTACTCCAAGCAAATGGTTCCTCTTTGTACACAATCTCTTAGGAAGTGGTATTGAATGTATATGTGTGTTCTCCTGTCATGGAACACTAGATTTTCAGATAGCTTGATGCCACTCTGATTGTCACAATTAACTACTATAGCCTCTAGATCACACTCGAACAACCCTGAAAGAAACTTCCTTAGCCGCATTCCCTCACAAGTAGCCAAACTGGATGCCATGTACTCAACATATGCTGAGCTCAATGCAACTGACTTCTGCTTCCTACCAAACCACGAGGCAACCCCTGATCCAATGTTGAAGCAACAACCTGAAGTGTTCTTCTGATCCTCTACACATCATGTGCAGTCAACAACTGTGAATCTTGCAAACTGTACACTCCCCCTGCGCTCATAAACCAACCCATACTCCATTGTGCCTCTGATGTAGCAAAGTATGTTCTTTGCAATCATCTAATGCACTCTCCGAAGGTCTACCATGAACTGGATCAAAGAGTTGACTGTGAAGCTAATGTTTGGTTGTGTGTTGAACAAATACATGAGCAATCCAATAAGATGACGATACAAGGTAGGATCAAATCCGTCTCATCCCGATGCATCAATCTTCCTCCAGTTGGAAACTAGAGGTATGTCCATAGGCTTTCAATCCACCATCCTGAATCTATTCAAGATCTCCACTGCATAATTCCCTTATCCAATGAATAAGCATCTATCTCTCTATCAAACCTCCAAACCTAGGAAGTAATGCATCAACCCAAGGTCTTTCATCTCAAACTCAACTACAAGGTTGGACTTGCAGTGACCAATCAGCCTCTCATCTCCTATAAGAAAGACATCATCTACATATAAGACCAGTAGGAGAGGCACCTCGCATGTCTAAAAGTACAAGTTGTGGTCTGCCTCACTCTGCTGAAATCCCATCTCCCGTAGATAGTTTTCTATCCTCGAGTACTATTCTCGAGGTGCCTACTTGAGCCCATAAATATATCTCTGCAACCTGCATACATGCGTCTTTTGGTCCTCCACATCAAACCCCTATGGTTGCTCAATGAATATCTCCTCCTCTATGACGTCATTTAGAAAGGAAGTTTTGACGTCCATTTGATGGACACGCCAACCCATCTCTGCTACTAATGAGATAATGGTCTGAATGGAATAATACTTGGAAATAGGGGTGAAGGTATCCTCATAGTTAATACCCTCCTTCTGTGAAAACCCCTTTTCCATGAAGTGCACCTTGTACTTTTCCATTCTTATGTATGTTGCATGCTTCACCTTGTAGATCCATATGGATCCCACCACCTTTTTACCTTGTGGCCTTGGCGCAACCTCCCATACCTGATTCTTCATGATTGAGTCATACTCCTCAACCATGGCTTCTTGCCACACATCTTGTTATGTAGCCTCCTCGAAAGTGGAAGGTTCAGAGTTAATCAACTCCATCATCAGTGCCATATAGCTAAGGCTCTCTGGTGGTTTTCTATGTCTCATGGAACTCTATGGAAAATTCGCCTCCCTGGAATCCTGAATTGTGGACCTAAACCACTTAGGCCTTGGCCTAGTTTCTACCTGTTGCAATTGTTGGATATCTGTATCCTGTTGCGACTCATTTTCCAAGTCAATGATTGAAGGATCCTATCCACCTGACTCCCTCTGACTACCGAAATCTATGCCCTATGTCTGTACCTGTACTTGTATCTCTGGCTCCTCCAACTTGACCTCAAATCATGTGTTGGCTACTCCTCTCTTGGTAAGTCCATAGATCTCCACCATCAAACATGACATCCCTGCTCACAATGATCCTCTTATGAGCAGGAATATAAACTCTGTATGCCTTCGAAGTCTCGTTGTAACCAACGAGAAGCCCCTTCTCTCTAGAAGGGTGCAACTTATTCCTAGTGTCAGTATGAATGTGACAATAACAAACACTTCCAAATATGCACACGTGGCTCACATATGGTCTAGTGCTCGTGAATACCTCCTCGGGTGTCTTCCTCCCCAAATTTGTGTGGGGACACCTATTATGAACGTATACTGCGGTCTTGTATGCCTCGACCCAAAGGAATAGTGGTAATCCGTGATCAAATAGTGTGGCCTTGGTTGCTCCTACCAGAGTCTTGTTCTTTCTCTCTGCCATTGAATTTTGCTATGGGGTATGAGGCACTGTGTGCTCCTTCTTGATCCCCGCTATTGAGTAATACCCCAAGAACTCATTGGAGGTGTACTCTCCCCCATTGTTCGTCCTCAAAACATGGATCTTCCTCCCTATCCGGTTTTCCACGAGAGTCTTGAACTCTTGAAACCGCTCAAAGACCTCTAACTTGGCCTTCAGGAAATAGATCCAAGTCTTCTTGGAATAATCGTCAATGAAAGTGACACAATAGATGTAACCACTGAAAAATTGGACACTCATAGGTCCGCAAACATCTGAATGCACTAAGTCCAAGGTCCCCTTAGACTTATTCTCACCATATGGGAAAGGTCTTTTGATGTTCTTCCCCAACACACAACCCTTGCAGTGGTTATGCTTCTCCTCATGTACTTGAGGAACTCCAATGACAACCTGTCTCAAGCACCTCAGTGCTCTATGGTGTAAGTGTGCCATCCTCATATGCCACAAATCACCATGACTACTACTGTTGCTCACTAGAGCCTTTGCAGACTCAAAGTGTAGTCTATACATCTTCTCGCTCCGGATCCCAATCACCTGATCCAAAATCATGTCCAACCACTTTGGCCTAATGTACACCCTATGGTCTTGGAACTTCATGTGAAATCCCTTGTCCTCCAAGGTGGAAACTGATATGAGGTTCTTAGTCAACCTCGTAACATACAATAATCAACAAAACTTAGGGGTTTGCCATATTCCCTTTGAAATGAGACAGTGCCAACTCCCTGTGCTTGATACTGCACATCATCACCTAGCACTATTTGAAGGTTTAATCCATGTAATCTCCCTTTTTTCAAATTTTATTAAAATGACCAATTTTCACTTTTTTCCCTATTTCGACCTTTGACTAGTTTTGGTGTCTAGGTCTCCAAATTGACCCAAGTGATACCAAATATTCTGAGAAGGTATATGATTGATATTAAGACTTGAATATGATGTTAAAGGATTATTTATGACCCTCCAAATACTTCTACAAACTTTTTTAATATTCTGGCCAAGGTAGGATTTTTCAATAGCAAATTGGGGTTCCAATTCCCCTAGGGTAAATGCTGAAAATGGTTTTCCAAATGCTCCCAAACCCACTCAAATTTATGAAAAGAGGTAGAGGATGTTTAAGCAAAATTATTAAGGTCTCATGTGAATCATTATTCATTTTATAAAGGCTGTTATAACCCTCTCCCAAACAGCTACAAAATCACTAGTTCGACCCTTGGGGAAATGGCACCAAATATTCTCCAAATGCAAATAAACTGAGTCAGATGAATTCAAATGCTTAAGTGCTGGATATGAAACTTGTAATACTCATCAATAGAAGTCCATTCATCATAAATATATCAGATAAACATTCTTTCATTCGAAATAATCAACATTACAATGGCATACATCAATATAGTGGGAAAATGGTCATTGTTTGCTCATTAATAATCACGTTTACATACAACCATTTGGTATTTCTACTTGAGACTTTTTGAATATGAATAAAACATTATATTAAGCTTATTAAAATCATAAATTGACCATGAGAAGCTCTCCCAAAGAGTACAATAGCTCACCCAAAGCACAATCCCTCCATGAGCAAGAATATGCAATAAAGACTGGAAATGGTTGAGATAATGTGCTACACTAGAAGAAACCACGAGATTCCATGTAGCTTACACTTGAAAATACAAACTCCATTAAATCTCCATGAAATACCTGAATGAACTCTCCCAACACCAACTTGGATGGGAATTTTTCACGCTCGAAATTGGTTAAGGCAAGAAACTAGTCATCCACTAGCTCTCTCTCTTCACAAATGAAAATTTCTCAAATGACCAAAAGCCCTTCTCTTGGTTGATCCCTATATTTTATAAACATCCTTATCCTTCTAATTTTACCAATCCATCCAAAAACTCAAGACAATTCGAATTAGGGTGTGTGCTCAAGATTTTCCATGTGTCCTCCCTTCCCTAGCCTTCCATCATCCCCCAATTCGAGTAGGGACCCATTGAGCTTCCCCAAATCACATGAGTGACTTCTTGGATGCTATATTTAGGTCTGACATATCATAATGGTCAGATTTCAGCCTTCATGTCTGCAATATGTCATAAATGTCATATCATCTTCATCATTGGTGTCATAGATGGCATAGATGTTAGGGAATCTAGCCCAAGTGTCCAAGAAGCTCCCATTTGACTCTTCCCCTCCCATGTAATTTAATTTTCCTTCCAAATTCGACCTATGATGCATATGGCCAAGTGTATTAGCCTTCTAACTCATCCAAGAACATTATGCTTCCCATGGATTCGAAATTTCAAGAGGAGGATACCATGTGGCACAAAAATTCTAGCTTGTGTGGGCCCCATGATCTCCATGTGTCTCCATGCTCCATTGCCACTTCAATTTTTTCTTGTATTTATGTAATTAGCTCAATTATTAAATATTTATTCCATTCTAATGTCTAAATTTCATCTATTAGCTCCCTTAGTAAAATTCCAAATGTATCCATCCAACCTAGGAGACTAGTAGGATTGATGGAATTGTCTTGCTATGCAATTATTTAAAATGGGGACATTACAATCCACCCTTCTATAATTACTTGAAGAGCCTATTTTGTCTTGTCATATGATAAGATTCTCCACTATCCACATGCCAAACTCTGCTGCCCGTGGCGCTTTTCATGTAAGCAATCAAGCCAAAATCTTCATCGAAGTTCTTGTTGAATTCCTCCACCTTTGCAGATCTTGCCATAAGAATATTGTTCTTCTTCTTCATTCCTGGGAACTGGGAGGAAAAGTATCCCTGCTTGTGGCAGATAAAACACTTGACCTTTGACATGTAAAGGTTCTTCTTTCCACCCTTCTTTATCTTTTCCTTACCCTGCTCATCCCTATCAGGGCTAGAGAATCCTCATCCACAATCTATGGGGCACTGCTAGATGATCTTGATCCTTGACCCATGCGAGTATCCTCCTGCACAAATTCATCCCATAATCTCTGCTAATTAAGGAGCTTCTCCCTAGCCACAACACCTTTGACAAAGGTGTCACATGGCTTAGAAAATCCATTAAGGGCTATCTGAATTAGCTCATCATCCTCAGTCTTAGAGCCAACAACTCCAAGCTCATCTCTGATCTGTGTGATCCTTGTGAGATAAGGCACCACTCCTTCTCCCTTGGCCATCTAGGTACTATGCATCCTCTCTTACAGCACCATCTTTTGGTTTTCATTCTTGCTTTGGTACAGAATTTCCAAAGCCTTCCACATATCTGATGCGGTCTTCTTCCCAGAAAGATGAGGGACTATGTGGTCCTTCACTCTATCCAAGATGATCAACATGGATCTGGAATCTATCTTCTTCCAATCTACCAACTCTTCCGGATATGTGGCCGTAACCTTCATGGATTCAATGTGCTCCTCTGCATCAGTGACATCCAAGATCCTTGTGATCCTTTCTTTCCATGTAGGAAAGTTCTGAGCCCCCCGGAATCTATCCTCGACTCTCAACTTCACAACCATACTAAAGTGTACCTGTTAAACCCTAGATCTGAACTCTAGGTTTGTGTCTTCAATACATCTTCCCCTAATCTATCACAGCGATTGCAAGTCTCTCAGATTTAGCTCTGTTGAGCTCTGATACCATGTAAATTTTCCTTTGAAATCCAAACTAGGGCTAAACAGTATATTTAATTTGTTACTGGAAACACACATGAAATTCATTTACTAGTATTGTAGTGGAAATAAAATACTGAGAAACATTCACAACATCACGTAAAATATGGACACAGTGTTTTGGGTATGGAAACCCTTGGATAAAACCTAAGATGGGAAAACTGGTGCAACAGTCAGATATAAAATTTATGAAGATATGGAACTTTTACAACCAACAGATAAATACACCCAACCTAGCAAATAGTAACCTCTACAAAATCACTGAACAACCCAGTGACAAGGTATAGACACCCTTCCCAGTTGTACGTCCCCTGCATCAATAGTACAACCCACCTGTACGGAATCCATACGGTATTGACGTCAGTAGTACATAATTCGTACGACAGCTGTACGGACTTGCTACTATGTAGGGCGTTGCTCCTTTGCATGATATGACGGTCTCTGCTCAACCTGGTACTCCGGAGAATCTGCCGGGTAAGTGATCCTATGTCTTTTCTATAAATTCCTCTGTTTGACTTTTCCCTGTCTATATATTACCTATGTACATGTCCTCTCCACCAAATATTCTTTTAACTCAATGGCCAGGAAAAAACCCTAACCCTCACTATGGATCAATGGATGTGATCCTCCAGTGAGATCAATGGCCAAGATTAGATTAGTCATCCCTTAAATATCTCACTTTTCACTTTATAAAATCGATTCCATTAAGTCAAAATCAAATTAGAATAATTAAAGTATTTTCTTAAGTCAAAACTTAGGAAAATTACTTTAATACATTTGGATTCTTGTTTAAGGTCTTTCTAGAATGCAAGGGCACATGCAATGCTAGAAGACCTTCCTTGTTTCCACTTTATAACAAGTTCTAGTGGCTAGTTGAACTAACCATCATTTACTATGCTTGGATTTCTTAAAAGCACAAATCTCTACAAATTTTTGACTAGTATAACTATGAGTAGATCCAAGATGAATAAAAAATAGAAATAGATTGCTTAGCAATCTTACCTTCAACCTCAACAATTGTTGACTGATGGTTTGCTTGGAGGTCCTCGAGTGTTGCATAAATCCTTGGGACGATCCTTGACACTTGACCCATAGTTTCAGCTTCTTGGATGTTGTGAACTTGCTTTGCACTCTCATTTGGATGTGGACAATTT
This sequence comes from Pseudotsuga menziesii, assembly GCA_001517045.1. Lineage (NCBI taxonomy): Eukaryota > Viridiplantae > Streptophyta > Pinopsida > Pinales > Pinaceae > Pseudotsuga > Pseudotsuga menziesii. The sequence goes on along the minus strand of LPNX010555284.1, from coordinate 524,020 downwards.
CTAAGCATATGATTCCCTCCACATCCCCAACATTGAAGTGGCTCTCTTTTCTCTCTTGGCTTGTTGCCCATCATTATAGTTGGCATAGTCACACCTTGTGGTGGTTGCCTTTCCTGATTTCTGAACTGAGAATCTTAAACCCATTCTTCCTTTAGTTAAAATTCTCATTTTTCTTGTCCTTTCTTATGGAATTATGGTTTTCTTTTAATTTGATCATAACAGTACGTGGCCTTTCTTATGGACTTATCTATAGTTCAAGATTCATCGAACTCAATTATGTCTTTATAGTACTGTGGAAGCCCACTTAGAAAATGTTGAATTTTGACCTTATCATCCCTTATATACTTAACATACCTTAGCAGCTCCAAGAATTTATTTGCATATTATTCCAGTCATTTGTCCCAATTTCATCTCATGGAACTCTTTTATTTCTCCATCATAGTACCTACTGGAGAGGTACTTTTCCTTGAAGTACTTCTTGAACTGCTTCCAAACAATCTTTCTTTCGTTGATCTTCTTTGCTTGCCAAAGGCAATTCCACCATATAGACGTTCTTCCATTCAAATTCAATATGGCTAATCTTGCTTTCATATTTCCTGAGTAGTCTTGGACTTGTAAATACTTCCTCATCCCAAGAAGCCAAGCCTCTGCTTCTTGACCAGATTCTATCTCACCATCAATTGTAGGAGGTTTGGCCTTCCAAAATTCTCCATGCAAATTTTCCTTGGAATGCCTCTTCCTCTTCTTCCTATGATATGAAGAGATTGATCCTTTAGTTGAATCCTTATAAGAGTTAGTTGAATCACCAAAAGAGAATTCTGGAGTGTATGACCTGGCTCTAGAAATCCTTCTCAAACTATGGGACCTCCTATGAGAATGTCTCCTTGAGCTACTCCCACTCTTTTCTTGATTTTCTGAGGGATTCCTAAGGTTAATTTTCCTTTATATTTCTGTCAAACTTTGAAGCATAGCTGCATTCAATTGATTTTTCTCTTCTTCAGCTCTAAGCAACCCTTCATTGTCTGCTCTACAAATCTATAGTTCCACTCTTAGGCTCATCATAGTTTCTGCAATATCTGGGGGAGTCACTTGGTTTCTCCTTCCATTTGATTTTGTCTCTTCATTTTCAACTTGTATATTATCTCCCATTGCATCTGTCTCAAACTCATTGGGGTTGTGTGCATCATCCATGTTGATGACCCTTAATTGTCCTTGATAAAATTCTAAATCTACAAAAAGTGTTTATAAACACATTTGTTAGTTGCATTATATTCTTAGAAAATTATATAATTATTTTTCATGCATTCTGGGAAAAACCATATTGTTTAAGGATCCATGAGTTGTTGGTTTCTCAAAACCATTTTTGTGATCTTGAATGCAGAGGAGGGTGACACGTCAATGGTGTGGTTTTTGTTTTAGGCTCATGGCAATTGAATTATCTCTCATACATGTTCATATTCCTGAATGAATATTGGTCGTTGATCATATATAATGATCATCAAATCTGACATGACTAACGAGAGGGGTACCATCATCTCTAACATTTCTTCCTGTCACATTCTCCCGTGTCACATCATTTCAGGGTAGACCAAAACCACTTCAAGATCATTAATGAATTTGTTTTCCAAACCTGCTTTTATGATCCTGAACGCATGATATGTTGACATGTCACATCAGCAATTTTCTTTTCAAGATCAGGCTCATAAAAATAAACATTGTGCATCTCTGTGAGCTTGAACCATTTTTAGTTGTCGATCTCGGCCACTGTCATATGATTTGATATCCCTTTTGGGCCCCATCACACACAAGAACCCATGCCTTTGGATCTGATGTGCTTGGTCCACATCCAACCTTCTTCCCATGCGTATCCACCATGCCATACCCTTTCTCCATGTGGCTCCTCCATGTCACATTGTTGCAAGGTAGGCCAAAATTGGTTTCAAGATCGATGGGGAAGTGGTTTCCAGAAACTGCTTTCACAAACCTAAATGCACGAGAAATTGACATATCATCTTAGCGGTTTTACTTTCAGGATCATGATGACGAAAATAACCATCGTGCATGTTTGGGATCTTGAAGCACCAACAATTGTCGATCTTGATCTTGATGGTTTGATCTCCTTCCTCCTTTACATTGCACCACATGCAGTCACCCATGCACATGGATATGATATGGCTAGTCCACATTTCATATCATGCCCATGTGGCCCCTTCCACGTCAAACCATATCCCAACATGGATCTTCCACATCACCCGTCCATGTGGCATGGGTGGGTCCCAACTAAAATTTCTGAATTTTTCAAATTTTGAATTTCCATAGAAACTTAACTCAACCATAAGGTGGTTATTTTGAACTTAATTCAAAATTACTTATGTCCCCTCTTTTATCACTTAATAGATACTGATTTTTCCAGAATGGTTCTGAATGCTTGTAAATATGAATCTTTGGCCCATACAACTCTAATATTGAAACCAACAACTCTTATACAACTCTATAATGTCCCCTTCCATCAATTCGGATATGATAGGGGACTAACTAAATTCGGTGCCTCTAAATTTCGCCCCATATTCATGTTATGAATTCATAACAAGTAAACATTACATGAATCAAATAAAAACATTGCATAACAAAATACAAGATGATACTTATCTTAAACAATGTTGATCCAAGCAACTAGTTGTGTAAGAGCGATTTTCCACCCAATCATGGGCACTCTATCCAGCATTTACTCTTTCTATTGAGAGGCCACCCCCCAAGCTGGGCTATGAGGCCACCAAGGCGAAGGAAACACCTACAAGATTCTCTTTCTCATCCCACAACCCAATCTGCTCTCTATGCCACAATGATGAAATATAAATGCATCTTCATTGCCTTAAAATAAATTAAATATCAAATATAGTATGATATTGAACTTGCTTCCTTAAGTAAAAGTACAAAAGAAATGTCTGGAGCAATACATACTTTGGTTTTTATAAGTTATACATGTGGATTATGTTTTTATATATGGATTTATATTTTTATATATTAATGATAATAGTTCATTTTCTTAAAAAATAAAAGAAAGTCACTAGTACTACTTTTGAAGCTAGAGAGACCATTTTGATGTTGTCTAATATTTTTGGAAGGAATGATGATAAATTGTTGATGCTTTTATGAAGGGAGTGATGGATGGAATCTATCCAAAGTCTAAAGACCCTTGTGTCATATTCAAATATGTTGAATTCATTGTAATTCAATCTATAAGAAGTTGTAAGCCTTTTCCAAAGAACAAATGTTTAGATTGCAAGCATATTGTTGTATCTATAATTAGTGTTATCGACTCAACACACAAAGTATTGCAAACATCTAGGATTGAAGAATGCAAATGAGAACGGTGAGAGTGATCCTGTGATAGAATGGACTTAGTCAATAAGGTTACATATTGATAATATGGGTTGGTTCAAGCATTATATGATAAATTTGTGATGTAATATAGTTTTTTCTATGTCCAATATGGCGTATGTTGATGGGACATATAACGATGCTAGTCGACTAGAAACATCACAATCAATTTGGTGTCTTATTAGAACGTCATAGAGGGGATAATGAAAAAATTTGGCATAGGCCACGGGTTGGTGGGGAAATGGAAAGGAAAAACCATTGATGAGAATAAAAAAGGATACACTGTGAAAACAATGCTCAATCTAGTACTTGATGAAACAATGAACTAGGTGTGATCATGTAAATTGTGTAACTCGATGTCATTGGTAAGAAATTGCAATTCTTATCGTGACACAATTCACATGATCACTCGTGTCTCTGAATCCATCTGCAGTGTTAAAATTTAGGGGGTCTCCAAATCCATCTGCACTATTAAAATTTAGTAAATTTTACAAATTCATTGTCAAATTTTTAATTTTCCATTTTTGGAGTGAGACAACTAAAAATGACAAATTGTTATATGGTCATTTTTAGTTAGCTTACTTAAAATTTCTCAATTTTGGTCATTTATCCCTTGAAAAAACTACGGTGACCAATTTTTTTGGTCGTATGGTCACTTATCTCTCGTTTTGCACTAGTGTTAGCCAAATGGTCATACATATATCTACAAGGTTCTCACCCAGCTCTCACAACCTTGGTTTCCACAATACTTGCCCCAAACAACACCCTACTTGGTTCAAAGCATCCCCTTCACTGATCTGCGGTTCTCTTGGGCAATCCATCTTGCCAAGTGCTTCTTGTGTGTGCATATAAGAAGAACAACCTACTAGATTTTGTTGGAGAGCAAATTGCATCTCAATTCATGGCTTCTCAAGCATGCATCAACAAAACTCAAGGGTTAAGGGTTCCTAGCTTTCCCAACCTCTCTGTTATGCAACCATCAAATTTTCCTTCCAAATATGTTGTCCTAGCTCCAAATTCAAATTTATGGGTCATACACTCTGGTATAAGGTTATGAACAACAATGGAGAGCTCTGCATATGGTAAATTGCATGGAAGAATGACAGAATGAGGGTTGACTCCAAGAGAAATGAGAAAATGGTGCAAAGACAACTAGCATTAGAAGAAAGAACTCTTGGATGCTGCAAACTGACTTCTTACTTGTGACAGAAGTGTCCAAAAGTGCAGCCAACCCATGCTTCAATAACTACATGAAGTGACTTTTCCCACAACTTCACACATGCATTCACTGATTGGAAAAGAGTAAAAAAATGAGATATTTGGCTTATTCAAGGCACATGATAAAATTTTAGGCGAGTTCTAAGGTTGACACTTGGAAAAAAAGATTAGTTTCCCATAGGCCCCCTTTCATCATTCCCACTGGTAGAATCATAGCCCCTTTGGTGCTCTTTACACAACCATTCTTAGACCATTTTCTTTTTTATGCACATAATATTTACATACATTTCGAAATGACATTATAAGTCAAACACAAGGTCCAAATAAAATACTTACATCACACATCGCTAGCCATTCACTAGTTGGGCTTTGACCTTGAGAGAATAGCTCAATGTCCAATTTATTATAAGCATTGTTTTTCAAGGTTAAGAGAGGGTATCAATCTGAGCTTGAGATGGGAGTAAAGAGGGTGAGATTAGTCATTGGGAGCAACCTAATTTTTTATAGTTAATTTTTGAGAATTTTGTGATGAAAGCTTTGCTGAAATTGCTATTTTCATTGTTCAAATTGCATTTTTTATTGCATAAATGGATTCAATGCCCTCAAAAACCCCTAAACAACCATTTTTATATGCAATTTCAACAAATTCAATCAAATTTTAGCTAAAAAAATTCAAAACAAAATTTGCTTGTACTTAGTAGTCATTTGTCACACCCGTCCCATCTACAAACCTCTATGCAAGAGTCAAGGTGGGCATAAATCACTCATTATAACATGTTTCATGCAATAAGGGAGAGTTACATAATAGCAAGTCATGCTTTGATTTTAAAGTTTTTTTTTTGTATTTGTGACTTGTTATTAGTAATTTTGGTTTACCCATAAGTTAGTCAATAAATTAGAAGTAAAATATATAAAAGAAAAAATAATATGAAAAATAAATCTATAAAAGGGAAAAAGAACCCTTATATTAATACTAACCATGGGATGGGATTCTATGTTAACAAGAGCCAAGAGGTAGCAATGTCCTTGCCATGGCTAATAGTTATTGTTGTAAGATGAAAGCTATAGAAACAAAAATCTAAACGAAAAGCATGCATGCAAAAGAATAGGTATTATTATTTGAAAGATGACACTTCAATGGAAAATTTAATTTCTTGACTAACTTGGTACTCTTTGGATTCCTTTGTCGTAAATGTATGCGATCCATTAAATTTACACTCAACTTATTATGGGTCTATGCCAATGAGATGATGAACTCCAAGCAAGACAAGTGATGTGCCACATGCATGTGTTAAAATTATATATTGTTTTGTTCATTGTTTATATGAAAAAGTTATGACGATTCCAAGGCCAAAAGCTTGCATAGGTTCTTATTTTAGTATTTGGGAACTTTTCTAAGATATACAAAGATGTGAATCAAAGGTAGTTGTTTGAGTTAGAAACCAATTTATACTATAAAAGAAATAGATTCATAATAAAATATGATGCTAGATTCATAATAGGATTAATGCGCATACTAGGTTCACTTTCAGAGCACAGAGTTTTGAAATAAGGATTAATGCGCATACTAAATGGCTATAAAAAGCTCGTCTTTGATATTAATTGTTGTTGAATTTTTTCTAAAATCCTACAGGTTACCTAAGTTTAAATGGGCAAGCTCCATCGTCGACTTGAATTAAGGTAAATGAAATTCACCCATAAAAACTCAACATGCTTAAGAATGGGACAACGAGTTTTATCCACCTAAAATAACTGGATTACCTAGCTTTCTTACCAGCTTTCTATGGAAGCCATCATCAGGAAAAGCTAGACTTCAACTAGCAAGACAGATACATTTTACTCGGTTCATTACAACTTTGAATCGTGGGCAGTTCAAAAACTAAAAAATATCTCTGAATTAAACCATTACTGAAACGCTCATCTCTCCAAGCCATTTATCTAGCCGTTTATCTGAACATTGAACCGTTTTCAATTTACTATGCATATACGAAGAATAATCCATAGTAACTTGTCGTTACAATCATTTTCCACACTGAAAAGACTGAAACGAGAGGAGTAGATATAATGATTTTGTGAAGTTGTAAAGCTAATGTGACTAAGATAGAAAACAAAAAAGTTTGAGACAGATGCAAAAAAAGTGATTTTCTTTGAGTAAATTATCATAATCCTCCCTCAGAGTGTCATAGCTTGATTTCAGAATGTCATATTCCCTCTCCAATTGCTTGGTTTTCCACTCGGCACACCAATTCTGGAACCAGAGTGCAACATGCCTAGGCTGCAATCCCAAATCTCTAGCTAACTAAGTTTTGAGCTCCAGCGCAATGTTGTCTTCCACACGTTTTCCAACTCATAACTCTTCTCCAGAAAGTGAACCATGTATGCCGAAAGTCTTCTTTTCTTTCCTAAATGATGAACGCAATCGTCCAACAAGTCCTCATCCCCTGCTTCCTCTGCATCAAGTGTGGTGTAAATGGGCTCTCACTACTACTAGTAATTTTAGCTTGAATGACACATTTGCAAAAAAAAACACAGTAATACTTAACCATGGATCCAATGAAAACTTTGTTGCAGAGAAGGATCCACAATGAGTAGAATCAAATTTTTGGGCAACAATCCAGTCTATCATACCAAGTAGTGCAATTAGAATGAGCGATGAAAGTATAGCGCAAATAAAGTATGGCCAAATTTAATCAAACAATTATTTAACCACAGAAACCAGGAAGGAGATTACAAAGCTTAACATATTTAGTTGAGCTTCCAAAATACTAGAATGAAACTACAAAAAACCCTGTAATATTTTCGGAGTTGTTAAGTTAAGCAAACCTCCATACTTCATCTACAAAGCATGATCGCAACCATAGAATACATTACGGGTGTTTTCATTACTAATGTTCTCTAGTTGCAAATTCCAGCAAATGCAATATTCTCATTGAATTTTTTTTTACGAATAACAAAAAATCCCTTCAAGTATCAAATATTCCTTTGCTGCTACATCCTAAGGTCAATTTGTTCACCTTTATTACTGAATTAAGCAGATTTCATAAAGTAGGATAGCCCAACTATTGTTCATATCATGAACTCCCAGAGACTCATGGCAAGCTTGCAACTCAGCCACTTAGAACTAGCTGAATATTTTTATCTCAAGCACAAACTGTATTGACATATGTATTTTACTGACTTTCATCAAACATTATCAATCCTCATCCATGTAACAACAACTCGGTCAACCAATTGGCATCACCCTTTTTACAAGTCAAGTCATACAAAGCGTTTCCCATGATCGCAACTAGCAAGGTAGAATACATTAAGGGTGTTCTCATTACTAATGTTCTCTAGTTTCGAAATCTACACGATGCAATATTCCCACTAAATCTTTTGACAAACTAGTTTGGGCATCGTCACCACAATTATTTTGACAAAAGGGACCTACAAAATAAAGTATTTGAAATTGGTGCAACATGGCTACGTGTTCACTATTCTCAGTTTCCATCCCAGCAGATTAAAGCAATACAGTTGGCTTGATTGAAAACCATTGTGAATTCATTGTGGAGTAAGCTATGTACGATTTGCATCTAATATTTGGAATTTTTTTGGCCAAAATATGGTAGGAAAAGACAGTTTTGGGTTTTTGGAATTGCATAATTGAGATGTCCTAAATTGAGATGTCCTAAAGGTACTAAAAAACATTAAATCCATTTATGCAATAAAAATCACAATTTCACCGCATTAGAGCAAAACTCACAGAAAAGATGCAAAGCTTCTAAAGATTAGCTTACTCCATTCATCATAGGCATGGGTCTACGTAAACGATACAAAAGATTGGCAGGAAACGATACACATGTGGCGCCTAGTTGTACAACAATGTTGGGATAAAAAATGCAAATAGGGAACGTGGCGCAAAGGAAAGAATAACATAGGTAACCATAGGCGATGGTCAGTGCACTTGGAAAGGAGGTGGTGCAAAGTGGCAACAACTAACTGAGTTTTGGCAAGTAGACACAGATACATTCACAGAAAACACTTGTGGACACACTGGATTACAACTGAAAATTACCAGTGGCCGCGATGAAATCAAAACAAAACTAAAAAACTGACTATTTTTAGTAGAGATTTGCAATATATATCAAGTTCTTCAAACCATTCACTTTTTGGAAAATTTTATACCCACTTTGCTATGGAAAATATTTTGATACATTATGGAAGAGCTTTGGCGTTGCATGGAATTCTTTGGCTCCAATTTAGACAGTACCAAAGAGTGCTGCCTCTTAACGCCTTCACCTGGAGCCACTGTGCAACGCACAAGAACGCTGGCGCATACTTCTTAAGCAAACACGGACCTCTAATAGCTTCGAACCGAAATTCTTAGGTTGGGAAGTCTCAGCTTCATTAAGTACATTAATCCAAATAATGTAGATAGCATTCACGCTTTCATTGGGTTGTTAATGGATGGAGAAAATGTTGATGATGAACATTTTCATTGGGTTGATGAATAACCTTGGCAATTTCGTGGCAATTGATAATAATATGCTTCCATTGATAAGCGCATGCCGTAAGCCATGGTGGAGCTGGATGTCTCCCACTGTTTGTCGGCAGAGATCGATATCATATATATCGGTTGACTGAAGAGACTAGATTAATTGAAGATTCCATTCAGGTGCCACTATTGCAGGAACACTGGTCACCTCAAAATCAGGTGTCCCAAGCTTTTGTATGTTGGTCTTCCAACTGACTTTGAGGAGCTCATACCTCTTTGATGGAAGTTGCCCCCCCCTCGAATTGGTTGTTGTACCACCTCACTCTCTGATTGTCGACATGGTCAAAGGTATGCACATCGATGACTCTCCTTCTCTCTATGAATGTTTATCTAATGAGGATGTTTTACTCGACTAAGTGGAAAGAGAGTCTCAGTTTTATAAAGCTGAGGTGGTTGGTGAAAGGCCTAAGGAGGGGGCTCCATCTAGTAACCCTTTTACCTCATCTCATGATTATGACAAGGTACTTTATCTTTATAACTCCCTAGATCGAGATTTCCTCTGACTTTTTGGATAGTGCTGGGACGGGGATTAACAGTTTAGATTTTCCTCCCTTACAAAACCCTAGAACCTCAATTGTAGGGGTTCTTTCAGTTGGAGGTAATCAAGGGTTACCATCCTTATCTATTGGGGATTTTGACAAGTCTCATCTTCAAGTGTACTCTTCGAGTGACTCGATGGACCCCTCTGTGATTCCCATTGCCTCCACCTGGCATCAAAATGTGACCATTCACAAAAATAGGCACAAAGGAAAGCGTGATGGTACTCCCACTGTAGAAGTGCAGGACTTTGTGGATGGAGGAAGCTATGTCCCCCTCTCTATTCGTCTTCAGGAAGAAAAAAATTTCCCTTCAACTTGTTCTTCTAATACTTTTTTCCTTTATAGCGGCATCGCCTGCTACTAAGGGTGCTTAATGTTGATTTGCTCCTTCAACATTAGGGGTTTCAGGGTTCAACCTAAAACCATATCCCTTCGTAGATTTTTTGCCTCTATCAAACCCGACACTATCCTGTTACAAGAAAATATATGCACCAACTCCTTTATTGTTATTTCCTTCTCCCGCTTGTTTCCTCCTTGGGAATTTTGTGCCACTAATGCCATTAATTTTCAAGGGGTTTATTAGTAGGTTTGAACCCCTTACTGGTGAATTTGAGCCCATTTAGAAACTGTGGGGGGTCTTACTCAAAGGAAAAGTCAAGGGTTTGCAAGAAAACATCTCTATACTAAACTGTTATGTGCCCTATAAGAACCATGAGTCATTCTGGAACTCAGTTGAGAGTTGTGGGATTATAAATACTCCCAATTTCATTATTGCATGTGACCTTAATCTGACTATTTCAGTGTCTAAAATTCGGGGTGAACATCCTTCCTTGGATCATTTATCTCATTATTTCTCCTAGCTTTTCCAACATCATAGATTGGTTGATGTGATCTCAGCTACTCTTAGATCGACCTGGCGCAATGGTCGTGTTGGTTCTGCTGATATTAATAAGCGGTTGGATCGGTTTCTTTTTTCTAAATATTTCACAGATACAATGGACAGGTATCGATCATGGGTGATCGATTTAGTTTTCTTTGATCACAACCCTATATGCCTACAACTGGAAGGATCTCAGTTGGGACACAAATTTCTCTTTAAATTTAACCATAGCTGGTTACAAGACACAAAATTCTGCACCATGGTCAAGTCTAATTGGAATACCCTAGGTGATCCTTTTGGATTAGATGACATGAAGAGACTGGTGGGGAAATTGAAAGATTTAAAGCACATGGTGGTTGATTGGGAGAAATTGAAAAAGTTGTAAAACTCCATGGAACACAGGAACATTGAGAACTGTATAAACCAAATCTCAGTAATAAACTCTTCATGCATTCTTTCTAGTGAAGACAAATTAAAGATTGCAGAACTGGAAAACAAGAAATATTTTTTGTTGCTTCAAGAGGAAATGGCTTGGTGTTTGAAAAGCCCAACAATTTGAATCGTGCATTGTGATAACAATACTTATTTTTTTCACAGATTTGTGAGCCATAGGAAGAATTTGAACTATGTTAGGGATCTTTGGGATGAGGATGGGAAAAGGATGAGTACTTATCAGGATCTTGAAAATTTGGCCGTGACTCATTTCTCTTAGCTTTTCAGACACTGGAAATTCCCCTGTTTCTGAGTAGTTGAAGGTTATTTCCTCATTCCCTTCATTTTTCTCTACTGAGGAAGCTTCACTTATTGGCAATACGTCCACTTTGAAGGAAATTGAGGATGTTGAGCCGAACAAAGTTTGTTCACACATAAAACTTATCTAAAATATTTGGAATATTAAATAATCCATAACATTTAGAAAAAATGTATAAGATATGAATATGATTTTTACAATACAATCGGGACACAAATAAATATGCCTAATTGTGCTTTTTCACATAAAACGAGATGTTTTTTAGTTAACTTACATAATTAATCATTTCTAATTATTAGTTATCTTATTATTATTATTTAGTATTTAGTATTTGTATATTTTATTTATTACATTGCCTTCCTCATGTGATGCTTTCTCCTCAAAGCATACCCTATCAAACTTCTTTATAATTTAATATAGTAAGTAAGACCATGTGCGATCTCATAAAACCATGTGTAGTTTTATGAATTCTCTTCTTTAACTTTTTCTCATTTTTTTCCCTTTTCTTGCAGATAATTTTGTTTCCCATTTTTTTTTACTTCTTGTTCTCTTCTTCTTATTTGCACCCGAAATAATTTACTACTTTCTACTTCTTCTTTTTTATTAACTTGACTAAAACTTGTTTTTGTCAAAGGACTGCATTAAAAATAATGGCCAAGGGCCAAGTTTCAGAGAAGCTCTGAGACGGGTTTGTGGCCAAAGGCCAGAATTTGGACAAAGTCCTAGATTATGGACAAAATCCAAGTTCCAGAGAAGCTTCGAGAAGGGTTTGTGGCCAAAGGCTGAAATCAATCCCAAGAAGGGGCTCTAATACCACATGAGTCGAACAAAGTTTGCTCACACATAAAACTTATCTAAAACATCTGGATCTTCAAATAATCCATAATATTTATAACAGAATGTATAAAATATGAATATTGAATAAGATAGGAATATGATTTTTATAATAGAATCGAGACCCAAATAAATAGGCCTATCTGTGCCTTTTCACATGAAAGGACATGTCTTTTACTTAACTTAGATATTAATATCTCTAATTATTAGTTATCTTTTTATAGTTTTTATTATTATTTAGTATTTAGTGTTTGTATATTTGATTTATTACAGATGTGTTTAAATATTTTTCTAAGGATAAAAGCCCCGGACTTGATGGGTGGCCAATGGAATTTTTCATTCCTTTTTTTGATATACTGGAAAATGATCTTCTAAAGATGGTGGAACAATCTAGAACTAGTGAATATGTCTCTGGAGCCCTCAATTCGACCTTTATCACAATCATCCGTAAATGTGACTTTTCAGAGCCATCTATAGATTATCGTCCTAATTCCCTATGCAATTTGTCTTATAAGATTATTACATAAATTATTTGCAATAGGATCAAGCCAAAACTTGCAGAAGTTATCTCCTCCAAATAGTTTGGGTTCCTTGGTAACTGACCTATTCTGGATGCAGTGGGCATCACTCAAGAATGCTTACACTCCATTAAAGTTAAGGATATGGATGCACTGATCCTCAATATGGATCTAGTTAAAGCTTACGATAGAGATAATTGGGATTTCTTGAGGTTGTTACTTTTACAGATTGGTTTGCCTCTGGGAGTCACCAACTGGATCATGGAGTGTATCACATTTTCATGTTTTGTGATCCTTATCAATGGGAAACCATCTAGATTATTCAAATTCCCCATAGGACTCAGACAGGGGTGTCCACTATCCTCGCTCCTCTTATTGTTGGTCATTGAATACTTGAGGAAAATTGACCAATAAAGACAAATATTAAGGCCTAATTCGAGGTATAAAAATTTCTCTTAATTTATTCTTATCTCATATTTGATTTGTTGATGACGTTATCCTCTTTGGGGTTGGTGTTGCAGAGGAGTGGTCTCATTTTGCTGATATTATATACCTTTTTTGTGTTGCAACCGGGATGGAGGTTAGTGTTGTTAAATCATTTTTTCTCAAGAATGGTGTGGGTGTGGGGACGATGGATCATATCTATGTATTATTTCCTTTCAATTTCGTTAGCCTGGGCTTAGGCTTTAAACACTTGGGTTCCTATTTGAAACCATTGGGTTGCATATTTGTTGATTGGTAGTGCTTGATCAAAAAGTTTGAGTCTGGATTAAACATTGGTCCTTCAAATATTTATCTTGGGTGGCCGGATGATCCCGTTTCACTTGGTACTAGTGGGCATACTATTTTACTAGTTATCTTTGGCAACTATACCTACCTCAATTTCGTAGGTGATCAGACAAAAAATGTTTCACTTCCTTTGGTCTGAAGATTAGGGTGGTTATAAGATACACCTGGTTAACTGGGAGAAATTATCTGCACCTTATAATGATGGTGGATAGATCATCAAATACATCTTTTGGTTTGGCTTGGCCCTCAGACTTAAAAGTATGTGGTGGGATTTATTTGGTTCAGGGTTATGGACCAAATTTATTCATGCTAAATATATCAAGAAACGTTCCCTTTTATCTTGGATTAGGAACATTGAGAAGAATGTCAAGGGTTCATCCATCATTTGGAATGGCTTCATTAGATCCTTTTACTGGATTAGTAAAGCTTTGGCATGGAGAATTGGTAATGGGAAATTGGTCTACATTGGTGTGGGTCCTTATATTGGAGGAGAAGAGGCACATTGATTATCTCCTTTCATCATTAATCATATGTCTGTAATGGGATTTTCAACATTAAACTGCATTAAAAGACCACTAGGGTCTCAACTTTCAGATTCATATTGGCTCTCAGCAGGAGATTTGGGTCTCGACAATGTATGAAATGAGGATTGGTCAAAGTACATTTCTGCATTAAGTCGGGTTGGTATTAAATTAAGTGAGGAGTTTGATGTATTAGCTTGGACTGGAAACATTTTGACTAGACAGGTCACAGCAAAGGATGCTTATTCCTTCATTGTGTGGTCTCTATCGCCTGAAATTCACGAGTGGTGGCACAAGGTCATCTAGAAATGAAAAGTCCCCCTTAAACTCAATTGTTTCACCTAGCTATGCCATGAGAACAACATCCTCACCTGGGATAATCTTTCCAAGGGAAGATGGGTTGGGCCTAATATCTGTCATTTTTGTAAACTTGAACCAGAATCCATTTAGCATCTCTTTGTGGAACGCTCTTTTTGTAAAGGTTTATGGAGGAGTATATTGGAGGTTCTCCAATGGGGATCCTCAACTTTTGCTGACAACCTTCAACAATGGTACAAAAATTAAAAGCAACATAGATTCCTTCCTCTCTTTATTTGTTGGGTGTTATGGAAATCTAGAAACCTGTACATTTTCGAAGGAAAGGCACCCTCTTTATCACTACGTAGTATCATAACTCTAGGATTGTTTAAGGAGTATTATTTAGAGGTAGTACCAAAGACTCGACATATTGTTCCTCCACCTGAGATCTCATTGGTTGTAGGATTCTTTGATGGGGCCGTAGAGTATAATGACAGTGGTTTTGGCATGTATGTGATGTTGAATGAGAAACTTAATTTCTAGTTGTGGCGTAATTGTGGTAATGGTACTAATTCATGAGCGGAATTCGGGATCTGGTGTTTTTAACTAGTATTATTGGCTTACCATCCCTCCATATCGATGGTGACTCATCAGTGATTGTCAACTGGGCTAACGCTAGATCACATATTCAGGTACTTGATCTCCTTCATTGGTGTAGTCATGCATCTCTGCTACTAGACTCATTCTTGCAAGTGGGCATTGCTCATATATACAAGGAATACAATGAGGTGGTTGACTCCCTCTTCTAGAAAGCTTTAGGCTTGCAAGAAGGTCTTCTTTCTTTTGAGGAATACATTGAGGCAGAATTAGTATGTGTTGGCATTGTTTAGATCATTGATCTATGAAGACTATTAATTTTTTTTTGTATCTTGTAGTTGTGTAATAGTCTATATATCAGCTGCTCCTACTCCTGGAGATTTGTTTGAATGCTTATTGGCACAATATATATATTTTGTTGAACTGCATATTTGGAGCGACCTAAAAGTTTTGTGGCCACTTATGGATGGTTGTCCAAGATGTAATGAACTTTTGTCCTCTTTGATTCCATTTGAATAACAATGAACAATTTTTTTTTAGCTTGAAAAAAATAATTGTAGTGCATATACAAGGGGTTGTCATGGAAGAGTAGATGTCTCTGTGCTTTAAATAGAAATTGATTACAATTTGGTATGAAGACTTATCTTATTGAACAGATAAGGTCGTGCAAGTAAAATAAACAGTTATTTTGAGGAATACTACTAATCCATGTAAAATGTAGTTATGCAGATCATTAGACTCCCTAATGTCGTCATCGATGCACACAAACTATGGTATCAGTTTAAGGTCAACCAACACTTCTGTCATATGAGGCCATGGCTAGTATACGAGAGCATAAACCCTAAAGAAAAAATAGAGATAATGGGCTTCATGTTGATGCTAAAGCACATCGATCGGGCCATCCAACGATGGGCCTAGAAAGTAGAGGAACAAAACAAGAGATAAAGAAAAAGGACTCTATCATAAGCAAGCATAGAGGAGGGAGTCTCTATAGGAGGACTAGAGAAGAGACTCATATTTCCAATTCAATTCATGATTTTAGGAGCTCGATGGGATTGATTATATTTCATCTGAACCTACCATGTCGTCAACCTGAAAGCTTTGATAGATTTCATAGGCATATGATGCAACTTTCCAATTGTTCTCATTCTAGAAATCAAACTTTGCCTGCTTAAATTGAAAATTGTATATAAACAAATAAGCCTCCAATATTTTCACCATGAAAATAGTTTTATAGATGGTGAAAGCTTCCTTTCCTCCTCTCGCTTTCACACTTTAAGTTGCCTTTCCTCCTCTAAGAGTGCTTAAAGCAAAAAACAAGTATGGAACTATTCAATGCGAAGCTACAAACACAACTTTGGCAGAGGAATTAAGCATAGGGTAGTTTTGTGGTACAATCCACATGAAGAGGCAGTGCAGCGATAGAGGCAATGGCGATGGAGACCCCAAAGCTGTCAGTACATTAAATGAATTAAGTAAATGTCATAAATGTCTCGCTTGTCAAAGGCTAGAGGTACGAAAAACTTAGGATACACATGCAAATTTTTATTTTGAAGAGAAAGTATAAACTCTTTTTGAATATTGAAACTATAAATATGCAAATTTTTATGTTTATGTTTACCACAGTATAAACTCTTTTTGAATTTCGATCAAATTAATAGTCGCAAACCCCAACAATATGATCAAGTTACCATGATCATTTGTCATCTTTAAAAAATCAAAATAAAATCTAAACATCAATTTTTGAAAAACGTTTAAATATATTCAAATCACAAAACATTAATTTAAAAGATAAACACAGCAAAATCTAAACATTAATTTTTAGAAAACGTGTAAATATATTCAAATCACAAGACATGAATTTAAACATACACACCAAAGTTGATGCAAATAGATTACTAAAAGTCCTTGCAAAAACCATAGGGAGAGACTAAAAAACATGGTACACCCATTTTCCCGCAAAGTTGCAAACAAATATATCCATCTTACGGTCTAACGTGTTACCTAAGCTTTACTTTAATGTATTGACTCGTATAATTTTGTAGGAGTAATATAAAGCCAATTACTTTTAAATGTATTCATTTGTATAAATTTGTAGGGATATTATAAAGTCATTTACTCATGTATTTATATGTATAAATTTACATAATATAAAATCATTTACTCTAATGTATTGACTCGTATAACTTTGTAGGGATAGTAGAAAGCCCCCCAAGAAATAAGCAATCCACAATCAATACAATATTTTTTTTGTGAAGTGTTGCTTCTTCTATTACGTAGGTAATAAATAATTCCTTTACTTATTATAGACAATTCTTTTTTAAAGTGTTGTTTATTTTATTATTATCTATTGTGAAGTGTTGTTTTTTTATTACATATGTTACATAGATAATAGATAAATGTATAACTAGCTTTTGCACCGAGAGGTGAAAAGGAACGTTGAGAGGGTAAAAATATTGAGTCTTTCCACAATTGAACTTTTTTGAGTTTCCGTGGGAGATTGAAAATTGCATTTTAATAATACTTTTGTGGGTACTATTGACCCGACTTACAAATGAGGTTTTACCTCAAAACATTTATGATTAAATACATTAATGGAGGAATAACGTATCTCTCCCCCCTGCCTCTCTCCCCTGTGCCCATTTCTCTCTTCCCCCTTCTCGCTCCCTCCTCTCTCTTTTAAATAATAATAAAAATACCTTTATAAAAACTTAGAATTATAGTAACAATTAGCTAGATCATTTCACACAAATTCACGGGCATTGTATCTAAAGGTTTTTATGATATTCTCGATTTTCAACATCCGATTTTTGGATCGCGGAAGTCAGCAAGATCAACTTTTACACTTAAGATTTGTCAGTTTTCCGATTTCCACCCTTTCCCGTTCCGAGTTCAGAAACCAAAACAGTCACTTGTTTGTGCAACAAATCTTTACTTCCCCATTTTCGACTTTCGAAGTTTGGAACGCGGAAATTGGAAACTACAACTTTTTGTATTTTATCACTTACTCATTCTATTTCTTCCGCCTTGGTCTTTGTCGTCCATGTAATCATGACTAAATACATCAACGGAGGATCAACGTATCTCTCCCCCCTGCCTCTCTCCTCTCCGCTTCCTCACTCCATATATTTCTCCCTATCTCTCTCTCTCTCTCCTCCCTTCTCTCTCCCTCCTCTCTCTCCCTGTTTTTCCTTCACTCTCTCTGTCATTTTTAAATAATAATAAAAAAACCTTTAAAAAAACTTAGAATTATAGTAACATATACCTAGATCGCTTCACACAAATCCACAGGCTTTGTATCCAAAGGTTTTTATGATATTTTCGACTTTCGATTTTCGCATTGCAGAAGTCGGCAAGATCCCTTTTTACACTTAGGATTTGTCAGTTTTCTGATTTCCGCGCTTTCTCGTTCCGAGTTCGGAAAGAGAAACAGACACATATTTGTGCATTGAATCTTTACTTCTCGATTTTCGACTTCCGAAGTTCGGAACGTGGAAATTGGAAACTACATTTTTTTGTATTTTATCACTTAGTCGTTCTATTTCTACTGTCTGTTGGAATATCATTCAGAGTGGTGTGTTCAGGACTAGTAGATGGTAGCTAGTGCTCAGTCTTAAAGTATTGTCATTGATGGAAATCTGCTATAAAAAGAAGGGGAACTGATGTCAAATGGATGTGGCAATCTACTGAAAAAAAAGATTCAGGCACGCAAGTATCAATGGAGAAATCTCTTAATCGGAAGTCGGAAGAGATTTACATCGGAAGCCAAATGGCTTTACTAGCTGCAATGACTGAAAGGAAACACACCAAAGTCAGGCGAAACGTGGGCGGGAAAACCCTCGATAGGCAGTCAGAAGGTATTAACATCGGAAGACAAACGGATTTCCTAGCCGCAACGGCGGAAGAAGAAAAGGATACAGCCACACAAAGCACATCGGAGATCGGATCGCTTTGCACTTCGGAGGCCTAACCACTTTGGGAGCCGCAACGGCGGAAGCGAAAAGATTAGAGACAAGTAATGCGGGCGGGAAAAGCTTAATCGGAGATCAGAGGACTTTGACATCGGAAGGGAAAAGGCTTCCCTAGCCGCAACGGCGGAAGATAACAGGCTTCAGACACGCGACAGAAAGGTTAACACACATTGGCAGTCGGAGCTCTTTAAGCTTCGGACAAGTTGATGCTTTCGGCAGCCGCAACGGCGAAAGCGCAAAGGGTGCTACCTTCCGCAACGACGAATGTTAAACTACCGGAAGGAAAAGGCTTCCCGCAGCCGCAAGGGCGGAAGCCCACGACTGATGGAAATAACAAACGGGTCCGCAACGGTGGACGACCAAAGCATTGATCGGAAGAGGAAGTAGTTTTCCATCCGCAACGGCGGAAAAAGAAATGATAAAAAGCTCCGATGCGAAAAATCAAAAGTCATCCGATGTGAAACGAATTGTAACGGAGAAAATTATCGAAACCAAAATGAATGTTCATCCGCTGCTTCAATGTAACCTTTGAAGAGGAATATGAAGAGCCCGATACAGTTGAGGATTCGAAGAGTATTCGAGCAGGAGAATTAACCGTTATGATGAACTTGAAATGCGAAACGTTTAGTAACTGCTGGTAATGATGATTTGAAGAGTAAGGATGTGTACAGAGGTTTTTGAAGCTGAACCA
>LPNX010555284.1:340550-504322 GCA_001517045.1 Pseudotsuga menziesii | reverse complement strand
ATATATATATATATATATATATTGAGCAGAAATAGTTGTGATGATGTGCAGAAAACTGGTACTGATTGAGCAGAGAAGCAGAGCAGAGGAACTGAAGAATGTGCTGAACAGTTGATTAGAACAGAGGAGCAGAGAGCTGATGTTGAACAGAGCAAAGTGGTTTGGTAAGCAGAGACATATATGTATTGTTGAATTTTGATTCTGTTGGAAAGTCTAGTAAATAAGGGAGGCAGGGAGGTGCTAGGGGAGACTTTATGTCTCTGTCTGCAAGTGGTTGCTTTTAGAAATTGAAGATTGGTGTCTTCACCCAGTTGGTGCTGGGTTAAACTGGAAGTTGGTGCTTCCACCCAGTTGGTGCTGGGTTACAGTGAGAGTTGGTGCTCTCAGCAAGTTGGTGCTTGCATTCAGAGGTTGCAGCCTCCTTGAGTCGGTGCTCAAATAAGAATTGATGTACAGCCATTGAAGCCTTTGACATCATAAGAAGAAGAGGTTTTTCCCTTATGGGTTTCCTCGTGAAATATCTGTGTATCATAAATATGATTAAATGTTGTGATTGAATGCTGTGCTTTATGTTATCTGCTCTTATGTTTATAACTCAGAATTCATAGCAAAGATTGACTACCATAAAGTTTATTGATTCTAAGTTAAAAGAAGTATTTTGCTGAAAAATCTTAACTAACTAATTCACCCCCCCTCTCAGTTAGTTTATACCTGTAACAATTGGTATCAGAGCAGCGTTCCTTTTGGTTAAGGTAGATCCTGAAGAGTTAAAATGGCTAGTCAAGATGGATCAATAAACAAAGCACCCATATTTGATGGTAAAAATTTTACTTTCTGGAAGGTTAGGATGAGAACATACTTAATGTCCTTAGGTGCTGATGTTTGGGAAGTAGTAGAGACTGGGTATGCAAAACCTGTTTTGCTAGCATCCAAAGATGATAAGCTAGAATTTACTTTCAATGCAAAAGCAATGAATGCTATTCTGAGTGGTCTTGCTGAAACTGAATTTGTAAAAGTAATGCACCTTGATTCTGCTAAAGAAATGTGGGATAAGCTTATTAGCAGCTATGAAGGAAATGAGAAAGTTAAAGATGCCAAGTTGCAGACTCATAGACTAAGATTTGAACAACTGAAAATGAATGAAGATGAAAGTATTAGTAAATTTTTCCTGAGAGTTGATGAGTTAGTAAATGCTATGAGAGCTCTTGGTGAAAAAATAAGTGATGATGATACCTTCCTTGTTCATAAAATCCTGAGATCTTTTCCTGACAGATTCAACCCTAAAGTCTTAGCTATAGAAGAAATGAGTGATCTTAAAAAGTTATCTCTTGACCAATTACTAGGAATTTTGACAGCCTATGAAATGAGGATTAGTAAAGACCAAAACCCATCCATAGAAGCCTCTTTTAAAGCTGAAAAGAGTACAGAGGCAGATGTAGATGAAATAGAAGCAAAATTTGTGAGAAGACTGAAAATGGGGTCAGGGAAATACAAAGGCAAACTGCCTTTCAAATGTTTTAACTGTGGTAAAACATGACACTTTGCTGCTAAATGCCCTTATATGAGGAAAGAGCAGAGTTCTGCAAATGAAGAGAAATTTCTAAAGAAGAGGTATAGTAAAGAAAACAAGTACAAGAAGAAAATTCTACGTGTGAATGATGATGAATCCACAGAAACTTCAGAAATTGAATCCTCCCATGAAGACAAAGAGAATGATTTCATGCTTATGGCTGTAGAGGATCTAGAGATGAGCTGTACAGAGATGAATGATGAAGATGCCATTGTGGACATGGAGGGAGAGCTGATGAGTTCTCTAGAGGAGATTGATAGACTAAGAATAAAGAAAAGAAAACAAAAACAACTATTAATCCAGTATGAAACCAATGGAAAAGACATCTCTCTAATAAAGCTAGAGCTGGAAGAGGCAAAGAAAATTGAAGAGGCTCTAAAACAACAGCTAGCTGAAAGCAACACCAGATGTGAACATCTAGAGAATGAAGTAGTAATTGTTAAGAAGGATTTAGAAAAATTTCAAGCCTTATATCATCAGAATATCTCTAGTATCAAAGCTTTAGAAGAGCTAAATAACATTCTAAATAGACAGAGGTCACCTCAGATTAAGTTTGGTCTAGGCTATGGTCAAGGTGCAAGCAACAGTGATTTTGAAAGCAAACAATCATCAAACTTGATTAATTTTCAGAACAACAAGCAGGCAGAAATCCCCAGAATAACAAATGTTGAAGCATGTAAAGATAATAATGAAAATCGATCAAAGAGTGATAAAAAGAAAGAGAATACCGATCTAAATAGCAAATCGGTACAGTCAAGAGTTCATGAAGAAGGGCCATATAACAGAATCAAGTATGCAGATCAGAATTACAATTATGAGCATCATAACTCAATACATTATTTTTCTAGAAATCCACCAAGAGTTAGGTATGTTAATTTCTTCAATGGTTATTGTTTCTGTTGTTCTAACTTTGGGCACAGAGCTGCCAATTGTTTTTACAATTTCAGAAACATTCAGAGAAGGATGTCAAATAACAAACTTATGATACATCAATCAGCGTATAATCATATGGGTCGTGTATCTCAATCAGCTGTTAAAAGAAGAATGCAAAATAGAAATACTAACCCATTTGATCTTCTATACAATGAAACAGAATGTTACATATGTCACAACTTTGGGCATAAAGCTACAGAATGTAACTTGAAAGAGAACAAAACAGAACCAAAAATGAAATATACAGCTGAACGAAATGTATGGAGGAAGAAAGAGAGTTCTCATTGTAATCTCATGCTCTCAGTTCAGAAACAGAAGAATCCTTGGTACATTGATAGTGGATGTTCGAAACATATGTTAGGAGAGAAAGAGAAGTTTATTTCTATGTCAGAGTAGAAATCTGGGAATGTAACATTTGGAAACGATGCACCAGGAAAGATCAGAGGCAAGGGAATGGTTAGTCTTAGCAATGGTAAAGGAAAGGCTCAAGATGTGTTATTTGTAGATGGGTTGAAGCACAATCTTCTCAGTGTGAGTCAAATGTGTGACAAAGGGTGTGAAGTCGTGTTCATTGCTAAAGATTGTAAAATTAAAAATGTCTCCTCAGGAAAACTGGTTGCCAAAGGAATAAGAACTGAGAATAATGTTTACATTTTAAAAGAAGAAAAAGAAGACCGTTATCTCAGCAAATATGATGAAAGTTGGCTGTGGCACAGAAGACCGGGACATCTACATTTTGATCATTTAATAAAACTCAAAAACAGAGCAGTAGTTAGGGACTTTCCAGAAATATCTAAACCACATGATGAAGTGTGTAAACCTTGTCAGACGGCTAAGTTAACCAGAACACAGTTTAAGTCAAAGAGTGTTCCCTCCACAAATAAGCCTCTTCAACTAGTCCATCTGGATCTGTGTGGCCCATCAAGGAAAGAAGGTTCAGGTAAGGAGAACTATTTCATGCTCGTGATTGATGACTATTCTAGACTAACATGGGTTGCATTCCTTAAAGAGAAGTCTGAAGCATTTGCTAAATTCAAGATATTTAAATCCCTGACTGAAAATCAAACCGGAAGAAAGATTAAAGCTATCAGATTTGACATAGGAGGAGAGTTCAGTTCAAGACAGTTCAAAGAATTCTGTGATGAGCATGGCATCAGGAAAGAATATACAATTGCAAGAACTCCTCAGCAAAATGGAGTGGTAGAAAGACAAAACAGAACAGTCCAACAGATGGCCAGATCAATGATGAAGGAAAAGGATATTTCTCAAGGCTTCTGGGTGGAAGCTATTCATATAGCTGTGCACATTCTTAACAAAGCTCATTTGAGACCAAACAGTGACAAAACACCATATCATTTATGGTTTGGAAGACCTGCAACCATTAAAAAATTCAGAGTTTTTGGGAGTAAATGTTATATCAAGAATAATGATGAAAATTTGGGCAAGTATGATGATAGAGCAGATGAAGGAATCTTTCTAGGATATGCTACAGAAAGCAAAGGCTATAGGTGTTATAACAAGAGGTTGCGTAAAATAGTAGATTGCATAGATGTGAAAGTAGATGAAAATTGTCATGGAAATATCAGTCAAAGGAATGATGAAGATTCATGTTTGGAAAATACAAATGAAGAGACAAAAGAACAGGTCCAAGAATCCCAGAAGGAAGAATCTGAATCACCAGAGTATGAGGAAGCTAAACCTGAACATCACACTGTACAATCTTCTTCCAGAATGATTAGAAAAAATCACCCTGAAAGCCAAATCATTGGTGATGAGAGTAAAGGTGTTCAGACTAGAAGGAAGATTTTGCAGGAATCTGAACAGTCTCATATTGCTCTTCTCTCTACAATTGAGCCCCAATGTTTTAATGAAGCCAGCAAAGACAAAGACTGGGTAGCAGCCATGAATGAAGAGTTGGATCAGATTGAAAAAAATAGCACTTGGGAACTTGTTCCTAGGCCATCAGTCAAGAATGTGATTGGATCCAAATGGGTATATAAGAATAAATTAAATGAACAGGGACAGATTGTAAGGAATAAAGCAAGACTGGTTTGCAAAGGTTATGCTCAGATTGAAGGACAAGACTTCGATGAAACATTTGCTCCAGTAGCAAGAATAGAGGCTATCAGAATGTTTCTAGCCTATGCTTGTTACAAACTATTTAGAGTATACTAGATGGGTGTCAAGTCAGCATTTCTCAATGGAAATTTTTAAGAAGAAGTGTATATAGAGCAACTTGAAGGCTTTTATCTCACAGATAAATCTGACTATGTATGCAAGCTGAAAAAGGCTTTGTATGGGTTGAAGCAAGCACCTAGAGCCTGGTATGCCAGACTGGACAAATATCTACAAGACAAAGGCTTCAAGAGAGGTTCTGTGGACAGCAATTTATATATCAAAACTGAAGGTGATGACTTACTGATTGTATTAGTTTATGTTGATGATATCATCTTTGGCTGTACTAATAATATTTATGTTCAGTGGTTTGATAACTCTATGAAATCTAAGTTCGAAATGTCAATGATTGGTGAGCTGTCCTATTTCCTTGGTCTTCAAATCAGTCAGAAACCTGGTGGTATGTTTCTTTCTCAAGAAAAGTATCTAAAGGAGATGTTAAAGAAGTTTTGAATGGAAGACTCCACACCTGTGAGTACACCCATGGTCAGTGGCTGGAAGTTGAGCAAAGATGATTCTTCACCTGAAGTGGATCAAAAGATGTACAGATCTATGATAGGAAGCCTGCTATATATTACTGCATCAAGACCTGATATCATGCATGTTGTTGGGATGGTAGGAAGGTTTCAAGCTGCTCCTAAACAAAGTCATCTACTAGCTATGAAACGTATATTCAAATACCTAAAAAGTACACTCACTTATGGTCTGTGGTATCCTAGAAATCAGAACTTTCAGCTAATAACATATTCAGATGCTGATTGGGATAATTGTGTAGATGAAAGAAAAAGTACAAGTGGTGGAGCATTCTTCTTAGGAGAGTCTTTGGTTGCCTGGCTAAGTAAAAAGCAAAGTTCCATTTCTTTATCCACTACTGAGGCAGAGTACATAGCTGCTGCTACTTGTTGTACTCAAATTTTATGGATGGTTCAATCCCTTGCTGATCTAAACATAAAGTATTCTGAGACTATTCCCATTCACTGTGATAATACTAGTGCTATCATTGTTTCCAAGAATCCTGTTCTTCATTCCAAAACTAAACACATTCACATAAAATACCATTTCTTGTGCGAACAAGTGGCTACTCAAGCAGTGTTGTTACGTTATATTCCTTCTACCGAACAGACTGCTGACATTTTTATGAAGCCTTTACCCACAGCTCAGTTTGAATATTTGCGTCAGAAGCTGGGTGCTCAGTCCTTGTCTTAGTAACTCATGCACTGTGTTAGGGGGAGTCTGTGTTTATTGTATATCTTAATTTTGTTTACAGTATGGAATGGCAGTTCATTTTCTTAGAACATCTTGTCAGACTAGTCATCAGATATACCATATTTGCCCAGGTTTATCGTTTGTCCTTGATGTCAAAGGGGGAGAAATGTGATCAGTTGAATGAGATATTGCCATCAATGTCAAAGGGGGAGAATGTTGGAATATCATTCAGAGTGGTGTGTTCAGGACTAGTAGATGGTAGCTAGTGCTCAGTCTTAAAGTATTGTCATTGATGGCAATCTGCTATAAAAAGAAGGGGAACTGATGTCAAATGGATGTGGCAATCTACTGAAAAAAAGAGAGGCAGGCACGCAGGTATCAATGGAGAAATATCTTAATCAAAAGTCGGAAGAGATTTACATCGGAAGCCAAATGGATTTACCAGCTGCAACGACGGAAAGGAAACACACCAAATTCAGGCGAAACACAGGCGGGAAAACCCTCGATCGACAGTCGGAAGGTATTAACATCGGAAGACAAACGGATTTCCTAGCTGCAACGGCGGAAGAAGAAAAGGATACAGCCACACAAAGCACATCGGAGATCAGATCGCTTTGCACTTCATAGGCCTAACCACTTTGGGAGCCGCAACGACGGAAGCGAAAAGATTAGAGACAAGTAATGCGGGCGGGAAAAGCTTAATCGGAGATCAGGGGACTTTGACATCGGAAGGGAAAAGGCTTCCCCAGCCGCAACGGCGAAAGAGAACAGGCTTCAGACACGCGACGGAAAGGTTAACACACATCGGCAGTCGGAGCTCTTTAAGCTTCGGACAAGTTGATGCTTTCGACAGTCACAACGGCGGAAGCGCAAAGGGCGCTACCTTCCGCAACGGCGAATGTTAAACGACCGGAAGGAAAAGGATTCCCGCAGCGGCAAGGGCGGAAGCCCACGACTGATGGAAATAACAAACAGGTCCACAATGGAAGACGACCAAAGCATTGATTGGAAGATGAAGCAGTTTTCCATCCGCAACGACGAAAAAAGAATTGATAAAAATCTCCGATGCGAAAAACCAAAAGTCATCCGTTGTGAAACGAACTGTAACGGAGAAAAGTATTGAAACCAAAACGAATGTTCATCCACTGCTTCAGTGTAACCTTTGAAGAGAAATACGAAGAGCCCGATACAGTTGAGGATTCGAAGAGTATTCGAGCAGGCGAATTAACCGTTATGATGAACTTGAAATGCGAAACGTTTAGTAACTGCTGGTAATGATGATTTGAAGAGTAAGGATGTGTACAGAGGCTTTTGAAGCTGAACCATTTCTATAACAGTTTGAGGATGTTGAAGCTGAACTGGTTCTGTAACGGTTTGAGGATGCTGTTTCGGCGAACCTGAGAGAGAAATGAACTCAGAAGATGATATATATATATTGAGCAGAAACAATTGTGATGATGTGCAGAAAACTGATACTGAATGAGCAGAGAAGCAGAGCAGAGGAACTGAAGAATGTGCTGAACAGTTGATTAGAACAGAGGAGCAGAGAGCCGATGTTGAACATAGCAGAGTGGTTTGGTAAGCAGAGACATATATGTATTGTTGAATTTTGATTCTATTGGAAAGTCTAGTAAATAAGGGAGGCAGGGAGGTGCTAGGGGAGACTTTATGTCTCTGTCTGCAAGTGGGTGCTTATAGAAATTGAAGATTGGTGTCTTCACCCAGTTGGTGTTGGGTTAAACTGGAAGTTGGTGCTGGGTTACAGTGAGAGTTGGTGCTCTCAGCAAGTTGGTGCTTGCATTCAGAGGTTACAGCCTCCTTGAGTCGGTGCTCAAATAAGAATTGATGTACAACCATTGAAGCCTTTGACATCATAAGAAGAAGAGGTTTTTCCCTTATGGGTTTCCTTGTGAAATATCTGTGTATCATAAATATGATTAAATGTTTTGATTGAATGCGGTGCTTTATGTTATCTGCTCTTATGTTTATAACTCAGAATTCATAGCAAATATTGACTACCATAAAGTTTATTGATTCTAAGTTAAAAGAAGTATTTTGCTGAAAAATCTTAACTAACTGATTCACCCCCCCTCTCAGTTAGTTTATACCTGTAACACTGTCTTGGTCTACATCGTCCATGTATCCTAGATCTACGGGCTAGAGAGCGTAAAAATATTGAGTTATTTCTGCAACTAAACCTTTCTGATTTACCTTGGGAGACTGAAAATTACATTTTAAAAATACTTTTGTGGGTACTATTGACTGATTTACAACAGAGGTTTTACCTCAAGACATTCATGACTAAATACATGAACGGAGGATCAATGTATCTCTTCCCCCCTGCCTCTCTTGTCCCCGCTTCCTCGCTCCATATCTTCCTCCCTCTCTGTTTCTCTCTCCGCCATTCTCTCTCTCTCTGTTGATGTATTTGTAACTTCGGAATGTATTCACTTGTATATCTTATATTGTATTTCATTGTACCCCAATGTTTCTATTGGAAGAATCATTAATATAATAAAGCCATGTAAATTCATAGAGGTTAACCCTCCTTTATGAGTTGGGGCAATAGTCCCCATAGTTGAGGGGTACTAGGGTTATTAGACTCTCCTAGTGAGGTCGGCCCTGGTAATTAATTGTCAAGTGGAAAACTAGTATAAATAGAGAGTGATACTCTATTTAAAACACACAATCACTCAACTGTAGCGCATGAGTGAGATAAGAGAGGCTTTCACAAGTGAGAGAGAGAACAGGTGTCGGAGATCATCTTTGTGTTTTTGGGTTTTACTTTTTCCATTGGTGCTCATTCTATCTCTGAGGAAGTTGCAGGGTTTTCTCCTTTATGGTTTCCCTGAGGAAAACTCTTTGTGTCTCTTGTCTCTTGTGATTATTGATGTGCATGTTATTCTCTCAGATAAGATTTTAGATCATATTGATTAAATGATAAAAATCTAACATGGTATCAGAACTAACCTGAGAAGAAGACATTATGCAGCTGCAGAAGCTATGGATTCCTACTTTTTGGGTCTCTCTCCATAGATCATCAGCAAAATGAGGCTAGGCTAACTCTCCATTGAAGGGCACATCTTTCTGTCAAAGCATAATTTGATTACGGGCATTTTCAGTTTTTGACCTGTCATTACTGCGGGAAATTAGGGATTTTCACAGAAGAGGAATGTTTGAGTGAGCCCAACATAGTATTTCTCTCCTCCTCAAAATTGAAATTTAGAGACCAAGATCAAAATTTTTGGTTGGGTAAAACTCTGGGAAAGTCAAACTCTAATTTGACCCCGGACCAAAAAACCTTAAAAGACTAAAAATAGTCATTTTGGCGCATTCACTATATCTCTATATTGGAGAGGAATTAGGAGCCAAAACTTTTACAGGATTAATATAACTTCCTGATGTACCCTTTGTAAAAGTTTCAACCTCATATTCGCTATAGCCTGGGAGATATGATTCCTCCAAATCAAGGTTCCAGCCTCTCCCTGGATTCATCCCTAAACAAGACACCTTGGGAAAATTACTATATCTTGAGATAAAAAGGTCCAAATGAAATTTAGAAAGCTATTCCATATAGGGAACGGAGTGTAATTTCTGTGGTAAAAGTTTCAGACCCTGAAGGTGAAACAGTGACATGTGGCAGTCTACACATGTTCTCTATGCTGAACAGTACTGAAACAAGTCACCTTGGGAAAACTCTCATAATTCCCAATTGGTGAAACCAATTCTACTAAAACTTATGGTGTTGGAAAGAGGAAGAACAAGGATACCTCAATACAGAATTTCCAACACAGGGGAGTAGTACTTTCGGAGATACTACAGAAACAATATCAACCTTTTCTACAGAAGAAATTAGAAAACTAGGGCTTCCTGTTTTGCGAGCTTCCCTCCACTGTTTTCAAAAGAGGAGCACATTGGACAACTTGGCTTGAAGAGGCCCATATTTCTATCCAATCAGAAGTTTGAAATTCCAAGTTTTGAAAATTAGTGTTTCTCTGACAAACCCTAGATCAGCCAATTCTGAAACTAGGATGGACACCTCAACTCGGTAAGATCTAAATTTTGTCTATTTACATTTGAGGTTCTCATTTCAAATTAACTAATTGCACCAACTTGACGACAAGCCTGGTGAAGCTGACAAATTCCAAGCATGGAAGTATGGAATCTCATTGGTTCTTGAAGAAAATTAATTGGACACCGACATAAGTGGAGAGGTTCCAGTTCCAGAGGGAGATGAGGCTAAAGCCTTACACAAGAAGAACTTGGTAAAGGCCAAGAGGATTATTGTTGATTCTATCAAGGATCACCTTATACCACAATTGTCTTCCCTACAGACACCTAAAGAGATGTTTTATTCCTTGACCAAGCCATTTGAAGGGAAGAATATAAATTAGAAAAAGTATAGGAACTCCGTGATCCTTGAAGAAAATGACTTAGATCAGTATTTCAGTAAAGAATTTATAAGAGCCAGAGGGAGATGAGGCTAAGGCTAGAGCTAATAGAATCATTGCAGATTCTATTAAAGATCATCTCATTCCTCATGTGTCATCCTTGAAGACACCAAAAGGAAGTGTTTGATGCTATGATGAAGCACTCGAAGAAGAATAAGATATTGTTATAACCACCTTGAATGGCCTCCTAGGATCATGGAATTCATTCATTCGAGTAATGTGTGCCAGAAGGAAGTGATTACCTTTAGCGGACTTTGGAAAGAGCACACATAAGAAGAATCTCGACTCATAATAAGAGAAGAGAAAATAGGAGCAACTGAATATTAAGCTCTCACGATCCAAAGAAGATCTCTCAAGCGATGAGGAATACGAAGGACTCAACTCTTGAAGAACCTCTTATCCATATTAGCATTTGGATAAGAAATGACGTTGTTATGAATGAAGAAGATGATGAAACTGAAGGCTCAAGAAGGAGTCTACCCACGAAACGAATAAAGATAAGTATTCAATTGTCATTTCATGAGATTATTTTGTTATTCATTTGTTTATATTCAGTTGATGTGTTATGCATGATAGAATGTTTGCATTAACGAAAGTATACTATTAATATGCATGTGATGGGTAAGTAGCCCATGGTGCTATACAACTCTCCATTGATACTTATATAGAATGAAACCTCTTTGCTGACATATTGGATTAGTGCACAATCTTAATGATTTCATGGTAGAGATGGAAGGCATCTAGAAAGTTTCCGTGAGATATAGATGAATGTTGTATTGGATAAAATAGTTGCATGATTATATAATTATGCATAATAATTTTACATTATGAATATGCCATATGAAATGTTTCTAACCATACAAATAATGCATTTGAATTGTAGGAAAGATCGCGTAAAATCGCCTACAAGAAAAGAAGGATGAGACTTGTTCTGAAGAACAAGTGACGATAGTTTGAGAAATAATTCAAAATGAAGAATACTGACTAGAATGCGATGTCGAAGACCTAAAGGGAAGTCCATATTATCTTCCATATGGATCTACAAGATACATCATGCAGTAGACAGAAACATCGTGGGATACAAGGCAATATTCGTAGCACAAGGCTTCTCAAAAAAGAAGACAAAGACTACGAAGAGACATTTGCAGCCACTGGAAGCCGAGACACATGAAAATCAGACTCATGTGTGAAAATTAGAGAAGGCCTTGTACGAGCTCAGAAGGAAACCATGGGATAAACACTTAAATAAGGAACTTGAATATCACCTAGAGTGATGAAGATATTAACCTTTGCTACAAGGTTGAATATGAAAGCCTATAGAGGATGAAAATTTCATAGATGGGTGCGAGAAAAACTTTTGAAAAGGTTCAAGATAGAGGATCTTGGTATCTAGTGACCCTAGATGGATACATAGAATATTAATAGCATAGGAAGCTACTTGTCACTCCAGTACAGAATGTTTCAATGCATAGAGTACAGAAGGAAGAGGGAGAATGATGCTTCGCTTCAGAGGGAGTGACTGTAGAAGATCCTGAGGTTTGACATGATACAATGGGATGGACATCTTACTTATGGCTCTAGGCATTACTGAGAGTAAAGCAGATTCCAACCTTTACTTCAAGGTTGAAGGTGGAAGACCAGTGAAGCTCCTGTTATATGTCGATGACTTGTTCCTGACAGAAAAGAGGAACTCATTAAAGTTGCAAGAAGGAGACTTGTTTTTGAGTTCGAGATGAAGGACTTGTATATGATGCACTACTTTCTAGGCATGGAGGTGTGGTAGAGTATAGATGGAATATTCATTGGACAAGGGAAGTATGCAGTGGAGATCCTGAAGAGGTTCGGGATGATGGACTGCTGAAGAGGTTCGGGATGATGGACTGCAAGGCCATGGCCACACCTATGGCATCGAACATGAAGGTATTTGACTGATGCTTCATCAGAGTTTGTTGATGCCAAGATGTATCGTCAGATGATTAGTTCCTTGATGTGCTCGATGAATACGAGACCAAATATTTTCTTTGCTGTGAACACATTGAGCCAGTTCCTGACGGATCTGAGACATGTTCACCTGATGGTTGCAAAGCATATTCTAAGGTACCTGAAGGGTACATTTGACTATGGGATCAAGTATGATACGAATCAGAAGACTAACTTGGAAGGTTATATGGATTCAGATTGGGCAAGTAGTGCCATTGATAGGAAGAGCACTTCGGGGTGTTGTTTCAGTATGGGATCGGGTGTGATATCTTGGTTTAGCAGGAAGAGGTCTTGCGTGGTGCTGAGTACAGCTGAGAGAGGAGCAATGAAGATCCAATTTGTAATCCAAATTGAGATCTCTCGAAAGAGGGAGTTCTAGCATATCCGGTGAGACAGGTTGTCTAAGCATAAAATCCTGGTGAAGCTCAAAGGTTGCTCAGGCGTAAATAGTCATGTAGGTTGTCCTCGGATGTAATCAGTCCTGGTGAAGCTCACAGGTTATCCTTGGACATAATCAGCCCTAATATGATTCTATGCTAGAAATGGACAAAGTGAAGTTTTAGTACTTCATGGAGAAGCTTGGTGTTCTCCAGATCGAGGTTCCTTCCAAGTCGAAGTGATGAGTATGTGTGCCTTTCTGACATGGTGGTAGGATTGGTTCCTCCCATGGTCAGATGTAAGTGTTGTGCCTTTCTGACATGGTGGCAGGATTGGTTCATCCCATGTTCAGATGTAAGTGTTGTGCCTTTCTGGCATGGTGGCAGGATTAGTTCCTCCCATGGTCAGATGTAAGTGTTATGCCTTTCTGACATGGTGGCAGGATTGGTTCCTCCCATGGTCAGATGTAAGTGCTATGCCTTTCTGACATGGTGGCAGGATTGGTTCCTTCCATGGTCAGATGTAAGTGTTGTGCCTTTTTGACATGGTGGTAGGATTGGTTCCTCCCATGGTCAGATGTAAGTGTTGTGCCTTTCTGACATGGTGGTAGGATTGGTTCCTACCATGGTAAGATATAAGTGTTGTGCCTTTCTGAAATGGTGGTAGGATTTGTTCCTCCCATGATCAGATTTAAGTGTTGAGCCTTTCAAAATAGAATTTCAACCCAAAATCCGACACCTTGCATGTCTGAAATTCGACACTTCTCTGTCACATTTTCGACACATACACCTTTTTTTTTTTTTTCCGTCGGTGGTGTAACATCAGATCTTTGACATTCTAATAATGTGGGTCGAATATCTGACACACCATTGTGTTGCATATTTGACCGTTTTTCCTTCCAAAGTGCCAATCAAAATTACATAAACCGTCGAAAATCCGACGTCCTCCGACCCTTGAAGCGTCAGCCTTCCAATGGACAGAAGTACCGGAGGAAAGGCAATGTCGTTGGTATTTTCATCCAGAGAGTGTCGAAAATCCAACGCCATCTGACACTGGAAGAGTCGGCCTTCCGACGCGGTCCGACACTTTAACCGTCAGTCGTCCGACGAGCAGAAGCGTCGGAGTCATGACACGGTCGTCGAATGGGTTTACCAGAGTGTCAGAAGAACGTCAAAAAAGCAACGCCTGTTGGTGGATTTAAAAAAAAAATTCAAATATTTCACTTACCCCCACATGGTTTCAGCCTAGAATTTGACCACTGAAGGAAACTTGTTTGGACTAGACATTGGTGAGTTGACAAGCAACTCACATGATCAAGTAGAGGTTAATATGTGGAGTGTGTCAAAGGGCTCAAAGAGAGAGTCTTTACATTCAAAATTGTCAGACATTTTGGGTGTTGAGTTTGAGAATACAAGTGAGAACAAGCCTGAGTTTGAGATTACAGGCAAGAAGAATCAACAAGTTTCTAAACAGTCTGTGATGGATTTGAGAGAAAACACTAAAGAGCTACCAATTTTGTCAAATTTCTCTGACCAACATGGTTCATTGTTTGCGGTCAATTCCTCCTCAGCCATGGATTGCAGGACTGCAGAAAACAAGTATTTTGAGTATGTTCCCATGATTGGGGTCTATTTCAGTAATGGTACCTCAGCATTATTCTGAGATTTTTCCCTGTATAAAAGACAACTATTAGAATTGACCCTGAATGAACTATCTTAAATGTTGTTTCATATAAAACCCAAAAAAAAAGTAAAAACAAAACTAAGTTTAAACTTGCAATACCTTACTCTCTTACAGAAGGTGTTGATGTACTTGTCCAAGGTATCGAGGAGACTAATAGCCTGTATAACCATGTTATCCACTCTATTAACATTGAATTTCATGTTGGCTTTGTTGTAGTTGTGCCCAACACCCAATTGAGCCTTCTCCAAGTCTATGTAATTAAAGATATGTGATTTCAACTCAATGCTAGACAAGCTTTATAAATATACTTTGTTGTTACAGAAGGGTACCTAAACCAAAAAAGAATTTAGAAAAGTCACTTCCTATCTGATTCAGAAAAGACTTGTACTAACAACCACTTAATGGCAGATTAGCTCAGAGTCATAGCCGAGGGATGTAGGCACTGGTTATGCTCGTCTTGTTGTATTGCTAGTTTAGATATTAGGACTCTTTTGATGATTCCGTGTTGATGACAAATTGAGTATCCTAGAGAATATGTAAGGAAGGATTTTAATAGTTTTCTTAAATTTCTTTGTTTTTGAATGATGGACAACAAAACAGTATCGAGCACACTTGAGTCCTCGCAGGACTAGTCAAATGTATATTTTTATTTATTCCTTGGGAACATCAAATATAGTGATTTTAAAACACATCTTAGAGAACAAAGAAATCATGGATCTGATATAAATCTAAGTTAATAAACAAATCCTTTTACTTTTCAGTATAAATATGAGTCATGAGTCCTAACTAAAGAATTAAAAGACACTTATGGGAAATTGACCTAAACTTGACAGCTATTAGAATTGACCCTGACTAAACTAACCTGTACCATTTGACAATGAATAGAACTACCTTAAAGGATTTAAAGTCACACTGTATAATATCTTCCAAATACCCATAGTATCAATTTTCTGAGAATTCTGGATGTCTGCCAGTTCTAGATGAAACATTGGTAACCTCAAAGACAACCGAAACCCCAGAATCTGATGTTTTCTTTGTTTCATCCAGTTTTTTGATCCGATATCTACCTCCATTGCAGACCATATCCTTATGGTGTTTTACCTGCAATAAGCAATACATGAAAAGATTACACAACCATTCAATCCTTATGCAACAATACATGGAAAAAAAGAACATGTACGTCAATAAGTAATTTGCAAAATAAAATATTTAGAGGGATATTTTATTAATTATATGCTTGCCATTTTATCTTTTACACCATATGCCAAATTGATTTCCCTTTATGTTAGATTGTTATCTCCATTGCATTGTGTTGCTTTTACCAATGAAGCCACACCTCCCCATGATATTCCATGACCCAATTGTGTGCATCGTTCAATCCATACCTTCATCCAGTCAAGATTGTTTGCGATGTATAAATGAATTGCATCCCATTCTCAACCAACTGTTTAATGACAATAACCATTAAAATCAAAGAAAGGTGTAAATCCCCTGAACAAAGACGTATATGCTCTTAATTGAAGCAATTATGACTAGAAAAAACAATTAGAATATGAAGGATAGAATAAAAATCCACTAGCTAATAATTACCTTTCAGCTTCCTCAATCTACCTTTCCCCTTCAGTTGCTCCCCTTCAAATTTTTTATTGGAGTTCGGATCACAAATGCAACATAAATTGAGCTTTGACGCTAAAATAGGAAGATATTCACTAACATACAACATGTTTTGGTATGCCGTATATCCTTCCATCATAGAACCCTCCGCATGTGCTCGTTGTCTCACCAAACCCTTCATAAATTTCAAGTGCCTCTCAACCATCCACATGGACCTTGAGTGCACAGGTCCACATAACTCAATATCCTCGACTTGGTGTATGAGGTAGTGTTCCTATGCATTGAAAAATGCCGATGGTAGATGCTTCTGCATTTCACACATGAGACGAGGAATTTCTCTCCTCCAATACTTTATATCTTCTTTATGCCATTTCTTTAGATGTCAACCATCTACAAGTGATGCAAACCAATAACGATATTTAACAAAAATAAACATTAAATTACAATATATGCTGAAATAGTGCACAAAAAAAACAAATATAAATTATTATATGGAGAATTAAAGAAACGCTAAGCACATGCAAGTAATCGCTAGTTACCTCATGTATTTACCAAGATTATATATAACTTGTTTAACATTGTTGTCGAAGTTGTCTGGGAGAGAGAGAGCTAGAACATAATGTATCAATATACAAACCACGCCATTTATTAAAAAAGGAGTATACAAACAAGAAAAAATTATATGGACATAACAATAATAATTACCTTGATGAAGACATGCCAATTATGTGTTTTGACCCCCACAAAATCACCTTTTTTAGTTATGATATTCTTCAAGTTTGCACAAAAACCGGTGGGAAATTTAATTTTCCACATTACTTCTTTGACAACATTGCTTTGTTGCTCCGCAAACATCCATGGAATTGAGTTTATATTAACTTGTTCTCCGTTGGTATGAAATTGGATGACGTCTTTCATTGCACAGTTGCTTTCTTGAATGTCTTTGCACACTTTCACAACTTTATATTTCTCCCTCCTTAGCTCTAGTAGTCGCCATAAGGTTTCAGTAACATTCTTTCCAATATGCAGTGTATCAAACAAATGAGCAATTTGTAGGTGCTCATAGTAGGGCAACCTACTGAATTGAATAGAATAACTTTTCATTCCTCGGGGAAGACCATTAATTCCTTCATGATCATGATGGACATCATGAATATTAGTTTATAATTAATAAATTACATCATAAATCAAATATGGCCACTACAACAAACAACTCACAATAAAAATTAAAATACATAAAAATTCATATGTGATGATCCATACGTACCATGATGACGATTTCTATTGTATTGCATCTTCCAAAGGTGAGGTGTCATTCTCCGCGGTTTTAATGCAGTCTGCTGCTTCCCATTAAAAATATTTCTTTCGGTTGTTCTATACCTGTGATTCTTAGAGAGGAAATTCCTATACTCATCAAACACCTCCTTTCTCAAGCTTTTTGAACGATGAGATTTTATCTTAGGACCACAAATTGGACATGCAAATTTACCCTTTGTCTGAAGACTTACAATATTTAGATATGGAATATCTATGTCAAATGTATTCATATATAAAATATTATAACTACTCCATATCATTAAATGCAATTAAAGTGGAACTTAAAATTACAAACCACAAAATGAAGTTAACCCAGGGGCATCGTGTATTGTCCATACAACCATTGCATGGAATTGAAATTGCCTTTGTCATATTGGTCTAGATACGTCATACATAGTTATGCCATTCCATAACTTCAGTAGCTCATAGATAAGAGGTTTGATGTATACATTCATATCTTTGACTTGGAACTTACCTGATTCATAATTTGAAGTATATATAAAATATATCATTATGAGAACCATTAAGATATATAAACCATGCAGAAGAGTAAAATAATATATATATATATATATATATATATATATGAAATTAAGATACATATTATGACAAATGAGATGCCACAACTACATTATAAATAAAACAGTTTTCATCAATAAAACCTGGAATAATCATCGACAACATTATGTGCTCCCTCTTTATTGACAACCATGGAGGAATGTTATTGTTGATAACAAAAATAGGCCACGCCGTGTAAATGGATTTCATCTATGCAAATGGATTAACACCATCTGTCGCCAAAGAAATCCTAAGATTATGTGGTTTTTCTTTAAAGTGAGGCCACTTTTCCTCAATATCTCTAAAAGCAGTACCATCTACAGGCATTCGGATAACATCATCTTGACTTCTGTTCCTAGCATGGTAATCCATAAATTGTGCCATGGTTTTGCACCTGAACATTCGTTGCAAACATGGAATGATGGGAATATAACGAAGAACCATTTGAGGCACCTTTTTTGTTACTTTATCTGTACGATATCCACTTACATGACATTTCGTACATTATGTTGCAAATTCATGATGATTATAATATATAACATGGTCATCGAGGCATGCATGAATTGCTTCATAATGCATTCCAATCTCTTTCATGAAGGAAGATAAATCTCGATATGTGTGAGGTAAAATATTTGATGGTGGTAACCAAAATTCAGCTATCAAGCTACAATTTTTTTTTTGTTAATGCAATAAATAAATAATATTAACGAAACACGCTTCATTCGTACGATGATCAACAATGAGTTAACAATACAATTATTAGAGGAATACAAATAAACTTTATCACAATCCTATATATGTGATGGATTATTTTAGATACCTTAGCATCCGTGTGATTGCAATGTTTGAAAGACCATTCATAACCTTCAAGTTCATTATCAACAATATAGTAGAGAGAATATTTGTTTTGGAGCCTTCATAAAGGGGTTCATATGCCTTATCGAGAAGAGGTATATTGTGAACATCATCAAAGTCATCATCATTTTCATTATCAACATCATCTTCATCCATTCTAACGTTAAATGAATCATGGATCAATGTATTTGTACCATCATCTTCAATTACATCATCGGCATGATCATCTTGTTCAATATGATCATTCACTTGTTCTCCATTAAACGCACATGCTCCATGATCCTGATCCTGAACTTGTTCTGAAAGCAATTCCTCTAGATGACATGCTATAGGGTGTCTTTCCTTTAATATAAAGACATGGAAACATCAATAGATATACATTAATATATGAAAAAAAAATACATACAATTACAAAAAAAACGAATATAATAATGTTTATAATGCTAAACCTACAAATGGACGATATTCGTTCCCCCCCTCAGCGTGTCCATGTTCCCTACAATGTTTTGTGGTTGTTGAGATCAATATTCTTCTCCTCTTAAATCCCCTGCATTGAGTACACGGACAATAACATTTGCCATCACCCCTTCGTTTCGCTACATCCCATAGTCTAGCAAGCAATTGTCGGTTGTCTTCGTTTGGATCCGGAATATTTAATCTATTTAACATTTTTTCATAAACTTCATTAATGAGTATAACCGGTTGTCTTAAAAAATCAAGTTCCACGCATCAAGGTTTTGTCAAACGGAGAGAATTCAAAGATTAAAAAATTCCCGGCAAACTGTCTATCGATGAACAAAAAAATTCCCACAACTGCCCGTTGAAGAATAAAACAATTCCTGAAAACGTTCGTCGAGGAACAAATCATTTTCGCAATTGTCCGTCGCTTCTACAAAAAACATGTCAAAATGTTTAAAACAATTTATATTTATAATGGACATGCGTCGGATATTCGACACCTTGAACATAGTTACTGTTAAAAGTATGGGACCATAAAATTTAAAATCATGTAAAACTTAATTTTTTTTATTATAAAAAAACCTATACTGCCCGTCAGATATCCGACGCTTAGGGGTCGGATAACCGACATTATTGGGTTCACAAACGTCAAATATCCGACATTGAAGTGTCGGATAACCAACACTGCAAGGGTAAAAAATCTGACTCTAGAGTGTCGGAGATTCAACGGCACTATAAATAATTTGTTATTGGCATTTTGTTGATTGATTGTTGTCCAACACATCTATGTGAAATGTCGGATGACATCGTATTTTGACGTCACAATTTGGGTTCAAATCCTGTTGTGTTTCCCCAGATGGTAGTAGGTGTGCCCTACCATGCCGGCAGATGTAAGTGCAGAGCCTTTCCCCGGATGGTAGTAGGTGTGTCCTACCATGCCGATGGATTTAAGTGTAGAGCCTTTCCCTGGATGGTAGTAGGTGTGTCCTACAATGGCAGTGGATGTAAGTGTTGGGGCCTTTCCTTGTATGGTAGTAGGTGTGTCCTACCATGCCAATGGATGTAAGTGTTGGGGCCTTTCCCTGGATGGCAGTAGGGGTGTCCTACCATGCCGGTGGATGTAAGTGCTGGAGCCTTTCTCGGATGGTAGTAGGTGTGTCCTACCATGCCGATGATATAAGCGTTAAAGAAGAATACCTACATGGACACTAGGCCTGCAACCAGCATGAAAAAGGGATGGCTCTGTAGAAATTCCTATGACGAGTAGAATTGAGATAAAGCACCATTTTCTTGAGATAGCAGGAGTAGTGATGATGATGATGATCCATCTTTAATGATGATCCTGTGATGAATACTTGTGTTGATGAACTGTGTCAAGAGAATACCTTCCTAGTTAAGAGGGAGTGTTGATGTATTTGTAACTTCAGAATGCATTCACTTGTATATCTTATATTGTATTTCATTGTACCCTGATGTTCCTATCGAGAGAATCATTAATATAATAAATTCATGTAAATTCATAGAGGTTAACCCTCCTTTGTGATTCAGAGAAATAGTCCCCACAGTTGAGGGGTACCAGGGTTATTAGACTCTCCTAGTGAGGTCGGCCCTGGTAAGTAATTGTCAAGTGGAAAACTAGTATAAATAGAGAGTGAGACTCTCTATTTGAAACACACAATCACTCAATTGTAGTGCATGAGTGAGAGAAGAGGAGCTTGCACAAGTGAGAGAGAGAACATCTGTCGAAGATCATCTTTGTGTTTTTGGGTTTTACTTTTTCCATTGGTGCTCATTCTATCTCTGAGGAAGTTGCGGGGTTTTCTCTTTTATGGTTTCCCCGAGGAAAACTCTTTGTGTCTCTTGTCTCTTGTGATTATTGTTGTGCATGTTATTCTCTTAGATAAGATCCTATATCATATTAATTAAATGATAAAAATATAACACTCTCTCCTCTCTCTCCCTCTTTTTCCCTCACTATGTATCTCTCTTTTAAATAATAATAAAAATGCCTTTAAAAAAACTTATAATTATAGTAACAAGTACCTAGATCGCTTCACTCGAATCCAAGATCACTTTTTACACTTACTCTCTCTTTCGGATCACAGAAGTCGGCAATATCACTTTTTACACTTACGATTTGTCAATTTTCTGATTTTTTCCCTTACCCGTTCCGAGTTCAGAAACCAGAACAGTCACATGTTTGTGCATCGAATCTTTACTTCTCAATTTTTGACTTCTGAAGTTCGGAATGTGGAAATCAAAAACTAATTTTTTTTTGTATTTTATCACTTACTCATTCTATTTCTGTCACCTTGGTCTCCGTCGTCCATGTATTCATGACTAAATACATCAACGAAGGATCAACGTATCGCTCTCCTCCTGCCTCTCTCCTCCCCGCTTCCTCGCTCTATATTTTTCTCCCTCTCTCTCTCTTTCTCTCCCTTACCTGTTTCTCTCTGCCCCCTTCTCTCTCCCTCCTCTCTCTCCTTGTTTTTCCCTCTCTCTCTCTCTCTCTCTTTTAAATAATAATAAAAATACCTTTAAAAAAACTTAGAATTATAGTAACAATTAGCTAGATCGCTTCACACAAATCCACGGGCTTTGTATCCAAAGGTTTTTATGATATTCTCGATTTTCGACTTCCGATTTTCAGATCGTGAAAGTTTGCAAGATCACCATTTACACTTAGGATTTGCCAGTTTTCTAATTTCCGCCCGTTCCTATTCTGAGTTCCAAAACCAGAATAGTCACATGTTTGTGTAGCGAATCTTTACTTCCCCATTTCCGACTTCCAAAGTTCAAAACGCGAAAACTGGAAACTACAATTTATTTTATTTTATCACTTAGTTGTTTTATTTCTATCTCCTTGGTCTCCGTCATCCATGTATCCTAGATCTATGGTCTAGAGAGGGTAAAATATTGAGTCTTTTCGCAATTGAACCTTTTTTACTTACCTTGGGAGACTCAAAATTACATTTTAATAATACCTTTGTGGGTACTATTGACCCAATTTACAATTGATGTTTTACCTGAAGACATTCATGACTAAATACATCAATGGAGGATCAACGTATCTCTCCCCCTGCCTCTCTCCTCCTCGCTTCCTCTCTCCATATCTTTCTCCCTCTCTGTCTCTCTCTCTCCCTTGTATGTTTCTCTCTCTACCCTTCTCTCTCTCTCCTCTTTTTCCCTCGTGCTCTCTCTCTCTTTTAAATAATAATAAAAATACCTTCAAAAAAACATAGAATTATAGTAACAATTACCTAGATCGCTTTGCATGAATCCAAGATCACTTTTTACACTTACTCTCTCTTTCGGATCGCAGAAATTGACAAGATCGCTTTTTACACTTACGATTTGTCAGTTTTCCAATGTCCTTCATTTCTCGTTCTGAGTTTGGAAACCATAACAGTCACATGTTTGTGCATCAAATATTTACTTCCTGATTTATGAATTCCGAAGTTCAGAATGTGGAAATCGAAAACTACAATTTTTTGTATTTTATCACTTGTTCTATTTCTGTCGCATTGGTCTCCTTCGTCGATGTACTCATGACTAAATACATCAACATAGGTCTCCCCTTGCCTCTCTCCTCCCTGCTTCCTTGACCGATATCTTTCTCCCTCTATCTCTCTTTCTCTCCCCTGCCTGTTTCTCTCTCCCTCCTTCTCTCTCCCTCCTCTCTCTCCCTATTTTTCCCTCACTCTCTCTCTCTCTCTTTTAAATAATAATAAAAATACCTTTAAAAAAACTTAGAATTAACGGTAACAATTACCTAGATCGCTTCACACAAACCAACGGGATTTGTATCCAAAGGTTTTTATTATATTCCTAATTTCCAACTTCCGATTTTCGGATCGTGG
Organism: Pseudotsuga menziesii; assembly: GCA_001517045.1. NCBI lineage: Eukaryota > Viridiplantae > Streptophyta > Pinopsida > Pinales > Pinaceae > Pseudotsuga > Pseudotsuga menziesii. Next base: position 481,280 of record LPNX010555284.1, on the reverse strand, counting down.
AAGTCGACAAGATCACCTTTTACACTTAGGATTTGTCAGTTTTCCGATTTCCACCCTTTCCCATTCCGAGTTCAAAAACTGGAACAGTCACATGTTTTTGCAACAAATCTTTACTTCCCCATTTTCGACTTCCAAAGTTCGGAACGCGGAAATCAGAAACTACATTTTTTTGTATTTTATCACTTAGTCTTTCTATTTCTAGCATGTTGGTCTCCACTGTCCATATATCCTAGATCTACGGTCTAGATCGTTTTGGTCATTTAATTTTAGGTTTTAAATATGTTCGAAGTTACAATTATTTTTTACCATTTTGCCTATGATTTCTTGCTGTGCTCGAAGTTTTTACTGTGGAATTTTCACCTTTATCCAACTCACTAAGTAATTTTACTGTGGTTTTTGAGTCTTTTTACCAGTAAGTAATTTCCACTCGACCGTTTTTACTATTAATTTCAACTCTTGTCACTACTTTAAACATGGTTTCAAAAATCCAATCAGAGACTGTGTTCACCACCTCCAGGAACACCAGGTCAAAAAGAGCTCTTCTGGAGAAAAATAACAAAGACCCCAACATCGGTGTGGTTATTGATACTAGTGGACGTGTGTCTGATACCGTACATCTAGACTAGTCCAGAATCTGCTCCATATTTTACAATGACGACTTTTCCTCTGTCACCCATGACTTGCCTGCTTATGAAAGAATTCGGAGTTCTCAACTCCACTGCATCGTTGCTAGACCTTCTTTCATGCCCTATACAGATCCTGTCAAGTGGGCATTATATCACACGATCCCTAAGGAACGTTCTTTTAACGACAATATTAATAGCCATGTTACGTCGTTCCATTTTGATGTATTTGCTAGGGCTTATGCACTTGGACCTCCGAGAAATCTTTTGACATCAAAATTTCTCGATGAAGCTATTTCTCGGTACAACTATGAAGAAGTGGTAAAATATTGGATGGATAACACCGAATTTTTCGACTCTACACAAACTAATGCCTACGTAATTTCCTGGTTTAGGGAACCATTTTCTTTACTGGCAGCTATATTTTGTCGCTTATATGGGTCAACGAGTTGTACCATGTTCCAAGCAAAGTGGGTTCTTGTGGCGCACCATGTTTTGCTTACAGGTGATTCTTTCAACTGGGCACAGGTTTTGTCTTTCAATTTGAAAGATGAAATTGAAAAATATCAGAAGACCCTGACCAACCGAAAGTCGGCATTTTACATGGCAGGGTTTGTGATGGATGCATTATGTGCAACTTCTCCTTTGCCGGCCTTGAATTGGAATTGGGAAAATAATTGCACCCCCGTACACATATATTGTTCTAATATGTGGGAGGACAATTTCATTCCACGAGTATTCGAGATTTGTGACCTATTTCTTGGGTCGATGTATCACAAAATTTTCAAGGTTGACGCTTCGACATTTTTTGAAAGAGCCAACTAATTAATCTCAGTACATGGTGATTGGTATGTAGGAGAATATTTCTCCTATATGAGGATTTAAGGCAGCAACACTATGCATTTTCTACATAGAATAGTCCCTGATCGTATGGTGCTACAGGAATTTTCCTTTCAGATTGTTATCGATGGGGTTTTTCCCAAATTGACAAAACACAAGAAAAAGGTGTGGCCCAAATTTCCCTTGTCTTTGGATTCTCTTATACTTCAGAATTCTACCCATGCAGCCATGGAGGGTAAAGAAATTAATGTTATGCATTTGGGAGAGGCACCCAAGAGGATGCATGACCCAAAGTCTTATCTAGAAAACCTCTTTGCACATCAGTGTGCTAGGTCTCACTATGTTCATGAAAATTACCCTGATGATTCTATGTTTAGAGAAGCTGTGGATTTTTGACAGGAAATGAACAATATCAAGGATCCAAAGGTTAAGTCTCAGCTCTACAAATACCAAAAGGAAACCACGGATCGCACTCTTCATTATAGGGAAACTAAACTGAAGATAGAGCAGGACATTAAGAAGCAGACCATAGAGAAGGAAGAAAAAGAAAAGGAAACAATCTGTGGTGTTGCTCTAGCTACTCAGCCTAAGGACAAAGGTAAAGGTGTCCTTGAAGGTCCTTCAAGCCCTCATGTTTCCTCGACAGAAGACACCCTGCAAAAGGGAGCAGAGTTCAAGAAGAATCTTGAGAGAATCAGTTCTCAATTGCAAACTCAGAAAGAAATGGTTGAGTCACATCCTAATAAAGAAAAGGCCCAATTGAGTTCTAAATAGGTTCAATCACAGGAGGTGCAGAGAGAAGAACAGATGGTCCCCCTGCTGCAAATTTCTCAACGAGAAAAAGCAAAAGTGCAAGTCCCTCATATTCAACAAGTAAATCCTACACCTCTGGATGATATTGAAATTCATGATATAGAGAACGATCTGGAAAAAGAGGAAGGTACTTATGCTTGTCCTGTTAGTGTTTTGACCTCCTTGATATCATCTATTCCCGGCCTTCGAAAGTTTGATACCATGTTGGATCCATCATTTTCCCAACGATATTTTTCTGAAATAAAATTTTCACCAATTTTGAAAGCTACCACTGGTATTCACACAATACTGGTTGACTCACCCATTCATAATTATTCTCCTCCCCATTCACCACCTCACCCTATCCCAACATCCCCACTTTCTTAGCTTCCTTAGATAAAGATTCCTACCATGTCTACAACTCATTCCTCTAAGGTTGACACACTTACACCTAATTTTTCCTCATCCCTTACAATTTCTTATTTGAACTCCCCTATGAACATCTCGCCCCTCAATATAGAAATCCATCTTTCCCAAACAGAAACCGACCCCCTAGTTACTACTCAACAGCAAACCTTTTCACCCCATGAAGGAATAACAGATTTTGGAGACTATGTTGTGGCGTGTATGGGAAAATACTACTGGAGTAAGAAGGACAAATTTGTGATGAAAAGAGGAGATAATAGGACAAGAGAGGGCTCAACCAAACAGATGCCTTCCCTCAGTCAGATTATATGTAAATTAGAGACCCCTGATAGTAAGAAAGGGGCATTAGATACAGTAGCTTCTATAGGAGCTTTTGCAGGGGCTAATTATGACTCTATTTCAAAACTGAGTGTGACCCTTACTGATAAGGAACAATAACTAAAAAAGGCTAAACTGGACTTGGCAGCAGCTGAGGAAAAACATGAACAAGAGGTTAAGGAGCTAAAACAAGAATCTGAGAACAAAATCAAGCAATTGCAGAAGAAGATAGAACATCTCAAACATCAGCTTGGCAATGCAGATGTTCTCAATCAACAACAAGCAGAAAAAATAGTCATCCTTGAGCAACAGCTCAAGGATGGTCAAATAGCATCAGAAACCTCTGCTTTTGCAATTTTGACACCAGAGGAATTCGAGAAGGTGCTCTGTAAGGTACACCAGGAATTCTGCTAGTTCATGGTCAATCTATATACCTGTTTTGATGAGATTCAGGGTTTATATAATTCGTTTAGGCAACATTCTGAAACTTTGGAAACCCACCATGATCAAATAAAAGCAACGTCTAGGGATTTTGAACAGGTAATAGATTGGCAAATGCATATTTTAGATAGACCACATGATATGCCAATTTTGGACAACCTGCAAGCCAAAACAACTGAGGTTACAATTGAGACATGGGACAATATATGTGACTTAGTGGAAGCTATAATTAGAGAAGGGAAGCCGACTTGGGGACGTAGGTGGACAACTTCTAAGGTTTTGCTTGATTACTTGGACTTTCCTCTCTTAGATTCTATTTCTTAGGCACCTTCACCGAAACTCCACCTGGAATAGGTTGAATGACAATTCAATGTAGATAAGGAGCAGATCCAGCAGATAAATCAACTCACCATGCAGGAGATTGAGAGATGGATTGAGAAGCCTTATGCTTCGATGGATCTAATACAAGTGTACCTAAAATAGTGTAAGAAAGTTAAGAAGAGGAAGATTACCTCGCAAATTTGTAAAGCAGAAATCCACTTGAGACATGCCCATTTCCAAGAGGTTAATGAGCTCATGAACCTACATGCCAAGTGGCTTTCCATCCATGGCAATCCTTGAAATTGTTTGATTTTGTAATCCCACGCCTTGGGAATTTTATTTTCTTGGAAAAATTGAAATACTATTTAAAGGGAGGAATTTGTCTTTGAGAGCTACATAGGAGAAAGGACTACCGAGATTATAACAGGAAAGTTTGTGGTTTTAGCACTTAGTAAATTTTTGCAGATTAATAAAATTACAGTCATTTCATATTATGTTTCATGGTTCTTCATTGAATTTTTTTAATGAATTTCAGTGCATCTCCTAATTTATCTGGCTTACTGATTATTGGTGGTTTACTAAAAATGTGTTATTTCATGTAATTATTTTTCTATACTGAACTGACATGTGGAATGTGTATCCAGTAGATGTTTTTATTTGATATACATGATCATTAATACTGCTTGTAATTGGTTATGGATCTTTCATATTGATTTGTTAATTAATATGGTTTCTTGGACTTATTGTGTATATATAACACTTTGGATAATGTTCTTTGAAATTTTATTTTTTAAGTTGGTATAAAGTAAGTTGAAAGAAGTGATCTTGATTTGCATGTTTGCACATTAAGTGGTTGTTTTCTTTTATCTGTTATATCCTGAAAAAGTCCTATCTTGAAATCATTACTCATCATGTTTAAGTGTCCTTAAATAGTTAGTTAGGAATCAGTTCTTTTTCAAGGAAGTACAGAAAAATTCTAAGGCAAAGTAACTTCAGATTTGTGGAGTCCAAGGTCGAAAAGAGAAAGTCAAAAGTGCAGAGCAGGATAAGGTCGAAAGTTAAGTTTTTCAATTTTCGAGTTTCGAAGGCGAAAGGCGGAACCACAGTTGAAGAACTCTGTCGATCGATATGTTTCCAACTTCCAAGTTCCGAAGGCGAAAAGAGGAAGGCGGAATTGTTGTTGCTTCTATCATAACATGAAAGTTTGTGGTTTTAGCACTTGGTAAATTTTTGCAGCTTAATAAAATTACAATCATTTCATATTATGTTTCATGTTTCCTTATTGGATGTTTTTAATGAATTTCAATGTATCTCCTAATTTATTTGCCTTACTTATTATTGGTGGTTTACTATAAATGTGTTATTCCATCTACTGATTTTTCTGTACTGAACTGACATGTGGAATGTGTATTTATTTGATATACATGATCATTAACACTGCTTGTAATTGGTTATGGATATCTAATATTTATTTGTTAATTACTATGGTTTCTTGGACTTATTGTGTATCTATAACGCTTTGGATATTGTTCTTTGCAATTTTATTTGTTAAGTTAGTCTAAAGTAAGTTGAAAGAAGCGATCTTGATTTGCATGTTTGCACATTAAATGGTTGTTTTCTTTTATCTGTTATATCCTACAATAGTCCTATCTTGAAATCATTACTCATCATGTTTAAGTGTCCTTAAATAGTTAGTTAGGAATCAGTTCTTTTTCAACGAAGTACAGAAAAATATAAGGCAAAGTAACTTCTGATTTCTGGAGTTCAAGGTCGGAAAGCAGAAATCAGAAGTGCAGAGCAGGCTAAGGTCGAAAGTTAAGTTTTCTGATTTTTGAGTTCCGAGTTCCGAGTTCCGAAGGCGGAAGGCAGAAGGCAGAACCGCGGTTGAAGAACTCAGTTGATCGATATGTTTCCAACTTCCAAGTCCCGAAGGAGAAAAGCAGAAGGCGGAAGGAAGAAGGCAAAATTGTGGAAAGCAGAAGGTGGAACACTGACAAACTACGAACAAATTAAAAGGCCAAAAGCAAATGGCCAAACCGATCCGGGTTGTAGATCTAGTATGCATGGAGGGATGAGATCGAGGCAGCAAAATAGAATGCAAGAGTTATAAGGTCCAAAATTTCATCATTTTCAATTTGCGGGTTCCGATATTTGGAAGACGGACATTTGACCCAAAATCATGTGAGACTTCTGCTTTCTACAGTGTGAAACATGGAAATTGAAAATTACAAGTTCGTAATAAATTTTCTTTTTTTCCGACCTCTGCTTTCCGCACAACGGAATGCGGAAATCGAAAAATTTGTTGTCTCATATTTAATATTTATTATTTCCCCATTTCCACTTTCCATAGTGCGCAATGCGAAAATCAGAATTTATATTTTTATTTTGGCAATTTTTATTTGAATCAGATTTTTGTTTTCCGTAGTGCAGAAAACAGGATGCGGAACTCCGATATGTTTTTGGTCTAAATAAATTTATTTCTGACTTCCGTAATTTTTTTATATCAAATCGTAAAAAAAACTAGATACTCTGAGAGAAATTTATTTACTTGGAAAATGGGTTTTCCCAGTTTCATGGAGTTTTGTTTGTATTTTTACTACTATTCGTGTTAGACATTTAGAAATAGTAGTCTCCCCACCCATTAGATTTCAAGTTTTCATAATGATGTCCATTTTTTATTTTTATTATTATGTGTTTGATACGCTTCAAAGGAGATTATATCTTATTGGTTCTAACCACCATTATTATATCCAGAACTATATATAATATAAACAGTGGTGTCCTCCACTCAATTAAACAAATTTAAACACGGTTCTTTAAAAAAGTCTTAAACTTATTTATGGAAATTGTGAAAGTTGGACGGATTAGATCAAGCCAGCAAAATAGAATGCCGGAGTTGTAAGGTCCAAAATTTTGTAATTTCCAATTTGCGGGTTCCGAACTTCGAAAGACAGACATTCAAACCAAAATCATGTGAGACTTCCGCTTTCCGCAGTGCAGAACACAGAAATTGGAAAATACAAGTTCGTAATAAAACTTTATTTTTTTCCGACCTCTGCTTTCTGCACAACAGAATGCGGAAATTGGAAAATTTGTTGTCTCATATTTAATATTTATTATTTCCCCATTTCCGCTTTCCATAGTGTGGAATGCGAAAATCAGAATTTTTATTTTTATTTTGGCAATTTTTGTTTGAATCCGATTTCGGGATGCAGAACTTCGATATGTTTTTGGTCTAAGTAAATTTCTTTCCGAATTTTGTAATGTGTTTGTATCAAATCGTATAAAAAAATAGATACTCTGGGAACTTTATTTAATTGGAAAATGAGTTTTCCTGTTTTCATGGAGTTTTGTTTGTATTTTTACTATTATTCTTGTTAGACATTTAGAAATAGTAGTCTCCCCACTCATTAGATTTCAAGTTTTCATCGGAACCCGCAAATCGAAAATGATCAACTTCTAATGTCCATTTTTTTATTTTTATTATTATGTGTTTGATACGCTTAGAAGGAGATTATATATTACTTATTCTAACCACCCTTATAATATCCAAGACTATATATAGTATAAAGAGTGGTGTCCTACACTCAATTAAACAAATTTAAACACGGTTATTTAAAAATTCTTAGACTTATTTGTGGAAGTTGTGAAAGTGTTTAAAATGTTTAGGCGAAACATTTTTAAATGAAAAATTACAACTATACTTAAAAAAAGATTTAAAAAAAATGACCGACTTGCCTGATTCTAATCCATTCATTCATGTCAATTGGCATATTGGCATATTTCCTAGTTAAAAAGTATGTAATGTATTAGAGAAAGATGTTAAGACAAAATTTAGGACTGAAACCTTTAATCCAGATACCATCTGCATTCTTCATCATTGTAGACAGGCTCCAAACTATTGATTGATGATATACAAACCTCATGATTTGGGCTTTCAGTTTTTAAATTCATACAGATATAAATGATGTAAGGATTTAGAGTTATCTGAATTTGAACGAATTGGAAGAAGTGGAACATGAAAAAATCCAAACCCAATCGTCATCGTTTGCAAATCCAATCAATAAATAAAAGCCCAAAAACATTATAACTCTTTCTATTTCCATCGATAGCCAAAAAACAGACATTTACAGAAAAAACAAAGCCCTCCCATTTCTAGGAAAACAGGCTTGCAGATCAGACTGAAAATCTCCCTCGAAAGGAAACAAGACTGAACCAGAATGATTGGGAGTTCTTCATAAGTCTCAAAAAATATTCTTCCATGAAAACATAAAAAGTAACCATTAACAGTAGTAGTTTTTAAAACAAACAAAGACTAAAACAAAGACTAAAAGAATAACATGGTGAATCAAACAATTATTCACAAGGCTCGAGCTTGATGCCCAGTCTCCTGGCAAATTCAGCTTGATTGTCCAAAATCCTGTGCAAGATGAGCATGATTTTGTCTTGCTGAAGAAGGATTTTTCCATGGTGCTCATCTTTTTCCACTAAAGTTTTTCCTAGGATAAACTTCTGTGACCATTGCATCTCCAGGGATTTCTGATACAGAGAGAGCCTTCCTATGGACGTGCCAAGATTAGGGAGTAAATCCTTAAATTCATTTTTTATCTCCTCAGGTCGCAAGAAAATGCCTTCCAACTCCGCCTCTCTCTCCGCATTCTGGATGTTGGCTTTCATTGACTCAAGAATCTCTTGTTTATAATGTTTGCTCTTTTCCACAATCATTTTCTGGAAATGGAGGAGCGGACTCGTAGGCTTTTTCCTGCCATTCCCTGGAGGAGAAAAAACAAAGTAGGAGTTCTTACAGTGAAGAATGATAACAAGCGAGACGGCTATCAGCAAGAGCCGAGAAAAAGTAGCTTAATCAAGAAGTTGATCGCTAATGTTGTAAAGAAATAGCATAAACATAACATTTTCATTATAATAACTTTGTAATATTATGATATCACATTGGATTATTTCATTTAAGAAGCTCACTACTGAACTGTCATTATATATAAATTTATGAAGAAAAACATTTATATATCAGATGATGTTGCTGAAAATAAAGTTTTAAGATAAATGAAAATGGATGGCATAGATCGCATCTCGGAATCGAAATATTTGTTGTTTGTGGCACGTGATAATGACGATTTCTATAATTATTAAGCAACATAAGATTAGTATAGGATTTATACGCAGTATGGTAAGGAAGCAGGGGTACTCAAAACAAGGGCATATCGATACCATCATAAGAAGGGATCGATGAAGTGACAAATGTCAAGTCCACACACCATGAAATAACTTGAGGTTGATAACAAGTGAGGTTGACGATCACTTCTGCGATTAATATGATGGCGTTATAGCAGAAAGGGGCGGAATTATGATTATGTTAAGATATTTCAACACGTTAAAGTGACCTTTTGCGTCCTCCAAGAGATGAGGGAATTATACACAGATCACATTAATCCCAAGATATAGATATACTACATCATGAGAATCTCGAACTCATAATAAAATTTCGTAAGACTTAGTCAATAACAAGGGCCTCCTACTGAGGAAAATATCATTTGGACCTCATTTATGGTTTTTTATGTGCATAAAAACTCGACCTGTGAGAGTCATTATTTCCCCTCTCATGGTTGCCGAAGAAATAATTCCCAACATGGTGATATTAAAGGCCGAAATGGGATGAGATGCGAAGATAAGTTCGGAGTCCTAATGCTGATGCAAGGGCTATAGTTTCTAGAGTGACGTGGGATTGGTAAATGAGCACACGCCAATTCCAATCCAGAGAAACAACTAAGTGAACTGCAGCCAATTGCAGATATGAGAAAAGATGCAAAATCTATCTGCGCCTAAACAAATAATTTAATGTCGCTACACTGTTGGGGCTTATCCAACATTTTGACTTGTAACTGGTGCTTCAAAGTTTGGAATATGAAGGAATGAGCAATTTCACATTTTCTCATTTCATCTCTTGTTTGCTACCTTGCTTGTATTATGAAAATATTGATGATTGAGGCATTTTGTTTTTTTTTAGCTTGTCCAACATTCTCATTGTGTATAAAGCACTCCCGTCTAATCTTTTTACAATGAAAAATCAGTACCTTGATATTTAATAATGACTCAAAATCTGCATTCTGTAGCACGAAAAGTTAATTGCGAACATGTAACTTCCGATTTTCGCATTTCGCACAACGGAAAGCGGAAGTCGACAAAAAAGAAATGAAAATTATGAAATACGCATAGGCAGAAGGTGGAAGTCGAGAATAGATTTCCTAACTGTAAATTTCCTAAATGTTAATTTCAAATTTTTTATATTGTTGAAAATTTAAATTTGTCAAATTATCGCAGACAAAGTTTCTTATATTTGAACTAAAAACGTATCGAAGTTCTGCAGTTTGTACTTCGGAAATCAGAAAGCGAAAGAAACAATTGTTGTGAAGAAAAACATCAAAGTTCCTATTTCCACATTCCGCAATGCGGAAACTGAAAGTTGGTAAAAATGAAAAATATAAAAAGCGTGTATTTTATATGTTATATGTTATATTTTAGTTTGGGGTTTTCGGCTTCCGCATTCTGCATAGCGGAAAGTGGAAGTCGGAAATAAATTTATTTGAACCATAAACGTATTGAAGTTTTGCATTCCGCATTTTGTACTTCGGAAAGCGGAAGAAAAAAAAATTGCAAAGAAAAACATCAAAGGTCATATTTTCGCATTCCATGGGGCAGAAACCAGAAGTTGGAAAATTGAGAAAATTAAAAAAGCAACAAAGCCTTTCCCGGCTTCTGCATTCTGAACGGCGGAAAGCGGAGGTCGGAAATCACGGAAAGTTAATTGCGAACATGTAACTTCCTATTTTTGCATTCCCCACAGTGGAAAGCGGAAGTTGACAAGAAAGAAATGAAAATTGCGGAATCCGCATAGGCGGAAGGCAGAAGGTGGAAGGCGGGAATAGATTTCCTAAATGTTTATTTCAAAAGTTTTATATTGTTGAAAATTTAATTTCGTCAAATTATCATGGACAAAGTTTCTCATATTTGAACTAAAAACGTATCGAAGTTCCGCATTCCACAATCCGTACTTCAGAAAGTGGAAAGCGGAAGAAACAATTGTTGCAAAGAAAAACATCAAAGTTCCTAGTTCTGCATTCTGCAGTGCGAAAATTGGAAGTTGAAAAAATGAAAAATAAAAAAGGTGTTTATTTTATATGTTATATGTTACATGTTAGTTTGGGGTTTCCGCATTCTGCACAGCGAAAAGCGAAAGTCGGAAAGAAATTTATTTGAACTAAAAAAGTATTGAAGTTCTGCATTCCGTGTTTCGTACTTCAGAAAGCGGAAGAAAACAAAATTGCGAAGAAAAACATCAAAGGTCTGATTTCAGCATTCCGCAGCGCAGAAACCGGAAGTCGAAAAAATGAGAAAATTAAAAAAAGCAACAAATACTTTCCCGGCTTCCGTATTTTGAATGTCGAAAAGCGAAGGTTGGAAATCATGGAAAGTTGATTGTGAACAAGTAACTTCCTATTTCCGCATTCCGCATAGTGAAAAGAGGAATTCAGCGAGAAAGAAATGAAAATTGTGGAATCCGCATAGGTGGAAGGCGGAAGTCGGGAATAGATTTCCTAAATGTTAATTTCAAAAGTTTTATATTGTTGAAAATTTAATTTCGTCAAATTATCATGGACAAAGTTTTTTATATTTGAACTAAAAACGTATCGAAGTTCCACATTCTGTATTTCGTACTTCGGAAAGCGGAAAGTGGAAGAAAAAAATTTTGCGAAGAAAAAAATCAAAGTTCCTATCTTCGCATTCCACAGTGCGAAAATGGGAAGTCAGAAAAATGAGAAAAATAAAAAAGTGACATAAACTTGTCTAGCTTGCGCATTCCGCACGGTGGAAAGCGGAATTCGAATAGCATGAAAAGTTAATTGTGAACATGCAACTTCATACTTCCACATTGGCAAGAAAGTGTTATAGATGAAAAATGAAAATTTTGGAATCCGCATAGGTGGAAGCCGAAAACCGGGATTAGATTTCCCCGATGAGCTAAAAAAAACGTATCGCCGCATTCCACACTGTGGAAAGAAGAATGCGGAAGGCATAAATGGCCACTATTATAGTGGCCTTGCATCTTTAGTCTAAGTTCCTTACCTAAAGCAAGTGCATAATAAAAACTTATACCTATTATTTTATTGGTATAGCATGAGTATTACACCATTATGAAGCCACATAACCAATACAAGTTACAATCCTTTTTCAACAGAGCAGGAGTCATAGTCAATTAAAACAGAGCAAGGTTGTTTCACCATCTCATAAGCAGCATTTTCATAGAATAGCGAAAATTTAAATACAGTAACAAAACCTGTTTGTAAGGTCAAATACGAGGCAAAAAAGTTTCTACCACAATGAATACTCAAAACATTTAAGCAGACTGAAGGAATACCTGCAAATTTAACAAGGTGAGAAAACCTTTCTTGGAAACTCTCTAGTGTAAACAAAGGGCAGCAAAATCAATAAAAGCAAACGAAACGCAAACAGTAATAAATAGCGGTTTCCTGAAGGAATGTTTATATGTGGAAGGAAAAGGCGGTGCAACAACAAATGCGGATAATAAATATTTTGCAGATTGTCGTAAGGTGATCCAAAATTAAGATATAGGCCCATGCCTGAATCAAATGACAAGGTTTCTTGCATTAATGGAGCAACAATGCATTGATGAACCATTAATGTGGATGAAGGGACATGGGAAAAGTGTATTTATTCGACTGAAGAAGCAGTGAAACGAAACAATAACCAAATTGACCCCACAAACTGTGATCCTAAAGCCACAAAAGTCGTCGAGAAAATATTAGCCTAAACCCACAAAAACTATTGGATTGAAACTTTCGCAAAATCTTGGGAAGCTATGCCGAATTGAGAGAAATGAACTGCAGTGAAGGACAATGAAACACTGCACAAAAAAATATGTCAGGACCGATCATTTAGGCCAACAGATTGAAATTTAGTGAAAACACGCAAGCCACATGTTAGAAAAACACCAAGTGGGAAGAAGGATCCACAACTGGCAATCAATCCATAAAGTTCATCAATCCATTCACGCACAGCACCGGATGTAACACAGAGGACACCTGCGCTCTACGGGACAGAAGTTCCAGAATCAAGATTGCAAAATCGGGGACCCAACTAAAGTGGAGTAAAAAAAAATGATCAGCATACGTGCATGAAAAAAAATGTAAGGACAATCAATCGATCATATGTAGCAGCAGCTCTAACAAGAGGCCATTTGGTCAAAATGGAAATGATTTCCTTCGAGTGGACATGTTTGAGAGAGAAAACGACCCCACGAGAAAAAAATTAACCAACAAAAATGACATAAAGTCCCTTATTTTTGACATGTTGACTGCTGAAAACGTGGCCATGTAATGTCATCTGTCACCCATTGAACAACACCTGTTGAGTCCCCATTCGGTAAGTCGATGCAACAGGTTTCAGAATGCGAGTGGCCAAGGAGACGAGGAATCTTTTGAGACTGCATCTCCATAGTGAAAACGCCTTCGGCGTAAATATCTCTTCCTCTCTAGCCCTAACCCACTTGCTTTTCATAGATGATGTGGTTCTTTTTGGGATTTGGAATCTTGAAGAATGGCAGGCCTTTGATGTTATACTAGACTTATTCTGTGCAGCCTCTGGAATGTGCATCCGTGTGGAAAAATCCTCCTTTATTTTCAGTGAAGTGGAAGATGAGGTATTAAATAGTATCTCAGTGCTTCTGCCCTATAAAATGGATCCCTTAGTGGTTGGTTTCAAGTACCTCGTCGTTACTACCTTAAACCTCTGGGATATGGTATCAATGATTGGAGATGGATTTTAAAAAACTTTGAGAAGAGAATCATTCATTGACCATACAGAATCCTCTCCTTGGGAGGTAAACTCATCCTCATTAGAGTGGTCCTTACTAGTTTGCTTTAGCTCTTGTGCCTAAAACCATCCTTAACATAATATGTCAATGTATCTTCTCTTTCCTATGGGGAAGCACTATGGATAATCATCAACCGCATCTGGATGATTAGTAGTCCCTATCCAGGCCTCTGGAGTTTGAGGGCATGAACATAAAGAATTTGGATTGGTTCAGTACAACACTAAGACTGAAGAGTCTTTGGATGCCTATGAATGGTACATGCATCTAGTATCAAATCATAATAAAAAATTACCTCAAAGACCTTATGCTATATGACTGGCCGTGAAAAGAAGCTTCTCGGTCAGAGGTACGTCTTTCTTCTAGAATGGCATTTTGAGAGCCCTTAAATGGATCACTAGAAAGTTGGGCCGGAAAGTTGGAAATGGATTATGCATAAGATTCGGTGTTGACCCAATTGTTGGAATGAACTCTTGTTATGTCCTCTCTGAAGACCTCATATATTATCTAAGTGAATTTGGACTACTTTCACTACAAAGTGCTCGAAATATGGGTGTTGGTCTTAATTTGCAGTCATACTGGTTATCATCTGAGGACTTGGATCTTTGAGGTAGGTGGAGGGAAGAATGGAACTGCTACATAAAGGGCCTTTCCCATGGGGGAATCAGGTTAAGTGAACAAAAGGATACTCTCATGTGGACTCACAATACAAAGAATGGGAATTTCACAGCCAGCTTAGCATATGACTTAATTGTATCTTCTCCATTACAACCAGCTCAGAAAAAACCTATCTTGCAGATTTGGGCATGCACTATTCCTTTAAAAATCAAATGCTTTCCCTGGCTTGCTGTGGAGAACCATATTTCAACGTGGGACAACTTAAAAAGAAAAGAATGGCATGACCCCAATCATTGTTGTTTGTGCCAGGGTGATGAGGAATCTGTAAAACGCTTATTCTTGATTGCCCTTTTTCTCTGAAAATTATTGACTGTTTCAGTAAAATATTTGAATTTGTGATATAGTGGTCCAACTTCTCCCTCCTGGAGAACCTAGTATATTGGTTTCAACTTGACCTGGATTGCACTCATCGCCCTCTTTTCTTCATATGGAACATCTGGATCACCCAAAATCTTGCTATATTTGAGGACATGATTGTTGCTCCCACCTCCACCTGCCAACATGTGCTGTCTATTTTGAATGACCATCCCTCTACTTTTAAAACAAAGAAAGTGAGGGTGGTGGGACTTGAACCAGTTCTTAAATACCCTTATGGTTTCTTTGATGGGGATGCAGCAAGTTCGGACAGAGGGGCGGACATTCTTCTAGCAACCAGTCCATTTCATTATTTCAATTTAAAGTTGGGTTGTGGGCACAACACAATTACCATGGAAGAGTTACTAGCTCTCTCGGTCTTGCTTTATTTTGCAGAATTCATTGGTCTTCCATCTCTCCATATCTTTGGGGACTCATCAGTTGTGATCAATTGGGAAAAAAACAAGGTTGCTCTATCAGCTTTGGACCTAATATACTGATGCAATAATATTTCTAAGCTTAAAGACTCTTTCCACTTTCTAGACTTTCAGTATGTTTATAGAGAGCACAACATGAGGGCAGATTGCTTATCCAAGGAGGCACTCTCAATGGCCTCAAGCCTCTTTTCCTTCATAGAATCCTATGAAGATGATATCATTGGGGGAGGTGAATTTCAACTTTTGTAGAGATCTGTGATGGAGCTATGACTCCTTTGTAGTTGCATTTTAGCACTACTTTTTGGGTTGTTGGAAGGTCATACTACTTGATTTATTCATCCCTCGAGTGCCTCCTGGGATAAGCTGCCTGGGTTCATCATGTGCTCCCCTTAAACGTGTATGATTTCTCTTGTGGAAAGTTGTCTAGATAGATGCTCCCACTACTTGAAGAATGTGATCTATTGACCCAGTACTTTTGATGAAGTTTCTGTCACACAATTATGGATGACTTTGTAATGGGACTGAATATCTATTCATTTCTAATATGTACAACCATTTACTTTGATTCTTAATGAATATCAAGGATAAGCTTTTTTCTTCTGAAAAAGAAAGATAGATAATTGGGTAGTGATTGTTTCTATAACATGAAAAATTCTTATAATTTCAATCGTTGTTAGTGAGCGAGATAAGTGCATAAAGTTAAAGGGATAAGTAAATAACTTTATAGATCACCTAACAATGAAGTATTTTTCTAACGTATTGATCTTTCCCATATGAGTAACTAATAAGGGAGATAAATGCATAAACTTTTTAGTTGCTCCATCACTAGGGAGAGAAATAAAGTTGCTCGCCTCACATAGAAATAAGGATGAAGGATTTCAAGGCATTTTATTCCTACTTTTTTTTTCTTTTTTTGCTACGAATCCATATCATATGAGTAACTAGAAAGATAAGAAATGAGAGGATTTAAATAGTCACTTGCTTTTATGATAGATTTTGTTTCAGGTTTCTTTGTTCTTACATTTTTACCGCAAGCTTGTATGATATAATGTCGATAACTAGATCCTAATAGATAAGTATAGAGAGGGTATTTAAACTAACACTTGATCAATGGCAGAGGAATTTAGCTACCTGGTCAACTACATGGAGATCAAAGAACGAAGTGCTAGATTTTATAGGAGGCACTTTTAATTACTCATTTTAATATGCCCTCGAAGATCGAGGGTCTTTAGACACCTGAATGTTACGGAGAGGAATGAAGTGCTCAAACTTTCATTAAAAGATAACAAGAGGAATTTTTATTTACTCAATTGATCATAGAAAGATCAAGGAATGTAATCACTCAACCATTTATTCTATAGTACAAACTATAGTAGGGGAGGTCAAGGAACCAATTTACTTTGGGAGAACTAAGGTGTAAAATTACATAATAGGACATAAGATTCTATCCCATTGCTATTTTTAGCCCTTTCATTGAGATCAAGTCATTAGGTCAATGCTTTGCTACATAGGTCATGTCCAAGACCCTCAATTTTGGTAAAGGTAGACCTATTTGATACAAGTAAAGCCCAACATTGTCTAATAAGAGCAATAAAAGACTAAATATGGAATTCCTTTTGGAGCTTATGCATGAGTTATCAAGATAAATGATGCAAAATTGAAAGACAAGTGAAGGCATGTCCAATTAAGAGAGATTGCCTTGAAAGCCTTCTATATTCTTGGGGGCATTATAAATTCAAAGTATTTCAAGACAAGAATGAGTTCTTCCTCTATATTATCTCTCTAGTTGTCAAAAACATACGAGCCAATACTTTAAAGAGACCCTTCCTTTCCCAATGGTTGAGCATCTAAAAATTGTAAAATCAAAGTCTATTTTCTCCAAATCAATTGTGCCTTTAATCGGGTTATTTCTACTCGTTCTTGGGCTTAACTTATCTCCCTAGCTTTAGTTACTGAAATAAATGAATGAGCTTACAACCAAGTGAAAGTGTATCTAATTAAGAGTTCCTTACAAATCCCTATCTACTTATCTCTCTTCGAGGGGAATCGGATATTAAGAGCTTGCATAAAGACTAGAAAGTATATGCCTCTCTCTTATAATCAAGCAACTAAAGTTCATCTCCCTTTATTAAAGAGGGCTCTACACCTCTTCCTCACCCTACGGTTGAGTAACTAAAGTTCCTTTCCCTTAGCTAAAGAATTAAGAGACTTTGCACTTAACAAAATTTCATAATACATAATAAATGTTTGCTATAGAGATATTTATTCTATTATTTTATTTTATTTTATTTATAAAATTTAAGAAATAAATAGAAATAATTTGTTATACAAACATGTAGCAACTATCTACCTTGGTGAAGCAACTAAATTTCCCCAATATATCAAGGTCAAAATAAATGAGATACTAAGTTCATCTATCTTTATTAAAGAATCCAACAACTAAGTTCATCTCCCATTATTAAAGAAACAGGTAGCTTTGCACCTCTCCCTATCACTTTGGTTAAACAACTAAATTTCCTCTCCCTCCCCTTGCGGTCAAGAAACTAATGTTCCTCTCCCTCCCCTTGCGGTCAAGAAACTAATGTTCCTCTCCCTCCCCTTGCGGTCAAGAAACTAATGTTCCTCTCCCTCCCCTTGCGGTCAAGAAACTAATGTTCCTCTCCCTCCCCTTGCGGTCAAGAAACTAATGTTCCTCTCCCTTCATACGAGAAATTTGTTTCTGACCATATGGTCAAGTAACTAAGATCCTCTCCTTTTATAAAATATCAAGTAGCTTTACACCTCTCCCTTTTGGTCAAGCAACTAAAGTTGATTTATCATCATTTAATCAAGTAGCTGATTTTTCACCCTTTGGTTGAGTAACTAAAGTTCCTCTTTCTTTGGTTTACCAACTAAAGTTCATCTCCCTCTCCCTCTCCCTAATGGTCGAGAAACTAAAGCTTCACTCCCTCTCCCTTTGGTTAAGTGTGTAAAGACCATTTGTTCAACTAAAGTTCATCTCCATTTATTAAATACTTTGAAAGTGTCTGAGCTCAATAAATATCAACTAAGGTTCCTCTCCCTTTATTAAATTTGAGCAACTTTACACCTCTCCCTCTCCCTTATGGTCCAACAACAAAGCTCTGTTCCCTTTGGTATTGTGTCTGAAGTTCCTTATGGTTGTCTATAGTCCTTGTCCCTTCATTAAATAACTGAGCAGTGCCACACTTCTTCCTCTCCCTTATGGTTGAGAAACTATAGCTCCTTTAGTTAAAGTTATGTAATGATTGTTTGCCAAGTTTGACCAAAATGGTTATTCTGGTAATATATATATATTATGAACAAAATTTTGCGAGGCAATACAAAAGAGACATAAGAAAAATGCAATTCGCATACATTTCATTTATTATACATCTTTTGACATATGTTCCTCATATTACAATGTGGCAAGCACGTGCCTCCCCAATTTGGGAATATATTCAATAAACGCTAAGCCAATTCATGACATCTAACTATTCAAGTTCCTTTGTCTAAGAAGCCACGAGTGGGGGGGTATTATTTCACGAATGTCACTAAGGGGTTGCACCTACTCCCAATTTCAACAACAATCCATTTGCATGGGTGTGTCAAGCCATGAGAGGTGACTATACCATTGGGGGTTTGAAACTTGAGAAAATATCACCATTCCCATTTTATCAACCAATTAAGCCCCTATTAAACTATTGTACACTATTAAATGCATATATATATCGTATGAAATAAATCGATGATAAAGCATACTAAGCCTACTTCAAATTCATACAACATTGAATGCATGCAGCTGCATAACTCTCACTCATCACATTAACATCGAATCACTCATCAAACTAACATCAAATCAAATTATATAAAAATGACAAGGTCTAGATTAGAAATGTATCATAAACATATCATGCCAAGTTAAATAAGCCTCATAAAATACAATTATATTATAATAAAAAATTATTTAAACATGTTAATACCTCATTTAGGAAGAGGATAAATGAAGGCACATAGCTCATTAAATGTCTTTATATGGCTTGAAAGCCAATGAAAACCTTCAAATTATTTTTTTAGTTTAACATCTTTTGGAAATTAGTTGAGCATTGTGAAGTGTCAAACCAAGGTTATTGAATTTACATATTAAGAATGGCATGTCTAGCTAATTAGACATTGAATTATTGATGTTATATATAAGGTGTTGACAACCCCTAGGAAACATCTATTAGTTTAGAAAGGAATGATAAACCTTTCTTAAGGGCAAGAAAGCATAAGTTAAACCCTTCTTTTAATTACCAATTTAAGTTTATCTCTAACAAATTTGATAATAAGTTCTCATACCAAGTACAATCTCCTTATGCCCTCGAGAACTCATTAATGACAAGGAGTATAATGTTCCATCCATCGATATAATGAAAGGAAACTTTATCATGTCAATCTCAAGCGTGATTGATCATTGAGTTATGTTTTGTTATTTATATTTTTTGACTGAAAATTTCACGTCAACACGAATAAGTAATGATTTCTCTATTTTAGACTATAGCAATCACCATGCCTTACTACGAAAACCCCTTTCAGCTAAGTAGTTAAGAAATTCACTAACACTTGACCCTTGGCCCACCCAGTTTCGCAAGCATAGACACACATAAGCATATACACAAGCATGCCACTGAGAAACTTGAACCCTTGTGGTGGTAATAAACTTTACTGACCTAGTTAAGCACATGTTGACTTACCCTATATTTTTTAAATATCATGTCGTGTGAGTGTGCCAAGACATCCATGTATTACTTTAGACATAACCTTAATATGAATGTTATATTATTTGATTTGGAATCATTTTTTTATCGTGTCAAAGAAAATCATAAATAAAGTCAATTGCTATAGTCAAGTTGAGAGAAAATGAGGGATTTACATGTATAGATCTATAAAATTTTATGCCTTGACAAGCTGGATAATTCCTGCAAAATGTAAATGGAAATAATGTAATGAGATACCCCAACAAAGATTTACCTTTCCCTTAACCCAAATGCAGTTGTGATTCTACATGAGCCCAAATAAAACCATCTTAAGAATATATTAACATTATGCATCTCTAATATGCTCAAAATATACAAGAAAATAATATGCTCAAAATGTACAAGAAAATAAAGGCATTTACATCCCAAAAAAAAAGACCCAACTTAAATGCAAAGATGTGATCGAACAAGGCCAACCTCAATGTACTACAACAACGATTGTGCATAACAACCTATTAGAAAATATTGGGATGAACCCAAACTATCTATTGGGCTCTAGAAATGTAAGAAAACTAAGGCCTCATTACACTTCACACATAAGAAAACTAAGGCCTCATTAAACTTCACTTCACACTATCTCCCCATGTTTGCAATATTATTTTTTACTTCAAACCCCATCATAAAGAAATTTTGAAATGGCTATGGTTTTGAACCTATAATTTTATAGTCATATTAATTATATTTAAAGTTGAAGGGAGCCACACATTTTTTAATTCCAACATAAAACTCAGTATATTAGTGCAGAAAAAAGTAATTCCTACATCTTTAAAAATAAAAATGCAACATTCCAATACATTTATCTTTCACATTCACAAAACCATATTACAAGAGATGAGCTCCCTTGTTACCATTGTTATTACTATTGTAATGATGTAATCTTTCATCTTTGTGTTTTTACTTTATAAATTAACTTGTAGGAAAGCATTGATCATTCTCATTTCTAAGAATGGAGATTATTTGCAATACAAGTTACTTGGAGTCTCAGTTTTAACTTGAAAATTTCTCATATCTATCCTTATTAAGACTATCTTTGCGTTTTTACTTTATAAATTATATAATTCACAGAACAGCTAGCCATTACAAGATTATTTTTTATTTATGGGTAGTAACCCATAACATTTCTAATCCTAAAATAATATTGTCATTTATAAAATAACACCATGACATTTCCAATCCTGAAATAATATAATCATTTTTAAAATAACATCGATAAGAACTTACCACTATAACCCCTAATAATATTTCAAGCTACCAAGGAAAGCTTGCCATGACAAGCCATGTTACAAAACTTACCACTATAACCCTCAAGACTATTTCAAGTTACCAAGGAAAGCTTGTCGTGACAAGCCATGTTACAGCTCTTATGACAGAACCATTACATGCCAGAGTTGTTACTATAACCCTTGACAGAATCGTTACATGCCGGAGTCGTTACTATAACCCTTGGCAAAATTAACAGAACCGTTACATGCCAGACTTGTTACTATAACCCTTTGGAAAACTTAAAAGTTTATGTTTTTATTGTTAATGCAATGTGGAAGGAAATAGTTACTCATTTAGCATTGAAGATGGACAAACCTTCCAAACATAATTAACCAAGTAGCACAACTAATCAAAACTACTTGGACCTTGTTGACCTTAAATTAACCTTGTGTAATATATTCATGTCAAATTTTACTTGACCAAGTAGCACAACTAATCAAACAAGGTCCAAGTAAACCTAATCTTAAAC
The DNA here is from genome assembly GCA_001517045.1 of Pseudotsuga menziesii. NCBI lineage: Eukaryota > Viridiplantae > Streptophyta > Pinopsida > Pinales > Pinaceae > Pseudotsuga > Pseudotsuga menziesii. The sequence goes on along the minus strand of LPNX010555284.1, from coordinate 459,618 downwards.
TAATCTGGTTTGACATATTCATGTCAAATTTTACAATTACAGTTAACATTGAGCAGCATCCTTTAACATAATATCATACCTAAAACCAAAAAAAAAAACAATCACAACACTAAGACGTGATATTTATCGTTGGAAACCCATTAGATGGGAGGAAAATCCAGTGCAAAACCATTAGAATTCTTCCTAACACGTTCATTATTAGAAACACATTAGATGGGAGAAAAAGCGAGTGCAAACCCATTAGAATTTTTCCTGACACGTTCATTATTCATAAGTGGTAGAGGATAGGTTGATATCTAGATGTTGCACAAGTTTTCGAAACGCGGGAACTTAGAGAACGTGGGTATGAGTATCGGATACGTCTAAAAGTTACCCTCAAATTTGCAGGAAATGGCAGGTTGGGAACGACAATAATATATATTAAAAATATATAAAATAAACAAATAAAAACAAGAAACATAGAGAATTAAAGAAACATTAACCCAAATCAAATGACTTAGCTTATCCCTTATATTAGGGTTGTAACTAGAACCTCTTAGCAGATGGAAATGGCAATAAAATCAAGATTACCGTCCACTTCATTGATTATATAAGGTAGATTCTTTCTGAAGTGGAAACTTTTAGAAGTTATAGCTCTTATATTTGTGCCTATATGTATACATTGAGTTTTCAGTTTTTGTCAACTAATGGATTAGAATACTATATGTTTACAAGACATTTGATGCTAGGATGTTTGCAAAGGTGTATAAATAATCAAATTTAAATTATTATAAAATAAAAATCAAGATAATTCTTATTTAAATGTAATATATGAATTTAGTTTTAAAATTTTAAAATTATTGATAAAAGTTTTTTATTATTTGGTAAACGTTTTTTATATTCATAAAGTAAATATGTAAATTTACTTTCTTTTATTTAATATATAAAAAGTCAAAATAGATTTAGATCTGTTGTTGATTAATGGTAAGTGCAATTCAACATAGGGACAAGTGAATACTCTAGCATGGGCAGTGAGAGAGATCACTACACCAACTCGACAAGGTAGCATGAAATAAACTTTTATTGCAACTTAGTTTTCTAAAGAAATCTTTTTGAGTCAACAATGTATATGTATGGTCGCAAAGAAATATGAATGTCCTTAAAAATCTGCGTGGTGATCATGAATGTGTGGAAAGCTCTAGATGAAGGAAACGCGCAAGAAAAAGTTCCCCAAGCTCCCAATTTCAGAGGGTAAAAATTCTCAATAAGTTCCCAACCATCTGGAACGGTTCCCGGTAGATTCGGAAAGTTTCCTACAAGTTCCCACATTCCGTAGAATGTCGAAACTTCAAGAACAAGTTTCCTAAAAGCCAAGAACATCGAAACTTCGTGCAACATAAGTTGATATAGTCAACCTCGATCCATCTTTTATGTTTAATTTAATAAAAACTACATCACTTTATTTTTTTAAACATTGTCTATACCCAACAAAACCCTAAATCGTTTTCAGGAATGTTCAGTGTCTATATGACTCTTAACATAGTCAGTGTTAAAAATGAAAAAGAGTCGGTGTTAAAAATGAAAAAGTAGAGGGTGCAGAAGAATTATAAGAAGTCGCCACTGAATTATGGAATTTTCATCTTCTAGATCTTGAACATACTATAGATCTCCTAAACCTGTTCGGTGTTTAAAAATGAAATATAGAGTGCACAGAAAAATTACAAGTCTTCATTGATTTATGGAATTCTCATGTTCTAGATCTTGAACATATTATAGATCTCCTAAACCTAGTTGGGTGTTAAAAATAAAAAATGTGAAGTGTACAGCAGAATTACAAGGAGTAAGAACAAAGCCCTTAAGAGACTAAATCCAGACACATGGATTTTGAGGAAGAAAAGGCCCTCCAATTTGTTTCTTTATCCTTCTACTTTTTCATTTTTATAAACCAGAAAACACTGTATGCAAGTAAAAAATGCACGCAGTCTCTCTAACAATCTACATTACTATAATGCATGTACTTATACTACCCTGAGATGTAATTGAAGAATCTGGAATCAGCGGCCATACTTGCACAAGTTCAGGTGGAGTCAACAGCACTTTCAACTATTACAACAGTTACAGCTCTAATGACAGATCCGTTACATGCCAAAGCTGTTATAACAGTTAAAGCTCTACTGATGAGAGAACCGTTATATGTCAGAAATGTTAAAACCTGCATGCAAGTCTGATGCATAACCTGCAACTAAGACTCCTGTTCATTCAACAGTTGGATGCTGCATTGGGCTCTGTTCCAAAGCTTTAATAAATAAAAAACTTTGGGTTAGCTCAAGAATGGGAGACTTCCACTTTGTCCTAATAATTATTGTCGAATCAATCATGTTTTGATTCTCTTACTGGAGCATGTGCTTCCCAAACTTTTGAGAGGTGATTTTCTGTCAACAAATATGAGCTGCTGAGGGGAACAGAAAGATAAGTCCCCTTTTCCTGCCATTAGTTACATATCTCCGTTCCTGTTCGCTGCCCATATTGCTGATGGAATGAAGTTCAAGAAAAATATTGGATGGCAATAGCCCAACTAAGAAGCCTTTTGAGGTTCCACTGCTATCCGGTAGATCGGCACAGTTACCCTGGGCACAATATCCTTCCTTTGCGTAGCTATGGTAACTGTGTTGAAACCTTTAAGTTATATAAACTAACTGGAGAAAAGTTTGTCTGGATGTTAGAAGATCAATGATTTTACCGATTCTTCTCTCAAAGAATACACAAGCCTGCCCTTATATACAAGATTACTAAGCTCATCTCCCATGCCATCCACTTTACTGATTTGCCATTTCTCCAGTTTATAATTAACTGGCTTCTGGACCATATTTTGTCACCTTTGAGGGAAAATATACTGGTGAAAAGTCTGCTTGATTTTCAAATCAACGCGAGCATGCCAATTTATTTTTGCATTAGGCTAGCTTTATGGTCAAAGATGCTGTTAGCTCAACCTCATACCCGACCGTTTGTCCTCTATTAACACATTTAATCCCTTTGCTATCCACGCATGCCAAATTCAATTTACATTGTGCTAGCTTTTATGGTCAAAGGTGCTATTATCTCAATCTGATAGCCAGCCATTTGTCCTTTACCAACACATTTAATCCCCTTCCTTCGAAAAAATTATTGGATTTACTCATAATTTTATGACTGGAAGTATCTGGTGGGCTAAGAAACAGGACACGTCTTTTTTAGGGCCATGTGTCCCATGTCTGCGTGTCGGACACAGACACGTTGATAGATCGTGTTCGACATGACTGTCAATCGTGTCCTGTGTTCGGACACGTGTGTCTGGGCACTGTCCAATCGTGTTCCGAAAACAGAACACGAATTTCTCACTTTTTTTTCATTTGCAAATTGTGGGAGAGCTCTAAGAGGGTTTTTTTTTTCTTGCAGGTGAAGAGGATTTGAAGGCTTTGGAAGGGTGCTAAAGGTGTTGGAAGGGTTTTTTTGCAAGTGAAGGTGGATTTGGTTGGGTGGATTGCAAGCTCAACCATCAAGCAAGAAGAACAATGTCTCATTCAACTAGGGGAGGAGTTAAAGAGCAAAGGAAATGGAGAAATGTCCCATCTATTGTCTCCCCTCATATTCCTTCAAACGCAAGCTCTTCTACTCATCTTGCTAGTGCTCCATCTGCTGCTAGTGGAGTTTATTCTCCATTGAACCCTGTTTTAGCAAGACAACAAGCCCAAGAGAAGAAATATCCTTTGTGGAGGTATGTGACTGTTGAAATATTGTAACTTCGAAGAATATTCTATATGTATCATTTGTGGTTCCCGATGGTCCTATCGGGAGAACCACTTGTATTATCTTGTACCCCGATGCTTATAATCGGAAGAACTAATAAGAGTCATGAGGTTGTCTCCTCTAATTGTAAATGTGGGTCATTAGCACCCCAGTGTGGTTACTTGATCCTACATGTGTAACTCGAGCCTACATGTTGAATGAGTTAATTGAAGTGAACGAATGAATATAAATAGAGGTGTAGCTCTCCTCATTTGGAACACACACTCTCACTTGTGTAGCGCATTAGTGGAGAAGAGAAGTAGCTGGAGAAGGAGGGGGATCAGGCTTTGATCTCCTGGCTAGTTCTATCTTTTATCTTTTTGGGGCATCTCTATTGAGGAAGCTTTTTCCCTTTAGGGTTTTCCCAGGATAAATTTTTGTGTTCCTTTTGTATGGTTGTGCTTGTCTATCTTTCAGTGATCCTGTTTATATGCTTTTGTTATGAAAATGAAATGAAGTACTAATGTCTTAGCTAAGCATATGAAAATTTAACATGGTATCAGAGCCACCTTGAAAGAAGACATTGTGCAGCTACAGAAGCTAGGGCTTCTTACTTTTTGGTTCTCTCTCCACAATCAATCAGCAAAAGAAGGCTAGGCTCACTCTCCATTGAAGGGCGCATCTTTCTGTTGAAGCGGAATTCGATTCCGAGCATTTTCAGTTTTCGGTGCGGGAAATTAGGCTTCTTGCAGAAGAGGAATTTTTGAGTGAACCCAACATAGGATTTCTCTCTTCATCAAAATCTAAGTTTAGAGACCTGGATCAAGATTTTTGGTTGGGTGAAACTCCGGGAAAGTCAAACCCTAGTTTGACCCCGCGCTAGAAAAACCCTAAATACTAAAAATGCTAAGTTTTGGTACCTTCGCTATATTTCGATATTGGCGAAGGCTCAGGAGCTGAAAATTGTAGAGGCCGAAAATAAAATCCTAATGTACACTGTGTCCAAAATTCAGCCTCAGATTCGCTATATTCTTGGAGATATCATCCCTCCAAGTTAGGGTTCCAACCTCTTCCAGAATTCATCCTTAAACAGGACACTTGGGGAGAACTATTGTAGCTTGGGCTACAGAGGTCCAAATGGAATTCCTAAAGATGTTCCAGAAAAAGTACGGACTGTAATTTCCGTGGTCCAAATGTCAGAACCTGAAGATGAACCAGTGACACGTGGCATGCCATACAACTTCATTGTTCTGAACAGTCCTGTAACAGGTCACCTTGGTAAAATGATCATAAATCCCAATTGGTGAAACCAATTCTGATGAAACCTGTGGTGTTGGATCAAGGATATGCGAGGTTACCTTAGTGCGAACTTTCCGACACAGAGGAGCAGTGATTTCGGAGATATCACAGAACCAGTAACAAGCATTTTTGTAGAAGAAATTGAAAAACTAAGGCTTCCTGTTCCAGGAGCTTCCCTCCACTGTTTTCAGAAAAGGAGTACATTGGACAGCTCCATTTGAAGAGATCTATCTTTCTATCCAATCAGATCTGAAAGATTCCAAGTTTTGAAAATTAGGGTTTCTCTGACAAACCCTAGATCAGCCAGCTCCGGAAGCAAGACGAACACCTCAAATCGGTAAGATCTAATCTTTTACTATTTGCATTTGAGGTTCTCATTTCAAAATGATATATCACATCAGCTTGATGACAGGCTTGGTGAAGTTGACAACTTCCAAGCATGGAAGTATTTGATCTCTCTGAAGAAAATAAATTGGACACCTTCATGAGTAGAGAGGTTCCAGTTCCAGAAGGAGATGAGGCTCAAAGCCTTACACAAGAAGAACTTGATCAAGGCCAAGAAGATCATTGTTGATTCAATCACGGATCAACTTGTACCAAAAGTGTCTTCCCTAAAGACACCGAAGATGTTTGATTCCTCGATCAAGCTATTTGAAGATAAGAACATAAATCAGAAGACGGCTTTGAGAAAATAGTTGAAGAATGTAAAGATCCAGAATGCGGAACATCTTGAAACAGTAGAAGAAGAATTGGAGAATGCAGAAGTGGTGATAGCCACCTTGAATGGTCTCCCAGGATCATAGAATTCATTCATTCAAGGAATGTGTGCCAGAAGGAAGTAATTACTTTCAACGGACTCTGGGAAGAAGAAGAAGCTCGACTCATAAGAAGAGAAGAAGAAGATGGAAGCAATTGAAGATCAAGCTCTCACCATTCAAAGAAGATCCCTCAAGCGATGAGGAATGTGAAGAACTCAATTCTTAAAGAACCTCTTATCCATCTTATCATTTGGATAAGAAATTATGATGTCATGAATGAATAAGATGATGAAGTAGAAGGATCGAGAAGGAGTCTACTCACAAAACGAATAAAAAATGAGTATTCAATTGTCATTGCATGATATTGTTTTGTTATGCATTTGATTATATTTAGTTGATGTTTTATGCTTGATAGATTATTTGCATTAATGACTGTATATTACTAATATGATTGTGATGGGTAAGTAGCTCATGGTGCCATACAAGTCTCCATTGCTACTTATGAAACCTCTTTGGATTAGTGCACAATCTCAATGATGTCATGATAAAGATGGAAGACATCTAGAAAGTTTCCGTGAGACATGGATGAATGTTGTATTGGCTAAAATAATTTGTCGTTATGCATATGTTTTATAGTTCTAACCATGTAACTGGTGCATTTGAATTGTAGGAAAGGTCCTGTACAACCTCCTACAAGAAAAGAAGGATGAGACCTGTTCTGAAGAACAAGTGATGACAATTCAAGATTCACTCCAATAAACATGAATCTGAAGCTCCCAGGGTCAGAGACACCATGACAGAAGAAAGAGTTTCAGAGAGCAGTAGATCCATCTCGAAGGATGAATACTACCATGGGTATGAGAGATAACTCAAGATATGATCAAAGAATAACACTTGATCATGGGGAATGATGTATACGATATGATTTCGAGACACAAAGGGAAGTATATGTCAAGCATAGAACCACCTATACAGAATGAAGAGGAAAGATGATACTCCACTTCAAGGGAAGTGACTACAGAAGATATCTGAGTTTAACATTGTATGACATGATGGACAGCTTCCTGATGGATTGAGACTTTACCAAGAGTAAAGTGGGTTCCAACCTTCAAGGTTGAATGCAGAAGACTAGGATATGTTGATGACCTGACAAGATGAACTCATGAAAGATGTTATGATACTAGAATGATGTTTGGGATATAATACTCAAACCAGAAAGCAAGAATGTGGTATATTCCAAATGGATCAGTAAGATAAAATATGCTGCTGATAGAAGTAAGGAAAGACTTGTGGCTTCTCTCAGAAACAGGAAATTAATTCTGAAGAGACACTTACTCCAAGAAGCAAGGTGTACTTCCTTCAGAACTATCATAGGAGTTTCTTTCATGATGAAGTAAATATAAGCCTTCCTTAATGGTATGATTAAGGAAGAGTTTTACATCGAATAGTCACAAGGATTTGAAGTTGAAGACAGATGGACTCACGTATGCAAGTTGAAAAAGGCCCTCTATGGTCTGAAGCAAGCTCCCAGAGCTTGGTATGGAAGAATAGATAGTTTCCTAACGAGCATGTGATTTGCCAAGAGTAAAGTCGATCCTAACCTTTATCTCAAGGTTGTAGAAGATGAACCTGGCATCTTGTTATTATATGTGGATGACCTATTTCTCACAGGGAATGAGAAACAAATTGTAGAATGCAAGAAGAAGTTTGCTGAAGAATTTAGACCTTGGTCTAATACTTTATTTCCTAGGTCCAGAAATATGAAGGAATCTTTCTCAATTAGGGAAAGTATGAAAAGATTTGATATGTTGGAATGCAAAGTCATGGCCACACCCATGGACTCCAACTTGTTAACTGATGACTCATCAGAGTTAGTGGATGTGACTCATTATAGACAAATCATTGGGTCATTGATGTACTTAACAAATACCAGACCAGACATTTGTTTTGCTGTGAACACCTTAAGTCAATATCTTGTTCAACCAAGACGAGTTCACCTAGTAACTGCAAAACATGTGATGAGATATCTGAAAGGGACTATAGACTTTGGTTTATATGAGTATAGATTGTATGGCTACACAGATGCAGATTGAGCTAGAAGTATCTCAGACAGGAAAAGCACATTAGGTAGATGCTTTTGTTTGGGGTCTGCTATGAGTTCATGGTTTAGCAGGAAACAGTCCAGTGTTTCTCGTAGCATGGCTGAAGCAGAATACATAGCAGATTGCTCTGCTAAGTTGTGAAACCATATGGCTTCGGAAGCGGATATCAAGTCTCTTTGAACTGAAGATGGATACTACATTAATTCTATGTGATAACGAGAGTCGTGATAACAGAGAACCCCGTGTTCCGTCGTAACACATAGAAATCCGGTATTTCTACATTCAAGATAAAGATGCAGATAATGATGTTTCAGTATTTACATACTGTAGATACAGATGATGGTGATTCAGTATTTCTATACTGAATATATAGATGATGATGATTTCAGTATTCCCATACTGAAGATATAGATGATGTTTCAGTATTTACATACTGTAGATGCAGATGATGGTGACCTGATGATGCTTTCAGTACTCACATACTGGAGATACAGATGGTGATAGTTCAGTATTCACATACTGAAGATGTAGATGAAGATGGTTTAGATGATGATGCGCTGACAAAGCCTCTGTCTCGGGTAAAATTCGAACACTTTCGAGACAAGCTTGGTATGGTTCAGAAAGACCTTCCCCGAAAGGGGGAGTAGTGATGTTGCAGTGGGATTGTATCATCCCTGGACACTTGCCCTAAAGTGATCCGGAGACCTCGGTCTTCGAGAATGTGGTGGGATTGCATCATCCCTAAACTTCGGTTCAAAATGTATCCGGAGGTCTCGGCCCCCGTGAAAGTGGTGGATTGCATCATCCCTGAACCTCGGTTCAAAATGTATCTAGAGGTCTTGGCCCCCGTGAAAGTGGTGGATTGCATCATCCCTAAACTTTGGTTCAAAATGTATCTGGAGATCTCGGTCCCCGTGAATGTGGTAGGATTGTATCATCCTTGAACTTCGGTTCAGAACGGATCCGGTGACTTCGGTGCTTGAGAACGTGTGTTGATCCCGTAATTCCTAGAGGAAGGATTGTCTGAGTTCCACATATGTGTTGATCCCGTAATTCCGAAAGGAAGGATCATTAGTAACTCCATAAAGACCTAAATCCCGTAATTCCGAAAGGAAAGATCATTGACTTGATCTCGTAATTCCAATAGGAAGAATTGTCTGAGTTCCACAGATGTGTTGATCCGAGTTCCACAGATGTGTTGATCCCGTAATTCCAATAGGAAGGATTGTCTGAGTTACACATATGTGTTGATCCCGTAATTCCGAAAGAAAGGATCATTAGTAACTCTGTAAAGACCTAAATCACGTAATTCCAAAAGGAAGGATCATTGACTTGATCCCGTAATTCAAATAGGAAGGATTGTCTGAGTTCCACATATGTGTTGATCCCGTAATTCCGAAAGGAAGGATCGTTAGTAACTCCGTAAAGACCTAAATCCCGTAATTCTGAAAGGAATGATCGTTAATAACTCTGTAAAGACCTAAATCCCGTAATTCCGAAAGGAAGGATCGTTGGTAGCTCCGTAAAGACTTGATCCTGCAATTCCAACAGGAAGAATTGTCTGAGTTCCACATATGTGTTGATCCCGTAATTCCAATAGGAAGGATTGTCTGAGTTCCACAAATGTGTTGATCCCGTAATTCTTAAAGGAAGGATTGTTAGTAACTCCGTAAAGACCTAAATCCTGTAATTCCGAAAGGAAGGATCGTTAGTAGCTCCATAAAGACTTGATCCCGTAATTCCGAAAGGAAGGATCGTCTGAGCTCCACAGATGTGTTGATCCCGTAATTCCGAAAGGAATGATCATTAGTAACTCCATAAAGACCTAAATCTCGTAATTCCAACAGGAAGGATCGTCTGAGTACCACAGACATGTTGATCCCATAATTCCCAAAGGAAGGATCATGTTGATGTTTTGATGATGTTGATGTCTTGATGATGATGTTCTCTGATCGAAAGATCAGATGTTGCTGATGATGATGATGTTCTCTGATTGAAAGATTAGAATATGATGATGATGTTGTTGCTGACGATGATGATATTCTCTGATCAAAATATCAGAATATGATGATGATGATGTTTCTCTGATCGAAAGGTCAGAAGTTGCTGATGATGATGTTCTCTGATCGAAAGATCAGAATATGATGATAATGATGTTTCTGATCGGAAGATCAAAAGTTGCTTATGATTATGATGTTGTTGATGATGATGATGTTTTCTGATCGGAAGATCAGAATGCGATGATGATGATGATGTTTCTGATCGAAATATCAAAATGTGATGATGATGATGTCGTATGATGATGATGACGTACTGATCGAAAGATCAGAATATGTTGATGAGTTGATGTTAGAGTATGATGATTAGAGTGTGATGATGATGATATTTTGATGATGATGATGTTGATGTTTTCATGATGATGTTCATGATCCAAAGATCAGAGTATGATGATGAAGTTGTTGTTGATCGAAAGGCCAAAGTGCTAAAGAAGATGTTGCTGATCGAAAGGTCAAAGTGTTGAAGATGATGTTGCTGATCGAAAATTCAAAGTGCTGAAGATGTTGCTGCTGATTGAAGAGTCAAGATGCTGAAGATGTTGTTGATCGAAGCGGTCAAAGTACTGACGATGCTGAAGACTAAAGATTGAAGATGAAGACTACATGATGTTGAAAAGCTTCCAATGATTTATAGATGTGTTACCCTGATGATGCTAATGATGTCCTCTATCTCTCTCCTACTATTGTTGTTGTTGATGTTGTTGTAGAATACCATTCTCGTTAAGGGGGAGTGTTGAAATATTGTAACTTCGAAGAATATTCTATATGTATCATTTGTGGTCCCCGATGGTCCTATCGAGAGAACCACTTGTATTATCTTGTACCCCGATGCTTCTAATCGAAAGAACTAATAAGAGTCATGAGGTTGTCCCCTCTAATTGTAAAGGTGGGTCATTAGCACCCCAGTGTGGTTACTTGAGCCTACATGTCGGATGAGTTAATTGAAGTGAACGAATGAATATAAATAGAGGTGTAGCTATTCTCATTTGGAACACACTCTCACTTGTGTAGCGCTTTAGTGGAGAAAAGAAGTAGCTGGAGAAGGAGGAGGATCAGGCTTTGATCTCCTTGCTGGTTTTATCTTTTATCTTTTATCTGTTTGGGCATCTATATTGAGGAAGCTTTTGCTAGGTTTTTCCCTTTAGGGTTTTCCCAGGATAAATATTTGTGTTCCTTCTGTATGGTTGTGCTTGTCTATCTTTCAGTGATCCTGTTTATATGCTTTTGTTATGAAAATGAAATGAAGTACTAATGTCTTAGCTAAGCATATGAAAATTTAATAGTGACTAGGAAAGAAGGGCCTAGGGCAAAGCTAGGTGGGAGTGGCAATGTGTCTTGGACTTGCATTTTTTACAAGAATGACTTCAAGAGCACATACTACCGAGTTAAAAGCCATTTGTTGGGCCTTTCTAATTGTGGTATTTCTTCATGTAAAGGTGTGAGTGTTATCTAAAAGAAAGAAATGGGAAAAGAGGATAAAGAAGGCTTAGGGAAAGTAGCAGCAACGAGCAAAAAAAATGATGAGGATCCTCTTCCATTCTTAAGGAAACCCTCTACAATGTGGCCTCCATTTCCACCTAGCAGAGGTGATACACATTTAGCAAAAAAGAGGCCATCTTCAAGTGGTCCAATGGACAAGATTTTCCAACAAGAGGCACGAGGAAAGGTAGACCTCACCATTGAATTCTTTTTCTACTTCAACTTTATCTCATTCAACATTGCACGGTTAGCATTGTGTTTTGAGATGTGTCGAAGTCTCAGTGAACGAGCTCCATCTAGTTATGTGCCTCCTGGTTCGGAGAAGCTTAAAACCACATTGTTGGTTAAGGCAAAGAAGGAGGTGGACAAAATTCTTAAGCCAATTAGAGCAACATGGCCCTCATCTGGAATGAGTATTGTTTCCAATGGATGGACGGATCCAGCACGCCATCCACTCATTAATTTCATGGTATCTTCCCAAGATGGACCGGTGTTCTTGAAAGCGGTGGATGCTCTTGGGAAATACAAGGATGCACATTTTATGGGTGAGTTATTCATTAAAACCATTGAAGAAGTAGGTGTTGGTTGTTGTGTTCAAATCATCACGGAGAATGCACCTGTTTGCAAGGCCGTTGGCATGATTGTGGAAACTAAATATCCACAAGTATTTTCATTTATGACACCTTTCATTGTTAATGATTTGAGTTGTTAATTTGTTAGTGTTGTAGAGTCATTTATACTTGTCTTTTTTGCTCTTAAAGGTTTTGTGGACAGCTTGCATTGTCCATTCCTTGAAATTAGCACTCAAATCCATTTCTTCAGATGTGACATGGATTGGCAACATTATTGAGGATGCACGACATATCCATAACTTTGTACAAAACCATAGAAATGCCCTCACCATCTACAAAGAGTACACACATCTTTCATTGCTGAATATTGCAGATACTTCGTTTGCTTCCTCATTCATCATGCTCAAGAGGTTGAGGGAGGTTAAAACCATTCTTGGGTTCATGGTGATTTCAGAGTATTGGTCTTTCTGAAGAAAGAAGGATCAAAGTGCTTCAAAAAAGGTGAAGGGCACAGTATTGGATGATGTTTGGTGGGAGAGGGTGGCTCTTACCATTAAGGTCATGGAGCCACTCATTTCTTTGTTGTGCTTTGCAAACACAGACCAACCCATCCTAGCGGATGTTTATGAGGGGTGGGATTCCATGATTGAGTCCATGAAGACCATTGTTATGGAAAATGAGTGTCCCGAGTATGAGACATCAGCGGAGAACTTATGGTCCACCATTCAAGATATTCTTATCTCCAGGTGGGATAAGAATTGTAAACCTTTGCATTGCTTGGCCCACTCCTTTGAACCCCAAGTTCTACAGTCAGGAATGGCTCACTGGTGGGACCTCACATAGAGTCCCTCCTCACATGGATGGAGATATTTCACAAAAGAGAAAGATAGCATTTAGGCGACTATTTCAAGATAGAGACTTAATAAGGTGGAGGCAAGATTTGTAGAGTTTTCCTATGCTACTGGGAGATTTGAAAGCTATGTTGTAATTCAAGATAGGGGAGCTAAAAAGCTCTATAATTGGTGGGCAACTCATGGGACAACATGCCTTATTCTACAGAAGCTAGCCTTGAGGATCATCTCTCAAGTTACATCATCCTCTAGTTGTGAGAGGAATTGGAGCACATATGGCAACTTGTATAGTTTGAAGAAGAGCAAGCTTAAGCAATCCAGAGCAGAGACGATGGTGTATGTGCACACCAACCTTCGTCTTATTTACAGGAAGAGGGAGGAGTGGGTGAAGGGAAAGACAAAGATGTGGGATGTCTTTCCTGCTGATATGGGTTTGTACAGCAACACTGAGTTGGCATCAACCAACCTAGATCTTAATGATCCAGTGCTAGAGCCAATGACATTTGATGATAGTGATCCTTTGGAAGGATCATCCTCCACACCAATAGATATTGACCCTATCATGGTTGAGGAGGAGGAGAGCAGTGATGAGTTTGTTGATTCATGCATGGAAGAGGATGAGGACTATTGATAAATGAGACTCTTCATTCTTCTATTTTGATCTACACCTTTTTGTATTTACTATTGCCAATGGCATTCCAACATCTACGTAATACATTATATGATTATACTGTATACATTTTGGTTTTCATGACTTAATGAGAAATATGGTTTTGACTCGTGAGTATTGACATCTTGATTACGACTATGATATCTATGTGTCTCATAATATGATTGTGATTACTGATTTTAACTCATGAGTATTGACATCTTGATCTACGACTATGATATCTGTGTGTCTCATAATATGATTGTGATTACTGATTTGATTTGTAAATGTGTAATACTAATGTTAAATGTGCATTGATTTTGATTTATATTGAATATGTGTGAAACAATGGATCTATATGTCTATAATTTTAAATTTTTAATATATATAATTTTTTTTAAATATATATATATATATATATATAACGTGTCATAAGTGTCCTGATTCCGGGGGTCAGCGTGTCAGCGTGTCAGGTGACTTAGCTGGTGGGGATTCCGATACAAACTCTTAAACCAACATTCATTAAATATTTCTATACACTCAACAATTTGCAAAAACCATGACAGATATCTTGCTAAGAAAAATTACAATTGCTACTTCATGGAAGGTAATAATGACTGCGGTGTACTATCTATATATGCAAGCATACTCATGGCCACTGTCGGTGCATTCTATTCTCTCTTCATTCAATCTTAAGATAGTTTGTATTGCATGAACAAAGCTACTAGTAAGCGTTATAATTAGACTTCCATCTTCACGCATTTATTCATATAAACTTTACACCGTACAAAGACTACCACTAATAATAATCGCAGGGATGAGTTCTTTCAAAATTTTCAATAAGATATCTTGCCATTTATTGGAGCTGTTCAATGCATCTATACAGAACATGTTTTGCAGGTATGGAAAATAATCATTCATCTAAGTGTTCAAGCATGATTATGGGTAGCATGATACAGTATCTTACATACTTCACAAGAGACTGCATATTTACATGTTCATTTTGTACATGACACTCCCAATTTACATTAGTTTAGATGATTTTCACTAAAGCTTCGTTCTTTTAGCACAACACTTATGTGCGAGTATGGAAAAGCAGTCTCCCATTTATTTGTTCAAGGGCTATTATAGGTAGAAGGAAATGCTAAATATAATATTACTGTACGAGAGAAATTGCATATTACATGTTCATCCAATACATAGCACTCCGATTCTAAATTTCAGTCTCAGATAATAATGACTACATGTTCATCCAATACATAACACACTCAATCTATATTTCAATCTAAGATAATTTTGACCAAGGTTTACTATGCCGCCTCTTTAGAACATTCTACACAGTAACTAAGCATAGTTTGTATGAGCGAAAAAGCTGAAATGGCTCACATACCAATAAAATAAAGCACCTATCAAGTTCTAAATGCCAAAAGGCTGTCCCATGGGTCATCTGCGATCATGCTATGTTATCCTTTGAACTTTGGATAAAGCTTTGCCCATAATTTTACACATACCATGATGCTTCAATAGTAGAAGCTACTTCTCACTCTTCATTTCTTTCAGTTCTACAACCCGGTGTATTTGGTGGCCCAGACAAATCTATGGCAGAGTCCTTCCTTTGGGTATTGCCTTCTGTTTGCTTAACAGAAGAACCCAACACACCATTTGGTGGGTCAGAACTCACGTTCCCTGTTTGTACTGCATCTATACCAGAAATAACATTTGAAAAAATTCCTTCTACCAATGTTGCAGCTGAGTTCTCACTTCCATTGCCTTGCTCTGTTATTTCCATTTCTGTAGCCTCACAAGGTTCCTTCTCTTTGCCAACCTCAGACACTGTCTCCTCATCCAAATCCCATTCTGAAGAAACCACCAATGATGCCACAGATGCTGATGTCTCAAATACTCGGTTTGAACCAGCTTGCCATAAAAGTTCTCCGCGTTTACCAATTAGTATGAACTTGTACTCAATCTGCTTTCCAACAGGTACATCCTGCAGGGACATGCTGTCAGATTATCATCATGCCAAACCATAAGAAACTGAAAAGTATTTGATAAACATTACCAGGTCTAACTAAGCCATACTGCAAGACAATCACCTTGAGCTTTGCTCTGGTCAAAGAGGGTATGACCCATTATCATGTAGCAAGAAACTAAATATCAGATGTACACAATCAGGCTATAAAGATGGAATTTGTTTTACTTTCTAGGACACCACTACTTGGTGATGTTTAATTGTGCAACTCTATTCAGGGCGACTCGATGACTGAGGTTTTGTGAATTTGGTTTTCAACATCCTCCACAAGGGTTTACACTTCATATTGCAAGGACGGAAAGCAGTGGCCTTCAGTCCTTCGATATGTGCCTATGCCAGAAGTATCACGGATTAAATAAAACGAGCGTTTCTTGAGGATCTGGATAGGTGATGAACTTTATCTTGTATATGCAGATCAGAAAGAACACCTTTAAAGATAGTGAAACTTGAATGTAAAAAGGGAATCTGTTTGGTGTGGTAAACCGTAATCTACATTTATGAAGGCAAGAACAACTAATCAAAGCAGGGAGTTCAGAAAAAAGAATATTCTTCTCATATTTGAAGGATATCTGGTGAGGGAAAATGAACTAGGTGGGGGGTGGGCCTTTTAGGCAGAGATGAATCATGTCATGCAGGGCAGTCAAACAGGTTCCATTATCATGCCGAGGAATAGCATGCAGGAGCTTGCCAGTATAGATGGTCTCTGAATGAGAATGTAATTAACATAGAACTTCCTCCTGTCCTCGTTGAGGAGAAGAAAGGTATTGCAGTGCTGCCTAGAATGTAATTAACATAGAACTTCCTCCTGTCCTCGTTGAGGAGAAGAAAGGTATTGCAGGGCAGCAAGAGGCAGCAAATGTTGGTAGGACTTGCAGAAATCCTTTATCAAATTCAGCATATTTTAGGTCAAGTACCTATCCCAGGTAAACTTCCAGATGCATACTAACTCCTTACTCCAGAGTGATCTCAACAAATACAAGCTTTGATACCATGTGTAAATTTCATACACTCGGGGAAATAATCCAAAACTGAAATTTCACCTTCCTCGAAGGTTTCCCAGATCTTAGCCCCAAAATTTTCAGATGTTAGGATTGTCGTAAATTAGTGTAAAACAGAAGCAGAAAGATCACAATAATTCATTTCTAACAGCTCCATACTTCACGGAAATTCGAGAAGAAAAAATACCAAAGCAAGACATAAATTTTCAGCCCTTCTAATGCAACTTATCAGCGGACAACCAGATCTGAAATAGTAATACAACAGTACAACAGTAAATAGTAATACAACAGTACAACAGCAGTAAATGCAGCCCCTTGTATTCTTCCTCAGATGTGAAATCACTTAAAAAAAATTTCTTTCACATATGTCAAATCAACAAGACAAATCACTATAAATAGCAAAGCATAAATAACATATAGCTGGAAATTCAAGATTGCAAATGGCACGAAGATATGGACGAGTTGGAAACTTTGTATATAAGTTCAAAATGAAGTACAAATAGATACCATAGCCTTCTCTTGAGGATGGTATAAAAATCAACCATCCAAAAATCCCTAGCTCAACCAAGAAGATCCAAATTCAAGAATCTCTCCAACAGTATCTCCAAGGTAAGATTCATCTTCATCTCACAAATCTACCCTAGGGTACTCTCCCAAAACCCTAATCTCCGATCTCCCAAGGTAAAATCGTAACCCTAGAACTCCAAGATAATCCAAGATGCACAAGAAGACCAAGAAACCCTAGCACCTCAAGAGAGAGATAGAGTTAAACAAATACAAGAGAAGATCCAATAGAGAAAACCAACAACACCACCAATGTCTACTCCAGCCAAGATGTCAACCTCCCCTTCCATTAGCTTCTCCCAAGGTTCATGAGGAAACCCTAGTGAATCTCTCCTAGAAGACACGATCAAAGAGTAGTGAACAAATGGTGTGATTATTGTGTATAAAAGGACTCTCTTCTTCCTCTATTTATATGAGGTAAGGGAAGCCAACAATACTGTGGGCCTCAGTCCATACAAGCAACATACATGAGCCCTTGCAAAGCGCACAAGTGAGATTTTTGCTCAAGAGTACAAGTGTCATGCTCCAATGGCAATGTTGTGCATAATAATGATTCCAAGGTGATGTAGCTACACAAGGCAAGTCCACACCACTCCATCACGAGCCTCCACGGCCTCCATCTCTCCTTCAAAGTTCAAAGCAAGGTACTCCATTGGGTCAATTAACCCCTGCAAGAACACTATCGAAGCCCCAAATGTTCCTAAGCCATCTCCAATCCTCCAAACAAGAAACCAAGTTGTCACATGCCAACTAGGGCTTGAAGCCCTCCATGATACAAAATGCTCCACATTCCCTGAAGGGCATTCTCCAAGTAAGTGGCTTCTCCATGAGGCCTCAATGAAGGACATCCACCAAACTACCCAAAGATCTCCAACACCCATGGGAAGAAAGCCAAGCCAGAACCAACCTAAGTTCAAGCATCCACCGAGCAAGTTATTTCAACTGTGCATATCCATCACAGACCATCTTCATGCTTACAATCCATCTCAGACCAGCCAGGAGCTAGTCATACACCATATACCCAAAATATCATGGAGCACGCCCAAACATGGTGTAAACACTTTCAGTGTGTAACCTGAAAGTCTAACAAAGAGGTTGTTCTTGTAGGTGGCATACAATGTGTTATTAAAGGTAAGAAGCTGAACAATTTGGTGAATGGATGAGGACCCAAAATGTAGAAGGCAGTAGAAGGCTTAATGCTTGACTCTAGTCACAGTCACATCAGGATAAATATAATATTCTCTTGCCCAAGTGCTAGTTTTGGAGCTGCTGGGCCCTGGAGGTGGTTCCACCTACTCTTGGCCCCATAATATTGAAGCTACCAGGAAGGAGTTGGCATGTCTAATTGTTGAGGCATAGAACACCATTTCAAGGAAGGTGGATGCTTGAGCAATAGACATAAGGAATGGAGAAGCATGGTGCTCTTCATGCTGGAGAACCTGGGCATGCATTACAGAGCTTCTTCCTCAGGAGCTGATGCTTTGCATGATTCCCTGCCACCTCCAACAAAGGAGCCTGACCATTGGAGTTCGCCTCTGTTTGGGTAGTGCTGTCCTGATCTAATATTCCTTGCCTTGGTTTGTTTAATAGTGCAGTAGTATGGACTGTTCCAGTGGGGACTTCTTAGTTCTGGTTAAGGCTAGTTTCAGAAACAGTAATGATATATTTAGTAGAAATATGGATGCCCTAAGTCTCCATTTTGATTTGAATATGAACAGGATTATATGGATCAGACATGAACATTGATTTCATAACAATATAAAACCTTTATTTGATTAATCATAAAAAAGAATGGAAGTAATGAGAAAAGATACGTTCACATGAAATGGGGATGGCCAAAATATTTAATCAGTGTTCTTTTTCTTCTTTTATGGCCTTTGTTTTTACTTTACTTTCAATTCTGAACAGTTCTTATTTTGTCCTATATTCAATGATCTTCAAAGGAAACGACTATTGTTGCTTACATCCTACAAGTTATAATTTTGTATATGAACATTTTTCTAAATGCTGATTTTTCTCTAAGACTACTTCAACCTTCAAGGCGTAACATGCCAACACAAACATTATGACCATAATACTATGCTTTCTTTAGTACTGGGTGTCCCGTTAGCCCATTCTAACATAATATCACAAAAACAACTTTCTCGTTTCTCCTTATGAATTGACCAATCTTGGCAGGAAAAAAGAAATTTCTACAGAGTCTGGTCCAAATGTTGACTTCTACTTTTGCAAAATCCAGTTACCGCAGATCAAACATGAAAGAATTGACAAGGCACTCACAAATGCCACATATGAAAGATTCGCAGTCATCAACCAAACCACATCACAAACTATTTATTTTCACTCATAGCTTTGTACAAACACACGTTCTCACCACTTCTGTTGTCCATATGTCTCCTTCAGACCAATCAAGAGGAACAGCTGCCTTTGGGTTCCATGATCCAAACTGTGGGGCATCCCCAACAACATGAAATTGCTGGCCAAATTTGCATTTTTCTTCTAGGACAAATTTTACAGTAACTGTAGGACCTGCATGAAGACAAATTCAATTTTTTTGATGCAGCATCAAGGACTTCTAATTACAAATCCAAATATAGAGTTAAAGCATATGAGATAAAGAAGGCTGTTCGAAAAACATAGTTTATATAAGGAAAAGGATTCATTTCATTATACTTGATTTTACGCAGTTCAATAAACTCAGATAGCTGTGTTTGGATTTTATCATTCTCAACGTTTTGATCCTTTCTCTAGGATCATCTTCGGGAGAATGAATGCCCATGGATTTTAGATCTCTTTTACTCCTTATAAATATGCATATTTCATGGATTATAAATACCCAAAGAGGCAAGTCCGTTTTTGGTGTTGGAAGCAAGTACGGAAACTGGACAATCCCTTGATATCTTTCTCTGGTTGGCTCTGGCTAAAATCTTATTTGGGATAACTGTCAAAAGAGAAGTTGGCCAGGTCCAAGGAGGTGAATATGTGTAAAGAGAGAGGAAACTGTAGATTGTTTTTTTATCACATGTCCTTTTTCTAGATCTGTTTGCAATGAAGATTTACAGCTTGCAAAAGGGAAGAACAAATGGGATCGGAGGTCTTTGGTTGTTGCTATTTTTTTGGGTAAGAGATAAGTCTGAAAAATCCTTTCAAGGATTTACCATGATAAGTATTGTGGGGATATAGTTATCAAGGAAAGAATGAATTTTCAAGGAATTGATATGTCACCAGCCCAGCTTGCTCATAAAATTAGGATTTCCTTTGCAAGGAGCTGGAAACCACCAAAAGAAATCCTGAGAGGGTTTTAAAGGAGCTAATTATAGATTATCACAAGGCAAGGGGATGGGACATGTCAAGGAACCCCATGTATGTGTGGGGCAGGAGCAATCTTTTTCATAGATTCAACTCATTTCATCTCTTTGAAATATGCTGCTGGGCAAGGAACTAATAACCAAGCTGAGTACTTAGCATTGTGGCTCCCGAGTCCTGTTGAAAACAGAAGCAAACAAATCATTAAAATTCTTTCAATTATTTGGAGACTCCAAGATGCTGATGGACTAGGCCAACAATAAATGTAAAATTGAGAAAATGCTTACTAACCCAATCATGAATAAAGTCCTGGAGGTAAAGAGTAATTTGATACAATATCTTTCGTCCACATCTATAGAGAATACAATCCAAACCAGGTCAACTATCTAAAGATGCTCTGTTAATGCAGGAGGGGTTCCTTATCTGAGCAAGAATTCAGAGGAGGGACTCTTATTTCAAATTCTGAAAGACCTCTTTGCTGATATCGTAGCTGATAAAGCTTCTATCTTATGCTTTGTACTGGGACCTCTGTCTGATTTTTCTTGATAGAGCTTTAAGGCAGAAAAGAATGTTTTGAATAATGTTTTTTAACATTTTTTTAAGCCTACGCTGGAGGAGCTTAGGAAACTGTGATATGTAGAAATAGAACAGGCCATGAGTCTTTTCCCGTACAGAAGAAATGACTGACGTTTTTCATCCTTTAAAGGCAGTCTGAGACTCTGATGTATATCCTGCTTTCACACTCAAAATATTTATAAAAAAAAATCTTGGAAAAATGAATGGTTCTCAATTTAGCATTTTAAAAAATTTCAATCACTTCCTCTCATTCTGTGATAATGGCACTGAAGAGATGCATTTTTCTTTACTTGAAAGATGCATTCCTCATTTTACTACTACTATTATCCCAACCATACAAATAACTAGAATACCAGGTATGATAAGAAAACTAATCTTAATCTTGTTTTCATCTATGCAGTATCTATAAATATTAAAATAAGTATGTAAGCTTAGATAAAACAATCTAAACTTTGGTTGATTACTGAAAAATGTCATTAGCAAAAAGCTACCCTCCACAAAGTCAAGGATTTTGAAAATGGCAGCTACAGGCCCGCGGAGAATGTAATAAGTTCACTTTCCAACATACTTGCAATATGAATCCCAAACTGTAATTCTAAGAGACTTGCGGTTGTGATAATCATAGATTCAACATGGAAAAGAAATAGAACTGAGATAAACAACACAAACCTTGATCTTCAGGTAAACTCACTGAATCACCTTGTATGCCAATGTCACGCCCATCTTCTGAGCTTGTTTTGTCCTGTAAATTGGCAGAAAATCTTGTCAAGAAATGGCTGGATAAATTGGGACTTTGTAAACAGATATACTGGTCTTGAAGGGATCTGAGCTAGTATAGGAGGCATTGCAATTTGATGCGGCAAGGCATGAAAAGAGTTTGATACAAGTTCTGCAAGGGAAGCTATTAAAGGAAATGGAAGTATCAGAAATACTTTACAAATAAGATAGAAAACACAGATTCTTAGATATATATTCCAAGTTCCAACACATTTATCAATTGTTCCAGGTAATGTGCAAAATGAGACTCCCATAGCCAACAGAATTTTTTGAGTTAATTTGTATTTTTTTAAACACTTACCAACTTCCTTGGCAATATTGCTTTTAGACAACTATGAAGACTACGTTGCTTCTAATATTGATGATACTGTTTTTTATTTTCTATTATAGGAACTGATTAAGAATTTTGAGAAATATTATCAAATTGTCTGTGAAAAACAGGAAAACACAAGATTTTGAAGCCTTGTTCAACACTAATATAAAAAGAGAACAATATATTAAACGACAAGATTGTCTTTTTAAGTTTTGTACCTTGGAACAAGTTCTTGAAGACCTTGGTGCAGAGAACAGTCCAGGAGAAAGTACAGTTACAGAGCACCATGAAGGCAGCAGCAAGCAAAGATCTCATGCTTACAGAGAAGGTAATCCATCAGAGAATCCATACAGCAGTTCATACCGAAGCCTTAATGAAAATTCACAGCAGCAACAGTATACCCTCCTTCAGCAGATCCGTACAGCACTGAATGAGGGTGCAGGGGCATTTATGGAGGGGAGACAGAGAGAGGACGCATGCATGCACCGTCATCAGTTCAGTACCAGTTTAGATGTTTTATATTTAGCAGTTCAGTTTTATTTCTGAGTTTGCTTTAGTTGGTAGTTGCATGCACAGTTAGGATGCTTTGCATGTAGAAAGTTTCCAAGAATAGATGGGACAAAGATCCCTAAAGAGAGAGATGCATGCATGCTAGGATGCTTTGCATGTAGAAAGTTTCCAAGAATAGATGGGACACAGATCCCTAAAGAGAGAGATGCATGCATGCTCCTCTAGTGGGTGGAGCTTCCTAGGGATAGTTCTTCATGAAGGTTGACGGGTGCTAATCCCAATACCTGGAACAGATCTAAATTTTAGGTTTATTTCATTGAAGGCTGCCTGTGTCTGGATTCATGTACCTCCTCATCTATAAAGGAGAAGGCAGGGGTATAGGTTCTATTCATTCAGTTTTCCAATGTAGCAAGCAGTGGGTAGAGGGTAGAGTTTGAAGCTTTCCATGCATTTTATATTTTCTTGAACAATAAATAGTGATGTGATTTGAGTTTGAAATCTGTGTACTTGTAGTTTGATGTGTTTTAGTTCTTACTAAAAATCAAAGTGTGGTTCTGATAGAGATTTCAGCTTTGTTTTACAATGTAGGTAGGTTGGAAAATGTTACCAACTATTTTGTACAATAGTTGAACTTCCTATTGAGCCACCAGTTATCGAGCATGATGAATGCTCATCTCCAGGGTTCAGAAGTTCAATGTGTTCCAGAGTTAGCCAGTTTTTTGCTGAACTTTTTATTTTTGTAAGATACATGTTCATACCCCCTTGGGGAAAATGTAAAAAATGTCCTAGCATTTAAATTTTTATAAAAGGCTCGGCTTCCCGGATTTGGGCATCAAGCCGACTAGCCCAGAGTGTTTTTTCCCTTGGTTATTATTGGCTGTTGAATAAACGACCAATAATTTCTAAGTTTTTCACTCGCTCCTCCAAAGCTGGGGTAGTTGTCTTGGTGTTTCGACCTTGGGAAGTTATTAGAGCCTTCATGTCAGTGTTTTTTGTCATGCTAGGCATTCCGATTGAGTCGTATGAACATGTACTAGGTCCCCCTAGAGTTTCGTTGGATTCCGAGAAGAATAATTTTTTCCCGTTTTTAAAGCCATTTTTTAATGGTTTAAATGGAAAATTTCAAAATGTAATAAATAGATGATCCAGACTCCGTTTTCAGCATGGTTGGGCTCATTTTCAAGCTCGAAGCAGCATCTAAAGGCCACTTTCACCATCATTTGGCCAGCAGAAGCATCCCGAAAGTCATCAATCGGCTAATTAAGCACCAGGATAGCATTTAAATGCTAAAATTGGACAGAATGCACTAAAATCCAATTTTAGAAAAGTCAAAATTGATTTTTAAAATGGTGGAGATGACATGGCATAGTCATGCGTTTCTTCTTTAAGGTGCATGGCATATAAACTTTGGTTAAAAAAAAAATCAAAGTTCGATTTAATGATAGGAAGGTGACGTTAGGTTTTTGGACTCACGCTTTTGTGAGGGAGATGAGTGGGATTTGGGGGGACCCATCCACATAAATTATAAACTAAAACCATAGTGGCATATAAGCTTTGGATAATAAGTAATCACGATTTAATTTCATTGAAAGGAGAAATCATGATTATGGTGGACAGGGTCACGCTAGCATGGAGTGAAGTGACGAATGGGAATGGAGATGTGTGGTCCCCTATCCACTACATAACTTAAACCATGGCATATATTTCATGTGTTTTAAACCATAGGATATATTTCCATTACAAATAAATTGTTTCATGGTAATAGGCTGCGATGTATGTCAAGTGTGGGGGTTCATGCCAACCATATGAGGAGATTGCGCTAACCAAGTATGGAACCCTCTCCACGTAAAGATTAAACCATATCGGATTCCATGCATGCGAGTTATCTCATAATGGTGACGTCAATCCAAGATTAAGGCTCACGTGGATGGGGATAGGAGTTCACGCTGGCAAGTCAGCCGTACGGATTACATAAATCAAGGAGATTGAAGCTCATGCGTGGATGGTTTGGTGGGGAGATTACCTTGATTTGTGGCCACCTCATGGGCTTAGCTCCCTTTGTGCATGAGTTGCATTGATTATAGCTCAAAGCTTTGTCTCCTTCGAAAGCTCACGTATATCTCTCTTAGATCGCGAGTATTACACATGACCAATTCGTGCTTGATAGGTGATGCTTCCAAAGGAGGGATGGGGGGCGCCTTGCCAAGGTGGAGGCCACCTCCCCATCCATTTTAGTTGCAGCTCGAGTCTACTGAAGCAGTGTGCTCTCCAAGCATGGAGTTGATTGGGAAATTGGATCTGTTTACTATGCTATTGGCTCTTTTCAATGCCGAGTCTATTTTAGGTTTTAGGTTGTGCTGTTTTGTATAAAGAGAGGTGCTTTGCACTCTCTTTTTCATGGGATTTTTGGCATAGAAGCTCTAGAGAGGTAACGTTTTTCTTAAGGTTTAATAAAGTTTATGACTTTGGAGGTAAATGCGGAAGCTTTTTGTTGGTCATGATTCACCTTGCTAGGTGATACATTTCTTTGCACGCTTCTCTCTTGACTCTTAAGCATTTGATTATATTATTGTTGAAGGCTAACAATCTAGCACTATATTTTATAATCCATGCTTTTCTCTTGAGGTTGTGTTGCTTTCAGGTGTTATTCGATATACAGGAGCTCTTTCAAGTTGACATTCATTCTGCAAGTTCCACAAGAAGTCATTCTCTTTCAGGAAGATCGAGAAGCACAATTTCTTTGCCTTATCCATCATCAAACAAAAGAAATCTTTCCGGTCACTTTTTCCAGGTTTAATCTAAGTTTTTCTTCTCTCCATTATTTCCATGTATCTCATGTTTGTTTTGACCTGAGATAGTAGCTTGGGATTTGATCCCAAGTGCCACATTATTTTGTGGCTACTTCTCTTTCCCCACTAGCATCCTTGCGTACATCCAGCTAGTCTGGACGGTTTTGGGACTAGTGCTTCTAGTGGTCACTATGTTCAGAGGTTGATCCCACCTTTTGTTTGTTATTGAGTAATTTCTCCCCCTTCTTCTAGGTTGGATTTGGCCTCCTTCCACCTTGTTGTGTGCCTTTTCTTCTCATTTTTTTTCGCTGCCCTGTTTTTGCATTTTTATGACAACCATCTTCCTATTCTTTCGCTGCCCCATTTTCATCATTTTTTGCAGCTCTTCGATTGATTAGTTCGCTGTCCTCTTTTTGTATTTTTATGACAACCATCTTCCTCTTCTTTCGCTGCCCCATTTTCACTATTTTTTGCAGTTCTTTGGTCATCTAGTTCGCTGCCCTATTCTTCCCTTCTCTTGCTTTTAATTTCATGTTTGTCTTCCTCCCTTTCTCCTTTGTTTCAGCCTTCTTTTGCCTCATCTTTTTTGCTCTTTTCCATCTTCACTTTATTTTCATGCATCATATTGTTTGATAAGTGAATCAATAAGTAAGACTATTGAACTTGCAGAAACACAAGTCAAAAACACTCTCTATTGGAGAGCATCATTAATTTTGCATATCCTTGCATTAGGCATTTAGATCAGATAAGACTCTTGAACCTTTGTCATAAAACAAGGTCAAGAGTGCTCTCTGTCGGAGAGTTTAATTAATTGACTTAAAAAAATCTTTCAACCCCCACTCCCTCTAATTAATTTACTTCGTTGATATCCTTCACCTAGTATGCTCTGCCGACTTTCGAGTTGGGATCGTACTCAGATCAATGAATGGACTTGCTAAGACCGCAATAACAACATAATTAAAACTTTTACCCCATAACCAACGCACCAACGTTGTCTCGATAAAATACTCAGGTAGTGGGCAAATTCCAAGTGTGGGCGTCGGGCAACCCAATCTAGACACTTGTTGGTTAAGTTATTGAACACTTAGCTTGTGATTCCAGACAGGTCCGTCATGTCTTCGAACGAAGCCACTGAAAGTATTTCCAGTTAGGATTTCCAGACACCTTAAGCAAGATCACCACTAAAATTCTTAAAACTTACCAAGAGCACTCGCACAGTCTAACATTCATTGGTTTAAATTCCAGACTTGTGTTTATTTCTTTGGTGCATTTCAATTTCATCGACTCCATAAGGCACTGATCCTTATTTTGTTTTGCATAATTATATTATTTGATCAATTGTCTATTGTTATCGCTAAATGCTTAATTGAAGTCTAGAATTTAAATTTATCTTTCAATCTCTTGTTGCAACATGGATTGCTCTTTGATCTTGTGTCACATTCATAATAAGCAAAACGCCTTCAAATTATAATAACTCCTAAAAAACATCCATCCGCATCCGCAACCTTTAAGAACACTTAAACAACTTAAGAGCCATAGAAACTCTTTTGTAGGGACTACCCCCCTTGGCTTCGTTAGGAGTTAGCCTAAACTGAGGAGCTACGAGTAGATGATAGCACCTAGCTCTGTGCTTGCCCCTAAGGTCACCCCTCTCCCACTATCCTAAGTGCGGAGACGACTTTCAATTGATTTATGTTGCTGCTGTGCAATCGGCGGACAACAGAAATCATGCCAGGACTGTTACTGTGTGCTAAGGAATTTTAACATGGAATCAGAACAGTGTATCTACGGCCTTCTAGAATTTTGTATGTATACATCGGTCTTGAAGTTAAGAGTTGTTAAAGGGTTTTAATCACTGAAGTGAATCTATGCCAATGATTGGCATGCTAACCAAAGAAGAGTTGTGGGGTATGAAACCTTAGTTGATCCAATGAGTGGAGAATGAAGCTTGTTCAATGGAGTTGCAGTGATGGTCATTCTCAATTTGGGAAAGGAGGAAAAGCCTACTCTAATAGCAAAAAACCTAATATGAGTAATCATCAGTAGCATTAAATGGTAATATTAAATTCTTATAGTAAAATTTGGCATTCTCCTTATCTTTCATTTTATATCCTTCTACTTAAAAATTTTAGTATTACCAGTAATTGTTTTAGGATGTTTGAGAGTGCTTCCAACCTCATCAGACTTCAAATGCAAAAAGTATAATTTTTTATCTCATTCAAAATTTAACAAGCTTAACAGTTTTTAGGATTTCAGGATTGCAATATTTCCACTGGATTCTATCATGTATGAGGGTATGGGAATGGCATTTAATCAAACACATCAACCCCTCTGTTATCCACTAATTTTGCACTTAGTGGATTTTTCGGTGAGCCGCCAGAGCATTGAACAAGTACACTTGTTCGTGATCATAATTCAGAAGTCCGCCAGCCTTTTCCTCGGAGTCTGTTCAGAACTTTTTGTAAATACATGTTCATACCCCCTTGGGGAGATTGTAAAAAATGTCCTAGCATTTAATTTTTTATAAAAGGCTCGGCTTCTCGAACCTGGGCATCAAGCCGAGCCGACTAGCTCAGAGTGTTTTTTCCCTTGGTTATTATTGGCTGTTGAACAAATGACCAATAATTTCTGAGTTTTTCACTCACTCCTCCAAAGCTGGAGTAGTTGTCTTGATGTTTCGACCTTAGGGGGTTATTAGAGCCTTCGTGTCAGTGTTTTTCATCGTGCTAGGCATTCCAATTGAGTCGTATGAACATAAACTAGGTCTCCCTAGAGTTTCGTTTGATTCCAAGAAAAAATAATTTTCTCCGTTTTTTAAGCCATTTTTTTAATGGTTTAAATGAAAAAATTCAAAATGTAATAAATGAATGATCTGGAGTCCGTTTTTTGCGTGGTTGGGCTCATTTTTAAGCCTGGAGCAGCATCTTTACCCTATCGACCACTTTCACCATCAGTCGGGCAACCGAAGCACCCGTGAAGCAGTATTTGGCTAAAAATGCATCATAGTGGCATTTTAAATGTTAAATTTTGACAAAATGCACTAAAGTCAATTTCAAAGTCAAATTTAATATTTTAAGTGGTGGGGATGACTTGGCATGTGGTCTAAATTGACTTACGACCTCATTTTGCATGGTTTGAGTTATACTTTGGATAAGAAAAGGTGAAATCGTTTTTATTAAAGGAAAGCTCACGCTAGCTACTTGAGGACTCGCGCTTATGTAAGAAGTGGTGAGAGGGATTAGTGGGGGCCCATCCACTTAAACCAATAAAATATGAAAATTAAACCATATTATTAATGTATGGCATGTTATGTGGTTACGAATGGTTTCAAAGGAAGATCACATGAAAGAGAGCTCACGCTAACCTTCTTGGGCCCACGCTTATATGGTTAGGGGCTAGCGTGAACCCCCATACAATCGCATTATAATGTTAAACCATGATATTTTTACGTGAAGGTGAAAGATGACGTCAACTCAGCAAGCATGGGGTCACGCTAACATGTTATAAAATAAACTATTGAATAATGTATCCATTACCTTGGTTATGATTTAATTGCATGAAGGATGACGTGAATAGGGAGCTTGCGCGTGGATGGTTTAATGGAGTGTGACATCAAACAAAGCTCGGAGTTCGCGCTGGTTTGTGTGGTGGGCTCTTCCCTTACTTTTTGGCCATCACATGGCTCGGCTCCCTTCAATCGCGAGTCAGCCTTCACTCAAACTCAGACTTCGATTCATGCAGATCTCAAAGGGGGACTCACACGTATCCACTGGGTTGTTTCCATTTCTTATTTGATGATGAAGCTTCCAAGAAGGGAATGGGGGGCATCTTACCAAGGTGGAGGCCACCTCCCCACTCTCCATCAATGTAAGCTCGAGTTATGTGGTGTGCCATGGCTCCAAGCCAAGATTTGATTGGATTATGGTTGGATTTGAGATTTTTGTCAAGTGTTTTTGGCTCCCTTAGTGCCAAATTCGAATTAGGGTTTTCAATTCTTGTAATTTGTATAAGTAGAGGCTCATTTTAGCTCTACAGGGTGGATGGATTTGCAGAGGACCTCTGCCCGTATGATTGTAATTTCTTATCTATGTTATGAATAAAGTTGAGTCGTTGGAGGACAATTTGATGGTGCAAGAACTTTCATGGTAAATATTTGGCTTATAACCAAGGTGATATCTGTGTAGTTATTTTACTATTCATGCATGCTGTGTTATCTAGCTTAGAAGGTTATAATCTAATCCATAGAGTAGGCATTTGAAGTTTCAACTTGCTTGCTTATGTGTAGCTATACACGATCTAAGAATTGCATATTGTATTCATTTGTACTCATGCTTTTCGGTTCTTGTTTGGTTTATACATACTAGATCTAATCACTTGCTTGAAGGGTATTTTAGTTTTGCAGATCGGAGCTCAGTTGCATCTTATCTCTCTTCAAATATAATTTTTCTAATGTTTCTTGTCCCACAAGTTCCCTCCACGCTCAAATTTACTCAAGCTTGGGCTTGAAGTTTTTCTTATCCATCCTCAAACTTAAAAACAAAATTCTTGTTTTCCAGTTCCTTTGGTTTTGTTTAATAACAAGTAGATCTAAGTGTTAAATATTATCTTTTCTATCTCTTATTATATAGATCTAAGAGCTTCCTTTGCTAAAAAGTTTATCTCACGAAAGTTTAGATCTAGCTTTGCTTAGTTTTAGTACTTGAAGTTGCATAAAAAACTCTATCTTTGCACAGGTACTAATTGTAAATTTTAGTGTATTTTATTATCTAATCCACTGTTTCACAGGAAAGCTCGCTGGTTTTTCACTTTTCATGACAGGTTAAGCGGAAGTGCTAGTGAAAATTTGAAGTTTCAAGCTCCAAAAACACTACTAATTCCCCCTTCTTCATCCCCCTTTCTCTGGATTGCATTGAAGGCCTTTCAAGATCAGAAAAGAATCCCAACGTCAAAGGCATTGTAAAAATTAATAAAGAGCAAGTGGGATAAAGGTTCCCACACCCCACTTTCCCCATTTGGGGGAAGCCTGTATCGTCTGTTTTTCATGTTTGCAATTTGCTTTGTTTTATGCTTGTAGAATAATTGGTTAGAATAGAATAGGAAATGTTAGTTTCAAATTCTGGAAAAGTTTTTTTTTGCTTTCATAAAAGTCAAAAGAAAAAAGCTTCTTGTTTTTGTTTAACTTTATTTTAGAGCTTTCTTTCATTTAATATAAATTGCAAAAGTAAAAAAGAACTAAAATCTCTTGAATCTCACCGTCGGGTGGATCAAGAGTGCTCTTTGTCGGAGGGTTTGTCGTTATTCTTTAATTCATGCATTTTTGCTCGTTAACTTGTTAATTTAAATCTAAGTCTCTTGAACTTGCCGAAATCCAAGTCAAGAGCACTCTTTGTCGAAGAGCATAATAGTCTTGCATCACCCTTGCATTTAGGCATATAGAGTAACCAAGACTCTTGAAGTTTTGTCATAAGTCAAAGTCAAAAGCGCTCGTCGGAGAGTTTTATTGTGTTCTAATCAAATTTGCAACTCACATTTTCCCCTTAATTAATTTACTTCATTGCTCCCTCACCTAGTATGCTCTGCCGACTTTCATAGTTGGGCTCGTACTTAGAACGATGAGCGGATTTGATAATCTCTCAAGTAACAACGTAATAAAATTTTACCCCCATAACCAACGCACCGGCGTTGCCGAAAGTATTCAAAGTCATTCTTGGTAAAGGTGCCGAAACTCCCCGTTGTCTTAGAGTCTCGGCTATCTAGTCAATCCACAAGATACCATCCTGGGATATTGGACGGACCGACATGTCTCGAATGGAATAACTTGGAACGCTTTCCCAGTTGGTCTTTTGATATCTTTTGATGAGCCATAATAAACAAGACAACTAAAACACTTTAAAATAAACCAAGAACAATCGCAAAACATTTTCAATAGCATTATTTTGAGACTTGTATTTTCAGTATTCTCAAGCATCTCAGACATTTGACTCCATAAGGCACTCGTCTGTTTTAAAATCTAATGCATTATTATTGATCTGGGCCAATTGTCCTTTGGTTTTTTTCAAGTAAGATCTTTGTCTGTGAATGCTATCTTATTTCACGAGCTCTCATTATATTGTTTTATCTTTTAATCTGGTGATGGCAACGTGGATTGCTTTTTGTCTTGTGTTTATTTTTCAGTTATAAGAATTGCAATCTTCGTTCATCATAACAAACTCCTAATAAACACCTGTCCCCATCACTTTCGTAAAATTTACTTAAACACATTGAGCCAGTCTTTGTTAGGGACCACCCCCCTTGGCTTCATTAGGAGTTAGCCTAAACAGAGGAGCTAGGAGTAGGTGACAGTACTTGGCTCTGTGCTTGCCCCAAGGTCACACCTCTCCCACTTTCTCAAGTGAGGAGACAACTTTCAGAGGATTTCTGTTGCTGGTGTGCAATCGGCAGACAACACCCTCTATGTACCTTGATGTTGGTGGTGATGATTGTTTAGATTGATGTTGGTAGCCTCAAACGTAGTTTTTGAAGAATCCCTAGTTTATATCCTATTTATTGATGTACTTTGGTTCAAATATGGATTGCACTCGGTGCTATTTTGGATGTAAGCACTCTTGCTATATCAATGAGAAACTTTGCATATTTGTGTATAATGGTTTGAATTATGATAGGTGCACATGGTTGTGTTGACATATATACATTAAAATATATAAAATAAAATAAAATGCTCCCACCCCAAAAGCTTTTGAAAATTTCGCTTTACGTTTCGCTCCTGCTGCCCGCTCCCTGTTCCCAACAACATAGGTATAATAAACAAACTCATCTCAAACCTAAGGTCAAAGCCCTCGTGAAGAATTTATGCCTAGACAAAGAAATCGAGGAACAACAATGTGGTACAGCTTGGTGTTGTACAATCCATACAACAGTACAGATCTGCTGTATGGATAGTACTATACAACCTATCTGTACAAACTGCTTCTACCACTGTATGCCTCCTAACTGATGCGCTATGCTCTTTCTTCAGGTGTTGTCCTTGTCAATCAAAATTATGTATCTAAACTCTTTATCTTGACTTGCCTTTATACTTGAGCTAAAACCCTAATCTACCAAAAAAAAGCCCTAATCATAATGTATAAAAATACACTTTATTAGACTCAATAGCTAAATATAAGACTTTCACCTTATTCATAAAGTGAATTACAAAATAGAATTAACTCAAAATACAAGACACGATACATGGAGGACACGAAATACTAGTGTCCAACACGAGACACGGCGACCCCAAAAAAACAAGACACGGGACACAGTACTCCTTCCCACTGATCTCAAAGCCCTAAGTCTACTATATGTACACATCTTCCTCAATTATCCCATTAAGGAAAGTTGTCTTTACATCCATTTGATGTATCCTCCATCACATAATGAAAGCTAAAGACATCCCTTCTCTAATGGCAGTGTATCTAGCAACTAGAGCAAAAGTCTCCTCATAGTCCACTCCCTCTTTCTAACAGAACCCTCTCACCACAAGCCTCACTTTGTATTTCTCTATGCTACCATCTGCCACATGCTTGATCTTGTAGAGCCACTTGGAACTCACTACTAATCTCCCCGTTTGTCTTGGCACTATGTCCTATACATTTTTCGTCATGGTGGAGGTACTCCACCATGGCATCCCTCCAAACCTCTAGGTCTACTACGTCCTACAAATTGGAAGGCTTGGAATCTATGATGTTGTTCATCAACACCATGTAGTCTGGAAACTTCTTCAAAGGTCTGCTCTCTCTAAATATGCTCCTTGTAGACTCAACATGTTCCTAAGCATCCCTTAAGTGAACCATAGAGGCCGCCTAATAGAACTAGTAGGAGCTGATGGTTCCTCCTCTACGCTCTGAACAAGAAGTCATTGATGAATCTGGCTCAACCTTCAGAGCTTTTTGTTTCTCATCCTCTATAACAGGAATAGACTCATGATATTTCCTGGATGTTGTTGACTAAATTGTCATCGATGCCAACAAGTATGTGTCGGTGTGTCTTGGTGCCCCTTGAAGAGCCCTTAAGGGTTAAGTAGTTGTCAATGTCAGAGGAGACCTTTTGACATTGTCCAAGCCCAAGTCTGAAGCCCTTGGAGCCCTTCGAACAATGGCAAAAGCCCTGAACACCCTTTCAAGTGTTTGAGTAACCTTAAGTTGTTTTATGATTCCCCAGTTGTTTCTTTAGGGTTCCCCAGTACCACAACCATGCCCTATTGCCCTAGAATGTGTCCTTGGTGGGTTGAAAAAGTTGCAAGAGTCCAAATGACCCTTTCAGTGGTCATTTGTGTTTTATAGAAGTCATGATACCCTAGGAGAAGCCTAGGCACCCCCACACCTTGATGGTTATGTGTCTTCACTTGTGGCGACTCTAGTAACCTAATAAATTACGTTAAAACCCTTGAAGCTCTCATGGTGACCCCTAATCATTAAATCCTTGTCTCCACATTTAAAATATCTTTTAAATAATTTAACAAAATTAATAAAACCATTATCCTCCAAACGTTGACAAGAAATGGTTAAATGTTTTATGAGCATCGACACACACATGGTTAAGAAGTACTAGAACATAATTAAAATATCATTTAAGTCTTAACAAATTAAATATTAAAAAGAAAAGAAAATTTAACACTTGATAAAAGCCCTACCCTTAACCACACTAAACATCCACTTATGAAGGTTGACCCCCATTAAAACATGTTTAAATATTAAAATGTTTAATAAATAAGACAATTCTTTAATTATTAAATGGTGCTATTCCTTAACAAGTCGACCCCATTAATTAGGTGTAATTTTAATTAAAACATGTTTTAATAAAATACTTAAAGCTTTAACCTAAGCTCCTTTAGGTCGGCCCTAACATATTCTCTCCTCCTCAACGTCAAAACAAGTGTATAAATGAACCAAACACTTATCCTTTCTAACCATCAACGAATGCATAAACTTGATTTGAACTGAGGTTTTCGGGTGAATTGGGAGCACCGGTATGGAGCATCTTAGAAGGCGTTAAGCGGTTTTTTTTTTGGAAGCTCGAATTTGGACATTTTCGGTTGCACTTGCAGGCTCGGCAGTTCACCGGTTTCTGTTTCTTTCATGGGCTCCTGAACGTGAGCGTTGAATTTGGGTAGCTCTGGCTCCATTGGTAGGTCCGGAGGGGAAGTTATGCACGTTTAGTTGTCGCGAGCTTTAAGCTAGAGTAAAATATGGTTTTACGCGTGAATATCACCAAATTTGTTTCCGGACATATGGATTGTACATTTAAGCCGACAGTTTGGTGTTCCGGAACTCTGATTTCCAAATTCTATCGTATTTGAGGACATCTGGAATAATGCAATTCTCCAAAGTCTCGGTTTCAAGTCATCAGGATTGCATTGTTGGGTTGAAGCTTGGACTTGTGTTACCAAGACAAGTTTTCTCGTTTTAAGGCACGGTTTTGAGTAAGTGACTTCCTCTGCCACTTTTGAGGTCGGATTCTTTATGGGGAATGAGCTTGAACAATTTATGGTTATCTATATCGTTTTGCCATATGTTTCTTGTGCTCCGTTTGTCAGATTACAAGGAAAAGATTTCGTGAGGCTTGATTTCTCCAACTCTTTGCCACTTCAAATTTAATTTGTGTAGCCTCGAAGGCTAGCTGACCTATAAGCTCTCAGTGGACGAGAAATCAAAAAAATTGATCAATTGAACTTGAAAACGCACAATAGAGTGTTGCCTAATGTGTGACATGAAAAAGCAGAGTAAACGAGTGCACTGATTCTATAAGAGACATTCAAAATGTCACGTTGGAGTTTTGCAGCGTTTTCTCAGATGGTGGAGTATAATTGGATAAAAGTTCAACCCTTGAATTCATTGGGGTTTCTTATTTCAGCTCGAAGAATGATCCTCTTATGTTTTCTTGTACCCTTTCTTGAAAGGATTAATTGTTAGATTGCATCAAAACAACGATGATACAGTGATATACAAGGTATGTACAGTTGTATGAACAATGATATGTGAACAGTAGTGTACAAGTGTATAGAGATGATATTTATGCATACCCTATAATGACAATGCTATTTGAAGACAACCTATGATGATGTTCAGTAAAAGAAGAGTAGAACTACTTCAGTGAATGTGTAAGACGAGGTGTACAAGGATGTACATACAGTGATGATTTGGCAGTAATCAAAGAGCAGAGGTTATTGGAAGCAGAAAGTACAGGGTTTGGTCTGTGACAGGTCCTCAAGTTCGACAATCTCTTTCTTATCTGGGTGGCAGGACGGGGCAAGGAAAGGAGGTTGTAGCCTCCTTCTAGTTGAAGCCGGAGAACTAGGGAGTCGTAGCTTCCTTCAGGTTATAGCCTGTAAATCAAGAGGTTGTAGCCTCCTTCCAGTTGTAGCTAGAAAATTGAAGTCTTTGTACTAAGGGGGTTGTTGCCTCCTTCCAGTTATTTCTGGAAATCTATTTTAAAAAGACTTTCATGGTTTTACCCCGAGGATTTAGGTTTCCCCATCAAAAATTATTGTGTATTGTGCAGCTTATTATTTTCATACACATTGATGATATGCTGTGATTAGTGATCAGAAACTTGCTTTTGATTAAAAATTTTACATTGTGCAAATATTGATTCACCCCCCTCTCGATATTTCAACAATTGGTATTAGAGCAGGTTCCTTCAGAACACACTAGCCGCTGGAAGGCAATCATGGGCAAGTTTGCTAATCAAAGCAAAATTGGAACACCCTTGTTTGATGGAAGCAACTATGCATTCTGAAGCATAAGGATGAGAGCCTTCATAGAAGCACAAGGAATATAAATATGGCAAAGTATTGA
The DNA here is from genome assembly GCA_001517045.1 of Pseudotsuga menziesii. NCBI lineage: Eukaryota > Viridiplantae > Streptophyta > Pinopsida > Pinales > Pinaceae > Pseudotsuga > Pseudotsuga menziesii. Next base: position 423,410 of record LPNX010555284.1, on the reverse strand, counting down.
GAATGGGTACAAGGTACCATAGACCATACCAACAGATGCAGTTAAGTTGGCTCAATACAACAACAACTCAAAGGCCAGATATCACCTTCTAGGAGTTATAAAAGAATTTGCCTTCAACAAAGTGATTCACTGCCCCTCTGCAAAGGAAATGTGGGACAAACTCCAAACCACATATGAAGGAGATAGCAAAGTCAAGGAAGCCAAACTTCAAACATCTAGAGGACAATTTGAACAGCTAAGGATGAATGAAGACGAAGACATAGCAACCTATATTCTTCGAGTTGATCAACATGTGAATACCATTAGAGGTTTGGGAGAAGAAGTTGAGGACACCATAGTTGTTCGAAAAGTTCTAAGAACTATTCCCAAGAGGGTCAACTCCAAGATCTTTGCCCTAGAAGAAAGAACAAATCTAAAGATTATGACAGTAGATCAGCTGCATGGGACTCTTCTAGCAAGGAAGCAACATTCAAGGTCTCCTCCAAACAAGCTGGGAAGACAAAATCAACAAAGGACAAGCCAACAAGTGATGAATCTGATGATGAAGAAATAGCTAACTTTGTTCGGAAATTGAAGAGAGGCACTGGGAGATACAAAGGTAAGTTACCTTTTAAATGTTTTTCATGTGGAAAGATAGGTCATTTTGCTTCTAAATGTTTGTATGCAAAGAACTCAAATAGTGATGAAGATGACAACTTCAAACCCTACCTGAAGTACAATAATTACAAGAATAAGAACAGAGGGAAGTTTGCAAAGAATAAAAGTCTCTATACAAAGAGGGACAACATCTCATCCAGTGGTGACTTCAACAATAACAGTCTTATAAGCGCCTTGAAAGAGTTGAAGAAAGTTAGGAAGGATAACAGGGTACTTAAGGAAGAGGGACAAAGGTTTGAACAAATCATTGTTGAATTAAAGGTCAAATTGGAAGAAGCCAAAAGAATCGAAGACTCTCTTACTGGACAACTGATGGCAAGTGTGAAATTAAAAGAAAATCGTGAGGCTAAGATAGTATCTCTGAAGACAAAATTACAGACGAAAGATATCGAGAAAAGTTATGAAAACGGCTCTAAGAATCTAGAACAAATCATCAGCAATCAAAAGCCATTCTTTGACAAGACCGGTATAGGATACAAGCAGAATACCAATGAAGCCTCAAGCTCAATGATCACAAGTAATGAAGAGAATCCAAGAAGTTATGCAGAAGTTGTCAAGGACTCCACAAGTGAAGAAGAGACCGAATGTCGACCAGAACAACCCATATCAAAAGGAGGGCTAGCAGAAAGACCAGATCTCAGAAGAGCACCTCCTTCATATGTTCCCAGGTATGGATATCTCTTTTAAGGGCATTGCTATACATGTGGAAGATTTGGACACAAAGCTGTAAATTGTTTTCAAATAAGAACTTTTGAAACAAGCAATAACCATGCAAGCCTCAGACAGCCACAGTACAGTAACAAATTTGGTCCCTTGAGATCAGAAATAGAATGTTACAAGTGTAACAACTTTAGACATATAGCCAAAGATTGCAGAATGAAAATACCAACAGTAAGAAATGAGGAAATGTCCAACAAGGTATGGATCAAACGCAAGAACAACTACGAATGTGGAATTGCTCTTCAAGCTCATAATTACAGCTATGGTAAATGGTATGTTGATAGCGATGGCTCCAAGCATATGATAGGTAACAAAAATGCTTTTGTCAATATTGAAAAGGATAAAGGACCTGTATCTTTTGGGAATAACAATTCAACAAAAGTATTGGGGAAAGGCACAGTAAGGCTTGGAAGCAAAAACTCCCTGGCTGAAAATGTCTTTGCTTGTAGACAACATGAAGCATAATCTGCTAAGCGTCAGTCAGATGTGTGACCAAGGACATGAACTACTCTTCGACTCAGAAGGATGCAGAATAAGGAAGCAAGTATCAAGAACTTTAGTAGCCACGACCACTATGACTCCCAACAACATATACGTGTTGGACGAGATTGAGTCTGAGAAATGTCACTTGGGAAAAGAAGATGAAAGTTGGCTTTGGCACAGAAGAATGGGGTATATACATTTTGAAAATTTGGTCAAAACTACAAAAACCAAGCAGTTCAAAATATGTTGAAAGTTACAAAGCCCGCTAACTCTGTATGTGAACAGTGTCAACATGGAAAACAAACAAGAGTACATTTAAAGACAAAAGAGCATTCTTCTACAAAACCTTTAGAGCTTGTTCACACTGACCTATGTGGACCAACCAAGAGCAAAGGACTGGATTGTGAAAAATATTCCATGCTACTTATTGATGACTATACCAGGATGACATAGGAATGTCTTCTCAACAGCAAGTCATAAGCTTTTGGATGTTTCAAAACGTTCAAGGAACTTGTCGAGAATGAAACAGGATCACGAATCAAGTGCCCCAGATCCGACAACGATGGAGAATTCACTTCAGATGAATTCAACAAGTACTGTGAAGAGCATGGGATAAAGAGACAGTTTTCAGTAGCCAGAACCCCTCGACAAAATGGAGTTGCTGAAAGAAAGAATAGATCAGTAATGGAGATGGCTCGAACCATGTTGAATGAATCCAAGTTGAATGACAAATTTTGGGGACACGCAGTTCATATAGCAGCACACATCTTGAATAGAGGATTACTCAGAAACAAAAATGATAAAACTTCCTACGAGTTATGGACTGGAAGAGCGTCAAATGTACAACACTTCAGAATATTTGGAAGCAAGTGCTATATCAAAAGAGAAGACGAGAAGATTCGAAAATTTGACTCTCGAGTAGACGTGGGCATATTCGTTGGATATTCATCCAAAAAGAAAGCTTACAAATGCTACAATTTGAGATTAGACAAGGTGATCGAAAGCATCAACATGAAAATAGATGAGGACAGACTAACATCATCCAAAGAAGACTCAAAAAAATCAGACGATGAAGAAGAGGAAGTTTTTGATCAGAAAGAAATGAAGAAAATTAAAATGGAAGAACAACTAGATGAAGAACAACTCTTGGAAGATGAAGAACATAAACATCCAACTGTGGAACAAGAAGAACAGAAGGATCAACAAATACCTAAGAACTGGTGCCAGAAGAATCATCCATCAGATCAGATTATTGGTGATAAGAATGTCGGAATAGGAACTAGAAGAAGAAGCTCCGAAAGAAATGAAGAGGTACACTTCTCTCTGTTGTCTACAACTAAACCAAGAAATTTTGCAGAGGCCAATACAGATGAACAATGGGTCAAAGCAATGGAAGAAGAACTAGATCAAATTGAGAAGAATGAAACATGGGAACTTGTTCCTAGACCAAGCATTAAGAATGTTATTAGCACAAAGTGGGTTTACAGAAACAAAATGAATGAAGATGGACAGGTGATCAAAAACAAAACTCGATTGGTTAGCAAAGGATATGCTTATATCGATGGAAGACTTCGAAGAAACATTTGCACCAGTGACCAAAATGGAAGCTATCAGGATGATATTGGCTTATGCTTGCTCCAAAGACATCAAAGTGTATCAAATGGATGTAAAATCAGCATTTATGAATGGGGAAATAGAAGAAGTCTACATCGAACAACTAGAAGGATTTCAGCTTTCAGAAAACAAGGATTATGTATGCAGACTCAAAAGGGCCTTATATGGGTTAAAGCAAGATCCTAGAGCTTGGTACTCCATATTGGACAAGTACTCATTGCAACAAAACTTTAAGAGGGGAAGTGCAGATAACAATTTGTACATCAAGCAGGGCGATGACAGTATACTCATCATTGAAGTTTATGCTGATGATATCATCTTTGGAAGTGATGATGATTCATTGAGTCAACAATTTGCTAAGGACATGCAGAAAGAGTTTGAAATGTCATTACTCGGTGAATTGACCTTCTTCTTGGGACTTCAGATATCTCAAAGAACATAAGGCATTTTTATTGCTCAGACGAAATACATAAAGGAAATGTTAAAGAAATTCCAGATGGAAGATTGTAAACCTGTGAGTACTCCTATGATCATCGGTTGTAAGTTGAGCATGGACGATGAATCTAAGGAAGTTTATCAAAGCTAAGTCATCGAAATCGGCGAATTTTCACCTAGAAATTCAAAAATCGCTGTTCTTTTGTGGCCGACGATCTAGATCGTTGGAAATCGACGATTTTAATGGCGTTTCGACGGCCCAAGGGTTTACCCTACCAAAACGACAATGGTTGTAGAGGTCTCCATGAAACTGAAGCCGTCTTCATGGAGGTCGCCGTGAAGTGTCGAGGTAGCAGTCAATAGTCGTGAATCTGCCCTTGTTCCAGTGAAGGGTCTGTGCACTTTTCACACTTCTACATTGAACCTACTCACCTAGTCAACTATAGGTGTGCCACTGGCTCGCTACTCTCTTGTAAACTCTACTGACGATTCTAGAGTTTGAAACCAGCTTCCGGCCTGCTCACTCTCACCCTCCAGCCACTTTCACTCGAATGTTTTTAAAATATGTATTTAATGTTTTATGTTTTTTAAATATATGTTTTAATGTTAAATGTTTAATCTTTTATGTTTTATGTTTTTTAAATATAAGTTTTAATGTTATATGTTTTTAAAATATATGTTTTATGTTTTATGTTTATATGTTGTGTTTTAAAAAAAAATCATATATTTTTTTATTTTCAACTTTTTTTATTTGAAATGTTTTTTAAATATATGTTTAATGTGTGTAAAGATTAATGTTGATACAGTTTAGGATATGAATTTTATTAAAAAAAAATCATTATTTTACTTTTGAATTTTATATATATTTTCAAATTTTATAAGCTCTCGAATTTAATGCCGAATCTTATCACCAAAATTTTTATTCTCGATTTTTTGACTTAGGATCAAAGACTATAGATCAATGATTAGTAGTCTCTACTATATGTAACAGCCTCAAGACCAGATGTGATGCAGGTCGTTGGACAAGTTGCAAGATTTCAAGTTGCTCCAAAAGAGACTCACATTATAGCAGTTAAAAGGATCTTCAGGTATCTCAAAGGAACTATGGATTTTGGACTTCGGTATCCAAAAGGGAATGAGCTGACATTGATAGCTTATTCAGACGCAGATTGGGCAGGATGTGTCGACAATAGAGGAAGCACTAGTGGAACAACTTTCTTTCTAGGCAATTGTCTAGTATCTTGGTCAAGCAAAAAGCAATCTTCAATGTCCTTGCAAATGCAGAAGCAAAATATATAGCAGCAGCAGCTTCTTGTACTCAGATTCTTTGGATGAAGCAAACCCTGCAAGACATACACGTGACATGTAATGAGTCGATTCCAATTCTATGTGACAATATGAGTGCCATCACTATCTCCAAGAATCCAGTTATGCACTCCAAGACCAAGCACATTCCAATCAAGTTTCACTTTCTTCAGGAACAACTTACAGAAAAGAATATCAAGTTGGAATATATCGAGACAAAAGAACAAGTTGCAGATATTTTTACTAAGCCTCTCCCAAGAGAGAATTTTGAGTACCTCGGAGAAGAATTAGGAGTCATACTATCTCCTAATTGAATTGATCTATCTTCAACAACACAAGTATGAAAGGGGGAGCACGACAAAAGTACCATTTTCATTGATGCCAAAGGGCGAGAAAAAGTTGAACAAGGAAGGTAAAGGAAGCCTGCTCTAAGGGGGAGATTTGTGGACAAGGGAAGCTCATTTAAAGGGGGAGCTTTGGAGTTGTCATCAATGACAAAGGGGGAGATTGTTGACTAAATTGTCATTGATGTTAACAAGTGTGTGTCGGTGTGCCTTGGTGCCCCTTGAGGAGCCCCTAAGGGTTAAGTAGTTGTCAATGTCAAAAGAGACCTTTTGACATTGTCCAAGCCCAAGACTGAAGCCCTTGGAGCCCTTCAGACAATGGCAAAAGCCTTGAACACCCTTTCGAGTGTTTGAGTAACCCTAAGTTGGTTTATGATTCCCAAGTTGTTTCTTTAGGGGTTCCACGGTACCACAACCATGCCCTATTACCCTAGAATATGTCCTTGGTGGGTTGAAAAAGTTGCTAGAGTCCAAATGACCTTTCAGTGGTCATGTCATTTGTGTTTTATAGAGGTCATGATACCCTAGGAGAAGCCTAGGCACCCCCACACCTTAATGGTTATGTGTCTTCACTTGTGGTGACTCTAATAACCTAATAAATTACCCTAAACCCCTTGAAGCTCTCATGGTGACCCCTAATCATTAAAGCCTTGTCTCCACTTTTAAAACATCTTTTACATAATTTAACAAAACCACTAAAACCATTATCCTCCCAACGCTGACAAGAAATGGTTAAATGTTTTATGAGCACCCATACACACATGGTTAAGAAGTACAAGAACATAATTAAAATATCACTTAAGTTTTAACAAAATAAATATTAAAAAGAAAAGAAAATTTAACACTTAATAAAAGCCCTACCCTTAACCATACTAAACATCCACTTATGAAGGTTGACCCCCATTAAAACATGTTTAAATATTAAAATGTTTAATAAATAAGACAATTCTTTAATTATTAAATGGTGTTATTACTTATCAAGTCAGCCCCATTAATTAGGTGTAATTTTAATTAAAACATGCTATAATAAAATACTTAAAACTTTAACCTAACCTCCTTTAGGTCGGCCCTAACATATCCTCTCCTCCTCAACATCAAAACAAGTGTATAAATGAACCAACAAACACTTATCCTTTCTAACCATCAACGAATGCATCAACTTGATATGAACTCACGTTTTCTGGTGAATTGGGAGCACCGGTATGGAGCATCTTAAAAGGCGTTAAGCGGTTTTGTTTTTGGAAGCTCGGATTTGGGCATTTTCGGCTGCACTTGCAAGCTCGGTAGTTCACTGGTTTATGTTTCTTTCACGGGCTCCTAAACGTGAGCGTTGAATTTGGGCAACTCTGGCTCCATTGGCAGGTCTAGAGGTGAAGCTATGCACGTTTAGTTGTCGCGAGCTTTAAGCTAGAGTAAAATATGGTTTTATGCGTGAATATCGCCTAATTTGTCTTTTGATATATGGATTGTACATTTAAGCCGACAGTTTGGTGTTCCGGAACTCTGCTTTCCAGATTCTATCGTATTTGAGGACGTATGGAATAATGCAATTCTTCAAAGTCTCGGATTCAAATCATCAAGACTGCATTGCTGCGTTGAAGCTTGGATTTGTGTTACCAGGACAGATTTTCCCATTTTAAGGCACGGTTTTGAGCAATTGACTTCCTCTCTGTCACTTTTGAGGTCAAATTCTTCATGGGGAATTAGCTTGAACGATTTATGGTTATCTATGTCGTTTAGCCATATGTTTCTTGTGCTTTGTTTGTCAAATTACGAGGACAAGACTCTGTGAGGCTTGATTTCTCCAGCTCTTTGCCACTTCAAATTTAATCTGTGTAGCCACGAAGGCCAGATGACCTATAAGCTCTCAGTGGACGAGAAATCAGAAAAATTGATCAATTGAACTTGAAAACACACATTAGAGTGTTGCCTTATCATGAAAAAGCAGAGTAAACTGGTGAGCTGATTCTATAAGAGACATTCATAATGTCACGTTGGAGTTCGGCAGCGTTTTCTTAGATGGTGGAGAGTATAATTGGCTAAAAGTTCAACCCTTGAATTCATTGGGGTTTCTTATTTCAGCTCAGAGAATGATCCTCTTATGTTTTCTTGAACCCTTTCTTAAAAGGATTAACTGTTAGATTGCATCAGAACAACGGCGATACAGTGATATACAAGGTCTGTACAGTTGTATGCACAATGATATGTGAACAGTAGAGTACAAGTGTATAGAGATGATGTTTATGCATACCCTATGATGACAATGATATTTGAAGATAACCTATGATGATGTTCAGTAAAAGAAGAGCAGAACTACTTCAGTGAATGTGTAAGACGAGGTGTACAAGGATGTACATACAGTGATGATTTGGCAGTAATCAGAGAGCAAAGGTTATTGGCAGCAGAAAGTACAGGGTTGGTGTGTGACAGGTCCGCAGGTTCGGCAATCTCTTTCTTATTTGGGTGGCAGGAAAAGCAAGGAAAGGAGGTTGTAGCCTCCTTCCGATTGAAGTTGGAGAACTAGGGAGTTGTAGCTTCCTTCAGGTTGTAGCTTGTAAATCAAGAGGTTGTAGCTGGAAAATTGAAGACTTTGTAATAAGGGGGTTGTTGCCTCCTAGTTATTTCTGGAAATCTATTTTAAAAAGGCTTATGTGGTTTTACCCCCAGGACTTGGGTTTCCACGTCAAAAATTATTGTGTACTGTGCAACTTATTATTTTTATACACATTGATGATATGATGTGATCGGTGATCAACAACTTGCTATTGATGAAAAATTTTACATTGTGCAAATACTAATTCACCCTCCTCTCAGTATTTCAACAGATGCAAAGTCTTCCTCAAACTTTACATCCTTGATTACAACTGTCTTTCTTTGCTTTGGAGTAAAGACCTTTTAGGCCTTTGACGTCCCACTGTAACCAACAAACAAACCCTTCTTGTTGGAGGGCTCCAACGTTGTACTCTTCTCTACTTGTATATGGATATAAGTAGACAAGCAAAGATGTGGAAATGACTCATCGCTAACTTCACCCAAGTGAATACCTCCTCTAGTGTCACGTCCTCCAAAATCTTGTGAGGACACATGTTTTGGATGTATATTGTTGTATTTCATGCTTCTATAATAGAAATATTGACAAATCCTGGTCATGTATCATGGCCTTAGCAAGCCCTAAGATGGATCAGTTCTTCTGCTCTACAACCCCATTTTGTTGTGGGTTGTACAGAATAGACAGCTCCCTCTTGATTTCTCCATCCTTGCATAAACCCTTAAACTCTTTAGAGATAACTCACCCCCATTTTTCGATCTCAAAACTTCGATTTTCTCCTTTTCGGGGTTTTTGTCTAGAGCTTTGAATTCCTGAGCCTTTTAAAGACCTCATCCTTTGTCTTTAGGAAGTAGATCCAAGTTTTGAGAGAGAAGTCAATAAGAAAGGAACCATAATACATGTTTCCTGTGATTGATGTTGATGACATCAGTCCACATACATCTGAATGCACTAGGTCTAGAATACCCTTACATCTATGTTTATTGCTCAAGGAAGCAACCTTGGCATGTTTACTAAGCGTGCACCCTTTGCATACTCCTTGTCACTTAATGTTGAACTCTGGAAGACATATGACTATTTCCCTCAGAATAGGCAACGCACTATGATGCAAGTGCCCCATCTTCTTGTGCCATAACTCGCACATGTTGTCTGTTTTATGAACTAGGGTTTGAAACGACTCTCGGAATGAGAAGATCACCATTGCATCCTTAAAGATGTTGACCTTTGTGCATTGTTGGTGGGAGAATCTAACGACGAAGATGGATAAAGAAGACAACCCCATAGACACATGGAATAAATTCGTTGAGCATGTCCGAAGAGAGTTCTATCCACCCAAATACCTTGAGCAACATTATAAGAACTGTGTTATCACCAACCTTGTAGTTGCCTATGTGAGGTGGATCCAAGATGTATGGTAGAGGGGCAGGCAACTAAGGAGGTGGAACCAAGACTGCCTAGACTCCCAAATGGATGGTTGTCACGCCAATCAAGGCAATCTTCGCTTTATGTTATCTAAGTCCGAGACAACAAAGGGAAAGACCCAGATCTACTCCTGACAAGAGAGATCAAACCTAGACACCAGATCAGATCAAGTAAAGGTGTAAGGTAGTTGAAGACCCTAGATCTATGGGAGGTGTTACCAAGTGTACCAAAGCTTTGGATTAGGGTTTTGGAATTGTTAAGTTCGATCCAAAGTGAAACAAGGTAACTTATGGGATGGATACAAGATCTGGGGTTGAGGTACTAGCAACAGACGAAGATAACCGATGCGTTGGGAAACGTAACCAATGCAGGGTGAGTAAGGACAGAGCTGGGACTATTTAGTACCAAAGGGATAGACTCAAAGAAAGATGTGACCATGTCAACGTACCTGAGTCATCAAAGAAGAGTCAACTTTCTGGGAAAAGAGGTCAAAAGAGGTCTAGCACTAGGCTTGGAGATCAATGCCTCTTGGGCCTTGGGCAATGGAGTTAGTATCTGCACAGCATTAGAGTGAACCCACTTGGGATATGCCCTGATCTATGGACCAAGAAAAGTGTTTGGCCCAGAAAATTCAGTTTACAGGGGAAACCAGCAGGAGGGCTAGCGCTAGGGTTTGGAGGGACAGATCCTCAAATCTAGGACAATCTGGGAGGCATCAGCCCAGCATTGGAGGAGAAATGGGATGTGGATGACCTGATCTACAAACCCAAGTTGGAAAAATGCAGAAAAAATCAAATCCGAAAAAGTCAGAAAATGACTAGGAGTGTTAGGGTGCTGAAAGTCAGTTTCTCAGATCTAGGGCCACCTAGCAGCAACTAGCTCAGCATTGGAGGTGTTCTGGAGTGAGGAGGACCCGATCTACGAACCCAAGTGGTTATTTTCCGGAAAAAAAAAAGTCAAATTTGGAAAAAGTCAAAATTTCGGTGGGGGCGTTAGGGTTTTAACAGTCAGTTTTTCAGATCTAGGGAAAACCAGCAAACTTTTGGACAACGTTGAGGATGAATTGCTGAGAGGGATGTTCGATCTACAAAACTCAGAGTGGTTTGTCCAAAGATCGAATGGTTCCCCGATTAAGTATTTTTGGATTTTTTAATATTTTGGAGTTTTCAGTAAATTGAAGAAAAGCAGGTACAATGGATTGAGAGATCATGGAAGAAAAGAACTAACCTGTAGATCTTAACTGGAAAACCTTGTAGATGCCTTGATGATGATGATCTTTGCTATCCCAATCAATTTGAGAAGCTTTGAGCAATTTCTATGTCCAACGTTTTGCCCCAAGGAGTCAATGCACCCTCTCTCCTGCACACACAAACGTCAACCATATCAGATTTGTTGCGACATGAGAAAAAAACTAAATGCTACAGAAAAATAGCAAGAGAAGATCATAGATCGCAATGACACTAATGAAAACCCCCTGATAAAAAACGAAGACAATCCAAGCGAGTTGAGGTCCCCCTACAAAAACGCCCAAGCTGAAGTCGCCCTCCTGTAGACAAGACAAAGAGTCCCAAAAATATATAGATCTTGCAACAATTTCCCGAATGCTAGAAAGCAAAAGACTTTCCAATCACCATCTAAGAACACCAGATGCAAAGGAGATCCAAAAATATCCACAAGAAAGTTTTTCTATTAATCAAATCCAAGAGCCAAAGACCTCTTACAAATGAGAAGCTCTCTCCTTTAAATAGAAATGAGAGAACCAAAATCCTAACCACTTTCAAAACGAGTAGCTAAGATTAAAAGATATAAATGTTCTAATCAATGGTTGAGATGAGCTCAACATACAATACATGGATCAATATAACCATAAAGTATCAAAGTGGCCTAGATCACCCATAAAGAGGGTACCCCACTCAACAAGAAATAAATGAAGCACATGGTGGGTCCATGGAGTGTTAACTAACTCTCTCTGGGAGCCCCATGACACAATAAAATAATATAATATTTTAATTTTTTGACTTTGTGCCTCCTTGAGGAAAACGTGAGCCTCACAAAAGCTCCAGAAAATAATATAAAAATGCCCGAAAAATAGGTGTCGGCCCCATCAGGTGCTGCAACTGCTGGAGAAGGTGCGAAGGACATCACTCTCATCATCATGACTCATCTCATGTTATTTCCTTGCCTCAATAGCCCAAATCGATTTCTTCAATAGCCATTTAATCGTTTTTTAATATGCCTCAGGAAATGTGAACCTGCCAAAAAAGGGTGCCTGCGTTGTCCAACTGAGCCCACCAAGCTCTCTGGGATGGGGGTACTATGGTACAATCAAATGGTTGCACCCCCTATGCCCCATACAACGCCCTAGGAGATCCAATAAAAACATCTCCTTGCTCAGACACATCATCTTGTGAAGCAAAACTGCATCAAAAGGGTAAAATGAGCCTGACCATCCCTGCAAGCAGCCGAAAGTGAAAATAAACTATCTCATTAGGCTCAGAGAGTCCAAATCCATCTAGGGTGTATACGCATACCCTTTCCAGGTCTCTGCCTAATCATCAACAATATCCAATAGACAATATAATCACCTATAAATGACCAGATACCAATAATATTACTCAGACTATCATCCATCTGCTCCAAGTGTTATAAGGCTAAGACATGCTCTACAAATCATTTAAGCAACAATCACAACAAGTAGCAGTCATCTAACTGGCGATACATCAACCAAATACATATATAGGGTTTTATTTATTATTACTCAAACCAGACTTTCAAGACTATGCTCACTTCATAGTTGTAGTCAATTTGCTAGTGAAGGGTGAAGGTTGAAATTGACGAGGCTAGGGCAAAGGATGACTACCAACTTAACATCATGACACTTTGGATATGGAAAAGGAATACTCACTATAACCACATGCCGGACAAACAACAACACAAGGAATGGCAGTGCCTCACAAATGGTTGAGTTGTTCAGAGAGTGCTTATTCAACTTAGGCATCATGTCTACATCAAGTTTGATCCAGTTTCATTAGGACCATCAAATTGTATTTCCATGGCCTTTTTGGCCTATATGACCCTTTGGGACTTCACCAGTGCTTAAAAGCACAGCTAATCACAGCTTTCATCCAGGATATATTCAAATTTATAGGGCCAGCAATATTTGGATATAGCATATATTTAACCATTGATTTTGGGACCTTTTCTTATACCCTTCACGGGGTATTTTAGCATTTCATTGCTCTTGCCCTTTGCTCGCATATGTTAAGAAACACAGTTTAGAATTTATATTTTCCATGGGCGCATATATAAATATTTCCAATACAAATAGTACATGAGCTTTCAGTTTTAGCCAACAACATCTCAAGTGACCAGGGGGAGTTCTGCACAATGCTAAACATCGGGACAACCGACCAGAATGATTTAGGCATACAATCCAACTTATCAAAGGCAAGTTTTGTCGCCAACTCAGATCCAAGACACAGTATGAACAGGGAAGTTTGTCCAACAAAGGTTCTAGCGAGGAAAGGTCCTCCATGCCACAAGTCAAGTAGTAAGTCGGGTTAAAACAAAACTGGGAGGTAATGGATGGGTGGAGACGATGAATGATGAAGCCAACACTAGCAAGCCAAAGAAATGGTGGGAATGACTACCTTTATTCTCCCTAAGGAGGGTAACACCAATGAGTATAGATCAGGAACTTCCAAGTCTAAGAAAGGTCATCAATACATAATACAAATAAATCCAAGTCCATATATTTATGACCGCCAGATCATGACACTAAATGCTAGTATATGTCACAAAAATGAGTATAATTGCAATGATAACCATAACACAATATAATAAATGTTGAGTCATAACCATGCAAATAATCCATCTGAACCATCATCCGTCCAATGAGAAAACACTAAAACCAATCTGGGCATCATCAACTGCTCTGCAAATGACTAAATGGCTACATCGGTCCTTGAATCTGAATGTCCTGAGACTCAGTCCCGACATGGGAGAGTATAATAGTCCACTAACAAAATAATGATCCGTCAAAACTACTCATCTCAGCATCTCATATGTAAGAGATTTGGCTGAAAAATGTACTGTATCTGAAAAATAGAATATGGTAGCCTGGCTACTATATATGTGATAACAAAGTGGCAGCAGCTAAGGCAGTGGAGAGACCAATCCGTGCAGAGCAACACTGACGAGTTCTATCGGCTTATGGCTAGACTTGGTGTTCGAGAAGAAGAAAAATAGCTCGTTTTGAAGTACGTCAGCAGTCTATCCCCGTATATTCAACAAGAGATGGAGTTCCTTATTGTGAATATGCTTGCAGATGCATTCCACTATGTTATCAAGCTTGAAGCCAAGAAGAAAGGAAAAGCACAATTCGCGACTAAACCGACAGGACAACCATTCGACAAGAAGTCTCTGTCAATAGCCAACTCCAACAAGTCCAAACACCCTACCCATCCAACTCCGCTGAGGCAAGATCAGAGCAAGCGACGCTCTCAAAAAGACGAGGGATCACACTAGGCAACTTCCTACTGGGAAATGGTGTGATTACCACAACTCATCTTGGTATGATGCATCTGAATGCAAAGCTCAGAAGACATTTCTGGCAAAAATGTCTACATCTAACATATCAAACAAAATCGTCATGGAATCCAACCCAAAATCTCACCTAGGATAGTGAGAAATGATCTATTTTGTACATTGGGATGAATGTGAAAATGAGTATATGGCTTGGACTTCACTTTTGTTATGAAACTGATTCAATTAAAAGTCTTGTTGATGTGTTTATTGAGTTGATCACCATTGTTAGACACTGCTAATACTTTTCATTTATTACTAAGGCATTTAAGAAAGTACTACTAATACCTCGTGCATGCATAAATCTTTAGTTTATGCTCAGTTATAGTTTTTTATTAGTTTTGAATTGCTCAACTCCTTTGACTTGGTCAACGAGTAGGGATCATACCGAGATATTGCTACAGGTGTTCAGAGGACTATCCTAGTGCCTTTGTAGGCCAATCAGACAGTTCCATCTTGCAACTTATAAAAATTTGCCCATTATCATCATTGTTATAAAGCCAGCGAGCAAATTTTTAATTATAAAGGGTGGAAAATATTTACAAATGATGTTACAAGTTGATCCATGGATATTTGTAGTGAGTCCAAGTGAATATGGCATTTTCGAGTTCACTAATGAATTAGATATCCATTTTGGGCAAAGAAGGAAGATATTTTGGGCATATTGAGTATTTACATAGCATTTGAACAATTTAATTACAAATGATCAAAGTGACCATGGCATGGCAAGTATAACGAAGGATAAGTGAATGGCAGAGTTATGACTTGGATATTTTCAGTTGGGCTCCAAAGAGGCTCCAAGCACACTTTCACATGGTTTCATTATCATCCAGCATCACACTTCATTGTTCTTTCCTCCAAGCCATTCGCACTCTCTCGAGAAGGGCGACTTTTGAATGATGTATCTTGTGTCATGTATCTTGCACCATGTGCAAAGGGTTGCGAAGTCCTTAGGTGGCATGTCTTTGGCATGTCTTGACCCCGAGGTGACTAATATGGTGTAATTATGTTTTATCGTTGTATATCATGTACTTGGGCATTAGAGGCAACTCGCCCCCCTCTTATGTCTAGTTGACCATGTGAGTGAGAGATTATGTCTTCCCGCAATCCCTCTGCTCATGTGGTCCTCGTGCGGCCCTTTGCTCACGCGGCTCTCGCGCAGCTTTCCCAGCTCGCGAGCCCTCTACTCGCGCCTCACCCTCCACAACTCCTATGCTCACACCCGTCCGCAGCTCCTCTACTCGTGCCTTGCCTACAGCCCTCTACTCCTGCCCGTCCGTAAACGCTCCAGCTCCAACCTGCTCTCCTCCGCGGCATGCTCCAGCTCCAACCTGCAGCTACATTCTCCTTCCACCTTCCTTGCGCAACCACCCCCTGTTCGTAGAGCCCGCAAACAGTTCCCCTACCCTCGCTCCTGCTTCCACTTCCACTCGGCTGGGTTCTCGGCTTCTCCATCCCACCGCCTTAAACCCCCGATGCATGCACTCTGATACCTTGCTTCGTGACCCTTCACCCCTCCACCACTTCGACCGACTGCACCACCCCTTTGCCTCCCCACCAGCCCGACCCCCTCCTCAAATTCCTAGCTCTGAATGTGTGGTCCTTTCTCATGGAAAAACCCGAAGGAAAAATAGGAGAGAGAGGAATACTCAAACCCACACGCCCACCTCTGGTATTTCGATGATAAGGGACAATTCAGACACCTTAAACAGTGCCACGACATTCCAGAGTCAATTTACAGCCCCACAAACATTGCTATGGAGTCGAATTTCGTGTTTTGGACATCCCAAGTCAAACAGCTACTAAGGAGAACGGAATCCCTGGAAATGGAAAATAGCAGAGTTCGCTCAGAGGTAAGCTCCCTTGTTACAAGAGTCTCGGTGGTTTAAGGGGGCAATTTATCCCTCAGGAAATTAATACAGGAGAGCCAAGAGCACAAAACCCCTCACCTTCCGAATGAGGCCTTACAAGCAGAAATTTGTGACCTCAAGTCTGAACAAGAGGCAATTAGATCCCAACAGGCTTCTCTCAAACAAGAAACAAAGTCACATTTTAACTCATGGGCACAGGTGGTTCGAGGGAAAGAAAACAGTACTCCACCTCTTACACCAGTTGAGGAGGTAGTGCAAGCCAAACTAATGGAAGAACGAACCAAACAAGCACGAGAACTGAACCTAAAAGTAAGGGGTCTTCCTCTACCTCACCCTTCTTCAGATCCTATGGAGGTAGGAGTCGGGTTCCTGCGGGATACCCTTGGCTTACCAGATAGAAACTTGGACAGAGCTTGGGTGAGCCACAACTCCACCCTCTTTATCAAATTCCGAAATGCAACAGATAAGCTCTATGCCCTTAGAGCTAAACGAAAATTGTTCTCACTTCCCAGCAAGATATTCCTGGACGAGGACCTCACCAAAGCACAGGTTGTAGAGCTTAAACAGTCCAGGGAACAAGTAGCAGCAACAAGACAGGCAAGAAAATGGGTTGTTATCAGGAATCTTCGGGTGGTTATTTGAGACTATTTCCCCCCACCAGGGTGGACGCCTCGAACGGGTAGCTCCAAATGACGGGCCCGACTAGAGAAACATCAGGGCACAGGTATCATTGTTCACTGCTGGAATCGCAATGGGTGCTTTTGGTCATCACCAGGTCTTCTGTATGACGCACTCCCATCAACAAATATTCTCCTCGTGACCGCGACTCATGCAAGCCCTGTGCGACCTCTCCCAGACATTACAGGTTACCACTGGTTCTCACTCTACAGGCAAGAAACCAGGAGTTCAGGAGGAGTTGCTTGCCTGGTCATAGACTCTCCTGACCAAGGTCTCATTGGTAGCCGCTGACAAGTACGTCAGATTCATGTGGACTCAAGCCAGAACCAAGATCTCCCCCCTAAGAGACATCTATATCACAGTTTGCTACTTTCCACCCGCGTCCTCACCCTTTACCATCCACAATGGAGCGGATGGGGACCCCTTTATGGCCTTGTACACTGGCATCACCTGCTATTTTGCTAATGGGGAGGTCATACTTATGGGGGACTTCAATGCTCACACTAGAGATCTCCAAATCCCTCTCCACGACCGATCGAAAGACGTGTTCTGTACCAAGGGGATCGACCTGGTCTCGGTAGGTATTCACTGGATTTCAGAGGATGCCTTATGGCAAAGTTCAAACATCTCTTGCAGTTAGGGGAGTCTCACGAGTTGCTTATCCTGGACGGCCTCCCATGCTTTCTGAACTCTTACTTTTTCACCTGTCGACCACATGGAGGTGGGGCAAGTGTGGTGGATTATGCTCTAGCCAGACAGAACTTGTTCCCTTTCATTCGAGACCTCTCTATATCTCCTATCCCTCTAGCCGACCACACACTTCTTTCACTCTCCCTCTGGTTTGACCCTCATCTTCCAACCCATCCATCCCCGCAGAGCCCCTCCTCCCTACCTCAGACCACCTTTCGCTTTGACGAAGGCGACCCCGACATCTTCTTGCCCGCTCTTCGCCAGATTCTTCCCTCTGAGACCCATTTCTCCTCACTTGACTCGACCTCTACTAAGTACCAATGCCTCTCAATTGCCATCTGGGAGGTTGTGCTTAACTCCTTCCCCCACTCCACTCGTACCACCCCTAAACTTGGCTCTTGTCCTATCAACAAGTGGTACGATGAAGAATGCAAGACACTTCACCGAGAACTCCGTTATGCCTTCTTCCATTCTCGTTCTACTTATCCCGACATTCAAATTTCTTACTGTCGCCTCCTTCGTCGCAAGAAACGACAATTTGTTTCTCAGAGAAGACTGGAACTCTCTATCCTCCTTGCCCATTCCCCCAAGCATTTCTGGCGCACCATCCTCTCTCGGCGCTCTCCTCTCTCTTCCGACCTAGACCCTGCTGCCATGTTTTCCCGCACCTCCAATCTCTATGACATTCCCCGCCAAACCAAAATTCATGTTGCTTCCCCTCCTTCCTCTTGCCACCTCTTCACTAACAGCGATGTCACAGAGGCCATCTGGGCGATGAGCAACAGCAAATCAGCAGATAAGGAAGGCTACCAAGCAGAGTTCTTCAAGCATGGTCTCCGCACCCTAGTTAACTATTTGGCTGATCTCTTCAACCATGTGGTGCATGAAGGGTTCCCTCCATATGGTCACATCATATTATACATCTGATTCATAACCAGGGATCCACCTGTGATGCCAACAACTATAGAACGATCATGGTAGGCCACACGTTCTCAAAGTTATATGCCACCGTCCACCATAGGAAGCTTTCCAGCGATCTCGAGCAGAGAAACCTTAGAGCTCGGGGTCAAGCAGGATTCAGGCTAGCACATTAGGCTATCAACCATATTTTTACTCTTCGAGCCGTAATTGAGGAGGCATGCCATCGTTCCTCAAAAGTCTATTGTTGCTTCGTAGACTTCCGAAAAGCCTTCGACTCGGTTCCGAGAGAAGATTTATTGCAGCAGCTCAGAGACATCGACATCTCGACGATCCTACTGACAGTTATTATGCGCCTTTATGATTACGTCTGTGGTCGCCTTCGCATAACTCTAGGATTATATGAGGCACCATTTGGGTGAAACAGGGTTGCCCACTATCTCCCACCCTATTTGGAATCTACATCGATGAGTTGGAAGCCTTTATCCATGAGCATATCCAAGAAGCAAATGGGTGCCTCCTCCACCATGTCCTGATCTTTATTCTACTTTTTGTTGATGATGTAGTACTCTTATCTTCCTCCCTGGAAGGTTTGCAGAAACAGCTTGATGCCTTAGCCCTGTTTTGTGATCTTCAGAAGCTGACGGTGAACTTGAGCAAAACAAAGGTTATGATCTTCAATGGGGTGAAGAAAACCACGGACTTTCATTTCCTATTCAAGGGGGAGGAAATCGAGATCACCAGTACTTATACTTACTTGGGAGTGCAATTCTTAGGTCCCCGCTTCAGTCTATGACCGGCTCTCCAACCTTGAGTCAACAAGGGGTACAGGTCCTTAGCCCTTCTTGAGAGACAATGTTTTCGCCGCCACTTCCAAAATATCTCATCCAAGATGAACTTGTTGGATACCTTGATCCGTCCCATTGTTTTATACGAATCAAAAATTTGGGGACCCTCTCTACTCGAGTCGGATTGGGCCTCAATTGAGAGAGTCCATATCCTTCTTCTTCGACATATCATCAGATGTAAGCAGACAGTGCCGCAGCACATCATCCTAGCTGAGTTTGGGGCTTAGCCCTTCCACCTTGAGACGGTCTTTAGATTGGTTTCTTTCTTGCACCGGATCTAAGGGTTTGCCGACTTGTCAAAAGGTCGAGACAGATATCCTTATTTAGCCTATTGCTCTTCTAAGACCATTGCCAGCGCCACCCACTCAGGCAGAACCAAATGTTGGTTCTCAAGGGTTTCGAGCCTTCTTACATCTGTAGGGATCCAGTTAGATCATCTTCCCCCGCTTTGGTAAATCCCTGGATGCCCTCGGCCACCTTCTACCTACACGATAGGAATTAAATAAGATCATTAGGGAGGATATTTACAAGCAGTTCGTCCAGATTACATGGGTCAATCCTCCGAGAGAGTTGGGCCCAAAGATGGCCTTTTATGTTGAACACTTCCTAGAGATAATAGGCAAGCTCATTGTCCGACCCCAATACACGTTTCGTCATTGGTTGCATGCTCTTCAGATCCCTCTCGGACAGCTCAAAGTAGGATCACATAGACTCCGGGTAGAAACAGACCGCTAGATTGAGAGATCGAACATGATCTGTAAGCTTTGTCATCTACAGGAAGTGGAAGCCGAATCGTACTTTATCTTTAGATGTCCTATATACTACGAGATCAGAGGATGCTTCCACTACTTGTTTGGGGGGCCTCAAACTCTAGCCGCCTTCTTCAGATACATCGACCAGAGATGTTTAGCACTTTATATCCAAGAGGCTCTTATGTTTCGAGCACAGATCCTTTAGCCCCCCACCAGATATGATACCACACAAAGGATCGCTACATTCTTCAGCATGTTGCCACCTTCTAGGGGCACCAAGAGATCTACCGACTTAGATTATGATACAGTTTCCAAATCAGTAAAGATTTGCGGATTTTGACCCACGCGATCTCAGCAGTAGCTTCGTACCAAACCTCCCTCCGAGAGGCATACAAGATCCTACAAACCTCACCGACAACACTCCAGAGGATGCCCTGTGCCCACCAATTCCTATTCGAGCTAGCAGACAATGTTGCACTTCCCTCAATTTTCCTCTTTCATCCTCGGATGTTAGGAGAACTAGACCTACCTCAGTCGATTTGGCTCTGGGATCCTATCCACTAGAACTTCTCCGCCCCTATGCAGGGTCATGGTGTTGTGACTGGGCCAAGAGTTCTCCCATATTTCAGCCCAGCTCGCTTTGCACACTTTTACTTCTATTTTACTTCTTGCATTTATTTCTTTTAAAGGGGGATTGTTTGATCCTCCCACATGCACAAACATCATTGTAACCAACAATCTCGTTGACCTACTTTGTGGTCATTAGTGGACATAAATAAAATTATCTTATCTCCACCGTTGATTATCACCATTGTATCTTTTAATCTCAACCATCGATTAAAAAGTTGGTTATGGATTTGGTCTCTCTCAAAACTATTTAAAAGACGAGACCCCTCATTGTAAAGGGACTTTCACTTTTGAGAGAAATCTAATAGAAAACTATTTTTGGCTCTTCTCTTTGGGTTTCTTATTAGTGATGAGTTTCTCTTTCTTGCCAAGCGCCTGCTACCACTAGATCTTGCATTTTCTTCCGAGCATATTTTATTTAACATTGTCTTGACAGGAGGGTGAATTTCTTTAGTGCGAATTGGAGAGGGGACTCTCTCTCTCATTTGGGGTGACATGCTTAGAGGGGGGTTTTCTACATCTTGGATATCTATTGCATTATGTTATTTGTCTGTTGTGATTGTTGTCTGCCGATTGCACACCAACAGCAGAAACTTTCCGAAAGTTGTCTCCTCACTTAGGAAAGTGGGAGAAGTGTGACCTTGGGGGCAAGCACAGAGCTAGGTACTGTCACTTACTCCTAGCTCCTCCGTTTAGGCTAACTCCTAATGAAGCCAAGGGGGGTAGTCCCTAACAAAGAGTTTTCTAAGGTCAATGTGGTTAAAGTGTTTTTATTTGGTTACGGATGCAAATCGGTGTTGTTTAGGAGTTATTACGATTAGAAGTGTTTATTTATTCTGAGTATGGCACATAAATCAAAGCAATCCACGTTGCTAACAAGAGATTAATAGATAAGTAATGATTCCAGACTTTAATTATGCATTCAGAGATAGAAATTATAACAAACCACAGAGAATTGATCAAAATAAGATAATTATGCAGATTAACAAAGGACTAGTGCCTTATGGAGTCAATAACACTGAAATGCGCAAGAGAATTAAATAACAAGTCTAGAAATCAAACTAGTGAATATTAGGTTGTGCGAGTGCTCTTGGTAGATTTTAAGAGTTTTAAGTGCTTTTGATTAGGGTGTCAACGAAGCTTTGTCAAAAAAGTCGGGAGAATATTCCAATTTCACTCCGTTGAAGACATGTCGGGCCCGCCCAGTATCCCAAGCTGGTATCGCGGGGAATGATTAGCTAGCTGAGAAGCTTAGACAGCGGAGGTTCCGGTGCCTCTACTAGAAAGTACTTTAGAAAATTCCCTACAACGCCGGTGCGTTGGTTACGGGGTTTTAAATTTTATTACGTTATTCTTGCAAGATTAGAGATCCAATGTCGTTTCTGGGTACTCCGATTTTGAGGTCGGTCAGAGCATACTCCTGCAAGGAGAGAACAAAGTTAATTAATTAGGGGGTGTGTGTTGCAAATTTTATTAACTCGATTAATTAGGACTCTCCGACAGAGAGCGCTCTTGACCCCGTCTTATGACAGTGGTTCAAGAGACTTAGCTAATCTAGGATGCCTAATGCAAGGGTATGTTGTTCTAAGTATGCTCCGATAGAGAGTGCTCTTGAATTGTGTTACTGCAAGTTCAAGAGTCTTACTTAATTCGTTAAACTTGAAAGAGAAATAAGACATAAAAATCTAACTACCCAAGAGTCTCTTTCAAGCTTTTTAGGGCCCTAATCGAGAAAGCAAGGGGGTAAGTATACAATAAGAAATTATGCAATGTTTAATCAAACAATCAAATCAATATTTTTCTTCATTTTCAAAATATAAACTAACTTAATTATGATCATGCAATTATCCTACCCTATTCTACCATTAGCAATTTATTAGACAAAAATGAAAAGCATGACAATGGGACGATATAGGCTTCCCCCAAATGGGGGAAGAAGGGTGTGGGAGCCGTAATTCCACTCACTTTTTATTAATTTTTTACAATTTTGATGGCTTTGCTTTTCTGCCTTTCGCCTTGAAAGAACAGAGAGAGAAAGGGATGGAGACAAGAGGGAAGATTTGTCTTTTTTTGTTCTTGCTTGCTTCCTTGCTTGCTTAAGGCCCTTTGGGCTTTTCTCGATTCTTCCTGCAAATAAGAGCTTTAAACAATTCAAATGTTATGCGTTACTCAAAAAATTTAAAGACAACTTCAAACTAAACTCTCAAACAAAAGGTAAAAACCAGCGGTGAAAGAGGAGGAAAGAGAGAGGAGAAAAATCAAGAAAAGGGAGAGATAAAAGGTAAAAAAGAGGGCTGCCCTAAAGGTGAAAAAGAGAGCTGTCCAAAGGCAAAAAGAGGGCTGAAAAACAGTAAAAGAGGGCAGCGAACTAAGTGAAAAGGGCTGTCCAAAAGGAAGAAAGAGAGGGCTGTCCAAAGCAAGAAAAAGGGGTGAAAACTAAGTAAAAAGAGGGCTGTCCAAAGGGAAGGAAGAGGGCTGCAAAACTAAGTGAAAAGAGGGCAACGAAGAGGAAGGAGGAAAGGCAAGCCAAACAAGGCAATGGAAGGGAAGCCAAAGGATGGAAATAAGTAAACTAGGGCTTCCTAAGTAACCGGTAACCAAAATAACTTTATCTTGTGGATAGAGCACAAGAGAGAGAGAGTTACTCGCAGCTTTCTTTTTGTAGCAAAAGATGACGAACCCTGTAGGTCCTGCAATTACAAAGTGTTAAACTCAAAATGGTTGTTTTGAAGCATGGGATAGAAGCAACTGAGCTCACACCAAAACTCAATACAAGAAGTGAGATAAAATTATATGCTAGTATGCTAGGAAAATCAAATCAAGATCAACATTTTGTATTACTAACTACTCATGTCCATCTAGATATCAATCTACTTTGCATAAATAACCAAATTGAGACGTGATTGAGACAACAAATGGCTATTCTACTGTGCCAACAATGGCCTTCTTGAGCTAGCAAAGTATTTAATCACATACAAGTATTGAAAGAGAGGAGTTAGAAACAATATCACCTCAACCATTAGGAAATCACCACAATCAAAAGCCCATGGACCTCCAAAGTCGAATATCTTTATTAACAAATTCCAAAGCAAATGCTTGATACAATTTTCTCAGAGTAACTTTAACCCAAAAGTTTCATCCCAATAGAGCTAAAGAAGCCTCTATTTATACAATGAAAGAAGACCCAAAACCCTAAAACTAGAAAACCAGACCTAACCGGCCCGACACACCACTGAAAGACCAGAGCTGAAGAAGATGAGCTAAGAGTGAGGGGAGGCCTCCACCTAGGCAAGGCGCCCCCACTCCAACCCTAAACAGTGAAAACCAAGCCCAGAAAGAGCCCAAACGTCTGATGACGCCCCTGTTGGAGAGAGAGGGCATGAGCATGAGAGAGGGGCGTGAGCTGGCTAAGGGAGGCGTGAACTAGGTAAGGAAGAGCTGCTGCTAGGTCTGGAGGAGCCACTGCCGGTAGATCATAATGTAATCATCAATCCCTGCCTTGATCAAATCATCAAACCAATGAGTGCTCTCCATCTCATCCAATTCGGGAGTTTAGCTGGAGATGACAAGGCCGTTAACTGAATATATCTTTATTGCTCACTAAATGCTGACTGAAGCTGAGCTATGATAACTCCAATCATCATAAATGCCCATTGACATGTCACTCTGCATTTCATTTCACTGAATTTGAATTAATTTGGAGAGTCTTGGATTTTCTCCAAAATAATCATTTTTTAATAAATAATCAATTTTTTCCCAAAATATGACTTTTTTGAGAAATTATATGTCCGATTGATGATCTGAAAGTTGGATCTGACTAGCTGGCCGATCAAGAATGATTTTTGGCTCAAGGTTAGACCCTTCAATCACTAAATTCGGGGTCCAGATGACTAACTTATTACAAACGGGATTTTTCCATTTAATTTATGGAAAAATTAATTAAAAAACTTTGGGAAATAATTAAAAAATTAAAAAATAATTTTTTAATGCGTCCAGTAAAAAAATTTCGAAAAATTTTGATGATCCTATTGACTTAGGACATGACCATGCTCTACTCTAATAATGCCTAGTAGGTTTATATACACTTAGTTTGTCTCTAATAACAACCCCCCAAGGCCCAAAATTCAAAATCGGGCATTCCAACTTTAGAGGAAGCGGGAGAAAACCTCATCAATTATACTCTGTTATAGGCAAAGCATAATTGTCAAGGGAAAAAAACTCCCTGGAATACCTTAGTTGAGATTCTATGTCTCAAGAGACCGAACCACTCAAAACACCCTACTAGCACAATTTATTACAAACCCCACGGGGCCATGGTCAAAATTATTCAAATGAAAAACTGGCTAGACACCAAGACAGATCAACTGATACACTGGAATCAAACATTGGACATGTTTGTCAACCGGCGGCTCCTCAGGTAACCCAACTATGGTACAAAAAAGTTGGTAACAGTGATCATTCCCTTATTTTGTCAATTCAATAGCTCAATTAAATTCAATTTGATAGTTGTGATTGCATTTGCTCACAGCTGTCTCTTTCGTTTCGACAAGACGCCTTTATGGATCCCATAACTTGTTCTGGAGTGGATATTTAATCTATATGGTGTTGTTGAGTAAGTAGAAAGGATCTACATCAACCATCCAATTCAAGTAAGCCCTCTAACAAATTTTCTAGCTCTTTCTCTTATTCCATTGTCAACCATAATAAAATCAAATCAAAACCCTGAAACATAGTAACTATAAAAAATAATCCCATCACTCTGCTTCAAATTTTAACTTTCTGCTACTTGATCTTTTGGTAAGTGCCAAAAACCTCTAAGTACCCTACGGCATCATTTTCTGAGACCCCTTAGCCCATCTTTTAAGGCACTAATCAAATTTGTTAAGTCACACTTGTGGAAGGTGTTACCACCTAAGTTGTACTTAGTGGTTTTTTATCAAGTGAGCCTGGTGAACCAGACAAGGATAACTTGTTCGGACTTCAGAAGACCTTCAGTCTCACTTCTGAGAAGCCTTGTTGTACTATATCACATGTTCATACCCCATGGGGGAATAGTAATAAATGTTCTAGCATGATAGTGTCTGTAAAAGACTCGGTCTCTTAGACTTTATTTGTCAATACGATTAGCCCAGCGTGTTTTTTCCCTTGGTTATTATTGGTTGTTGAATAAACGACTGATAATTTCTGAGTTTTTCACTCCATACCTCCAAAGTTGAGGTGGTTGGCTTGGCATTTAGGCCTATTGAGGTTATTAGAGTCTATGTGTCAATGTATAAACATGCTAGACATCATGGTCGAGTCATATGAACATGTCTAAGTCCCCTAGGTTTTTTCAATTTTTCAATTTTTTAGTTTTTTCAATGTTTTTTATTAAAATTTAATTTTTCCAAAACTTAGGCTATTTTTTAATAGTTTAATTGGAAAAATTGATTTTGTAATAAAAGTGGGCCAAGTGATCAGTTTCAGTCATGTAGGTGCTTATTTTCAAGCTAAGAGCACCATGTAAACCCATGGACCCACTATTTCCTAGTTTTGAGTGATTTTCCATCACTCAGGTCAAAATGCCCCAAAAATCAATTATTGATTATTTTAATTAATAAATTGATGAATAATGGAGCAAATCCAAAATCATAGATCAGTGGATTCTCAGCCGATTTGACTGATTATTTTAATTAATAAATTGATGAATAATGGAGCAAATCCAAAATCATAGATCAGTGGATTCTCAGCCGATTTGATTGAAATCAGTCAGATCTGAACCAGATTGACTGGATCTGACAAATCCTTGACTGAAAGAGGTGATCAAATCAAATCCAGAGTTGATCTTCAACATCCTTTATGGGGAATTTCACCCTCCCTCTCTCCTCCACACGTTTTGGCTCATCTGGATGAGTTTCGATGGATGCTTCAGTCAACAGATTGAGGTGTCAGTCAGATCAGCTCTCTGATTGACAATTGCACTCAGTGAGACTCAGATCTGGCTCAATTAGACACAGATCAGGCATTGATGGACTCTCCTTAAGCTACAATGGTCTATCTCCTTGGGATTTGTGCCCCCCCTGGGCTAGATCTCCTATTTTTTGTATAAATAAAGCTCAGGCTACCTCTTCCAAGCTAGTTAGAGTTGGATTGAAGGGCTTGCTATTGTAATACTGTTGTAATCTTTTGATTGTTGAAATAAAGAAGCTTTGGAGGCCAAATGGTGTAATGCTCTCATATGTGTGGATTAAGCATTGTCTTACGGCTATTGATGTTGCCGGCTTTTCTCTCAAATTCTACATCTGAACCCTGTCTGGCTTGAACGATTCAGCAGAATCAATAGGAGTATAGTTAAGCAAGGTTACTTGTTTTTCTTATATCTCATAAGCATATATGATTAGAAGATCTAGATTATACATGTTTAACAAGTTTATTTGCATGTAATTCTTGTCTCTTTTTCATATATATATCCAGATCTCATGAGGATTCGTGCAGGATTGTGTGTTTAGCTTTCAAATAGCAAGGATTGGACGCGCTGTGGATCTAGTTTGACTCCACTGTACATCCAAAAGCTTTGTGAAGACATTGCCCCTCTGTATTCCACTAACAAGTTTCCATTGCAGATCTGCTTCAGCAACAAGCCCTTCTCTTCTCCTTTTCCTCCTTCAAAATCAATTCTTTTTACCTGGTTACTTTGTTCACAGCTTTGATATTGTTTAGATCTATTATCTTAAAGTAAATTTAACATAGATCTATCTCCTCAAAGCCCATAATCTAGATCTTGTTCTTAAAAGGTTTCATAAGCATTCTAGATCTGGCTTTGGGGAAATCGTCATTTTTGCATGGAATTTTAAAGAGAATTTGTAGCTTGCATGCATTAGATTTATGTTTTCTATTATAAAAAATAAATCTAGCAATCAGTGCACATCATATTGGCTGCTTAAAAGCCAAAGCCAAGATCCCTTGCTTTCCTTGGTTCCCTTTTTACCTTTTTTAACTAGTTTTAACTTGGCTTTTTTTTGGTTAAAAGTACGCTGACCCAAAGGTACTTTTAGAGTGCTTTTGGGCATATTTCAGTCTAATAAGCTTGCTGGTTTTTAGCAGGTATAACAAAAAAGAGGAGAAGCTGCTGTTCGAAAGTGACTTTTGGGCCTTCTGAATCCCCCTAGGGGTCTCTCTTTTTACTGAAATCTTTAATTTTTGCACTTTGTAAGCTCTTGGTTTCATTCTGTATAAGAATCAAGAGGCATCATATCAGTTTGCTAATATTGTAACCGCTGGTAATAAAAATAATTCTGAATAGGCTCTTTCGAGCCATTCCCCACCCCCATGGGGGGATTTGCGTCCGTGTCATTTTTTGTTTTTCGTTCTTTTTTTTTTAATCTAGCGTAGTACTAATCTGCAAGGTAGTATACTTTGATTTAAAATCAATTCCATATTACATTTCTATCGGTTTCAAAGTAACTTTAATACTTACCCCACGAGCCTCCTTTTGAGCCGAAAGGTGAAGAAAGGTTCGTGGTAGTCTAATTAGAAAATCGTGGTTTGCTTATCTTTTTATGTTTCATTTGCTATCATCATTTGTTTCAGTAACGATAATAAAATCAACCCCTCCTTGATTCCCCGATTGAGGTCCACTTGGACCGAAAGAGGTTCCTGGAGGGTTTTCTTTTTAACAAGAACATCCATCCCAAAATTTACTAAAATTGACAAGACTCCGGTGTGTATGCTCTGCACTTGGCTGCGGTTCGTCTAATCAGTCAAGTTGTATCAAAAGCACTTGAGTGACTAATATAATTAGGATTCACTCTCCCAAATTGACAAACCATCAGGTGAAAATCCAACACCTAGATCAAACCATTACGGTGGCAAAATACCCAAAGAAAGCGAGAACTTCTGAAAAGTGACCTTGGGCCGTCGATCTCTGTCACACCCTAACGGGTGCATTATGAACAATAGCCCCAGAGACTCCATTCAGCCCACATATTCCTTGCGGGTAGCCGTGAAGTTTTAGTTTTGGACATATTCCAAGTACTCTCGGGTATATCTGGAGTCCACCCCTTC
This sequence comes from Pseudotsuga menziesii, assembly GCA_001517045.1. Taxonomy (NCBI): domain Eukaryota; kingdom Viridiplantae; phylum Streptophyta; class Pinopsida; order Pinales; family Pinaceae; genus Pseudotsuga; species Pseudotsuga menziesii. Next base: position 394,871 of record LPNX010555284.1, on the reverse strand, counting down.
GCCTAATTTTAATCAACTCATATTTCACATTAACTTGAAACATACCAAGAGGCAATTGCAAAACATTTACTCCAAGCACATCCAAGTACATTGATTTTCTTTTGACTCCATTTTAAGGCACTGGTTATTTTCTTGCTATATATATATATATATATATATATATATATATATTGTGTCTCAACATTGTGCTTTCATGCGCTCATTGTGTATCTTGTCATCTATGGTTGTTTATGGTTAATTCTCAAACTCCTAAGTAATTCATTCAGTTTAACATCACCATACTAAGTAATTATCCTTAGTAACTTAATAGGGTCTACCCCCCTTGGCTTTGTTAGGAATTGAGCCTAAACGGAGGAGTCAATAACAAGGTGACAGCCTTGACTCGAGACTTGCCCCCAAGGACACACCAAGTGGCTTGAAGATTTCTGCCACGTGACCCAAGTGTGTGAAAGGTGGCAACACTTTTTGGCGCCGCTGCCGGAGATAAATATTTTTATTCCCGAGTACGACTTAGCTTAACCTTTTTCTAAACAACTAAAAAGATAAAAACTTTTGATTGATCTAGTCTTTGAAAAACATAAAAATTAAAACTCGATCCATCTGGCGACTCCGCTGTCTAACATCCCTTCAAGAATTTCTACCCGAAGAAACCGCCGACAATTATTCAATCCTCTCCCTGATCCCGAAAGTTTTATTAGGGAAAGATTGAATAGGCATACTTCTCGTAGAAACCTTGAAAATTTAGGAGATCTATCCCTCTCAGATATCCATCACATATTTCCAGAGAGTCATGTTCACCAATCTCAAGAAATGACGGAATTGTTCAAACCCCTTGACTTTTCTCAGATAGCAGGTGCTCCCCATGCCATTCCAAAAGATGCTATCAAGAAGCTCCCCATATTTCAGGGCAATAATGCCATCACTGCCAAGTCTCACCTTCGAAAGTTTGAAAAGCACCTGGTGAGTTATTGCAATGATGCTGCCCATGACCATGACGATGTCAAATGAAGCTCTTTTCTTTATCCTTAGAAGATGATGCTAAAGAGTGGTACTTCGACCTAGATGATGATTCATATAAAACTCTTAGTGAATTCCTAGAGGGTTTTAAGTAGAAATGGGGAGAAAAGAAAGAACCAAGACATCTGCTTGCTTCCCTTCATGACATAAAGAAGATGGAGAATGAAACAATGGATGAATTTAACACTAAGTTCAGGCGTGTGGTTTCGGACCTCCCTAAAGAAATCAAGCCAAAGGATGCCTCCATCCTCATGTCTTACATCGAAGCTTTCACTAGTGATTTGAGGTACCAGTTAAGAGACAAAGAGCTGACCGATCTAAAAACTGCTCAGGAATTGGCCGAGAAAATAGAAAAGAATATGCAGTCTTCAGGAAAATCCAACATTCCAGGCTACACTAGGGGAAACACTTCATACAACAAAGAAAAGGGAAAAGCCGTTGAGTCAGAAGAAAAGGGAGCCTCTAAAGATCCCATGGAAAAAGTAACAGACATGATAAAAGACTTGGTTACTAGTCAAAACCAACTTATGGAAAATCATTTTGCACACTTGAATCACATTCATAATAGATTGATCACAATGGAAAGGAATAATGGACCTAGGAACTTTCAGCCCAAGCAGAATCAGATGTATCAAGATAATTTTCCTCAGCAGGAGCCTAGGATTCCAAACCAGTTAGACTCAGCTAACATGGTAGAAGAAGTAATTCCATGGTGTAGACCCTGTGAACAATTCCACCAAGAAAGCACTTGTTATGTTGCAAATCAAGTCATGGAACATGGACTTCCCGAGGTCAGTAATCAAGAAACAACTTCAAGCGAGCCTGATCATATATACATGGTAGGCCAGGCCTACCCTTTGTCACCAGCTAAACAATACACACCTAAGGATGAAACCATTGCAGAATCTTATAGTGAAACTTATGATGAAAACTGTAATGTACATGATGGGACTCCTATGTGTTCTCCATATAATGTGACAGTCTGGAAGGTTTACTGCCTTGTGACCTTTTCTCTAAAGAAGATGAGTCTAAAAATGAGGGCAAGTATAACTTGGAGCATGATACAAATGACGAAGACTCCCTTATCCCCAACAAAGATATTGATGAGGAGTCCTGGACATTCATGGAAAATCCGGTCTATGACATGAATAAAGAGGAAAATAATGAACCAGAAACTTTTGATGGTTTTGTTGATTTTTCTATCTATGGCATATCTAAAGGAGAGAGCATGGACCATGTGGCCTTGGGAAACTTTGATATGAAAAAGGAGCATGCAGTTTATCCACATGATCAGTCTGAGCCATATTTCAGTATCAGTAATGAAGACAAAGAAAACTTGATATCGGAACCTGATATCAGCAATGGGGAATCCATCACATCTAACATAGATGATGGTGATGACTATTGGGATTTTTGTGGATATCTTATTAAGAATCCTATCTATGCTATATCCAGCAAGGGGAGTGTCTATTTAGAAATTTGTGGAAGTCCTATCTACTATACTTCCATAGAGGGAAGCATGGATCTGGAGACCTTGGAAAACCTTAAGTATAGAAGAGGAGCATTCAGAATTTTCATATGATCATTCAAAGTCATATCATGCAGAGCCGCACAAGGGTATCAATAATGAAGACATTGAGAAGCAGTGTTGTGAAAAGTCAGATGTGATGCAGTCAGTGGAATATCAATCTCAGCCATCTTTTTCACATTTAGAGGTTCCTTATGATTTGGAGCTACTTGGGGCTTGTGCAACGAGTTATCATTTGATAAGCCCCGGTGATCAGTATGATGATGTAGTCAGTCTGCCTCATCATTCTGATTGGTATATCAGTCCTATCCAGTCATGGATAGAAGCAACCTGCATGAGCACATACAAGTTGGGGAAGAATTTTTATGACATTATTCATGCCTATGATCTCCCATCCATCCCGCCCATTCTGAATCATCACGCAGGTTTGCATTTTCTGAATAAGGTATCCTTACCTTGGCTGGTAACCAAAGACAAGAAAGAAAAAAAATTATGTTAATAAAATGCTTAGGTGGTTACATTGGATTTCTGATTACACTTAACCCTTTTTATATCATGCTTAGAGTAGGAAAATAAGCTCCTTGAAAGAGAGCTTTTACTTTCTACATTTCTATTTTATACTTAGCTATAATCAAACATTTTGGTTTTCATTAGTTAGTTACATTTATTTTGTTTGAATAAATCAGCTCAATGGTTCATTTGGTTTTTCATGTAAAGCTTGTGCTACTAAGGTTTTCTTGTCAAGTTGAGATTTTTTTTACAGGGTGTATAAACCAGAGATTATGGTCTTCTCGTATCCTCTCCTTACCTTAAAGACCAGATCGAGCACACGTCCCACAGTTGGAGCCAGAATGTTACCACCTGAGTTGTACTTGGTGGGTTTTTTATCAAGTGAGCCTGGTGAACCGGACAAGGATAACTTGTTCGGACTTCAGAAGACCTTCAGTCTTGCTTCTAGGAAGCCTTGTTGTACTATATCACATGTTCATACCCCATGGGGGAATTGTAATAAATGTTCTAGCATGATAGTGTCTGTAAAAGACTTGGTCTCTTGGACTTTATTTGTCAATCCGATCAGCCCAGGGTGTTTTTTCCCTTGGTTATTATTGGTTGTTGAATAAACGACTGATAATTTCTGAGTTTTTCACTCCATACCTCCAAAGTTGGGGTGGTCGGCTTGGCATTTAGGCTTATTGAAGTTATTAGAGTCTATGTGTCAATGTATAAACATGCTAGACATCATGGTCGAGTCATATGAACATGTCTAAGTCCCCTAAGTTTTTTCAATTTTTCATTTTTTTAGTTTTTTCAGTGTTTTTTATTAAAATTTAATTTTTCCAAAACTTAGGCTATTTTTTAATAGTTTAATTGGAAAAATTGATTTTGTAATAAAAGTGGGCCAAGTAATCAGTTTAAGTCATGTAGGTGCTTATTTTCAAGCTAAGAGCACCATGTAAACCCATGGACCCACTATTTCCTAGTTTTGAGTGATTTTCCATCACTCAGGTCAGAAAGCCCCAAAAATCAATTATTGATTATTTTAATTAATAAATTAATGAATAATGGAGCAAATCCAAAATCACAGATCAGTGGATTCTCAGCCGATTTGATTGAAATCAGTCAGATCTGAACCAGATTGACTGGATCTGACAAATCCTTGACTAAAGGAGGTGATCAAATCAGATCCAGAGTTGATCTTCAGCATCCTTTATGGGGAATTTCGCCCTCCCTCTCTCCTCCACACGTTTTGGCTCATCTGGATGAGTTTTGGTGGATGCTTCAGTCAACAGGTTGAGGTGTCAGTCAGATCAGCTCTCTGATTGACAATTGCACTCAGTGAGACTTAGATCTAGCTCAGTTAGACACAGATCAGGCATTGATGGACTCTCCTTAAGCTACAATGGTCTACCTCCTTGGGATTTGTGCCCCCCCTGCGCTGGATCTCCTATTTTTTGTATAAATAAAGCTCAGGCTGCCTCTTCCAAGCTAGTTAGAGTTGGATTGAAGGGCTTGCTATTGTAATACTATTGTAATATTTTGATTGTTGAAATAAAGAAGCTTTGGAGGCCAAATGGTGTAGTGCTCTCATATGTGTGGATTAAGCATTGTCTTACGACTATTGATGTTGCCGGCTTTTCTCTCAAATTCTGCATCTAAACCCTGTCTAGCTTGAACGATTCAGCTGAATTAATAGGAGTATAGTTGGGCAAGTAAGGTTACTTGTTTTTGTTATATCTCATAGCATATATGATTAGAAGATCTAGATTATACATGTTTAATAAGTTTATTTGCATGTAATTCTTGTCTCTTTTTCATACATATATCCAGGTCTTATGAGGTTTCGTGTAGGATTGTGTGTTTAGCTTTCAGGTAGCAAGGATTGGACAAGCTGTGGATCTAGTTTGACTCCACTGTACATCCAAAAGCTTTGTGAAGACATTGCCCCTCTATATTCCACTAACAAGTTTCCATTGCAGATCTGCTTCAGCAACAAGCCCTTCTCTTCTCTTTTTCCTCCTTCAAAATCAATTCTTTTTACCTGGTTACTTTGTTCACAGCTTTGATATTGTTTAGATCTATTATCTTAAAGTAAATTTAACATAGATCTATCTCCTCAAATCCCATAATCTAAATCTTGTTCTTAAAACGTTTCATAAGCATTCTAGATCTAGCTTTAGGGAAATCGTCTTTTTTGCATGGAATTTTAAAGAGAATTTGTAGCTTGCATGCATTAGATTTCTGTTTTCTGTTATAAAAGATCTATCTAGCAATCAATGCACATCATATTGGCTGCTTAAAAGGCAAGCCAAGATCCCAAGGAAAGCTTGCTTTCCTTGGTTCCCTTTTTACCTTTTTTAACTAGTTTTAACTTAGTTTTTTTTTGGTTAAAAGCTGACCCAAAGGTACTTTCAGAGTGCTTTTGGGCATATTTCAGTCTAATAAGCTTGCTGGTTTTTAGCAGGTATAACAGAAAAGAGGAGCTGCTGTTCGAAAGTGACTTTTGGGCCTTCTGAATCCCCCTAGGGGTCTCCCTTTTTGACTGAAATCTTTAATTTTTGCACTTTGTAAGCTCTTGGTTTCATTCTGTATAAGAATCAAGAGGCATCATATCAGTTTGTTGATATTGTAACCGCTGATAATAAAAATAATTCTGAATAGGCTCTTTCGAGCCCATTCCCCACCCCCCCAGGAAAGGATTTGCGTCTGTGTCATTTTTTGCTTTTCATTCTTTTTTTTAATCTAGCGTAGTACTAATTTGCAGGGTAGTATACTTTGATTTAAAATCAATTCCATATTCCATTTCTATCGGTTTCAAAGTAGCTTTAATACTTATCCCATGAGCCTCCTTTTGAGCCGAAAGGTGAAGAAAGGTTCGTGGTAGTCTAATTAGAAAATTGGGGTTTGCTTATCTTTTTATGTTTCATTTGCTATCATCATTTGTTTCAGTAACGATAATAAAATCAACCCCTCCTTGATTCCTCGATTGAGGTCCACTTGGACCGAAAGAGGTTCCTGGAGGGTTTTCTTTTTAACAAGAACATCCATCTCAAAATTTACTAAAATTGACAAGACTCCGGTGTGTATACTCTGCACTTGGCTGCGGTTCGCCTGATCAGTCAAGCTGTATCAAAAGCACTTGAGTGACTAGTATAAGTAGGATTCACTCTCCCAAATTGACAAACCATCAGGTGAAAATCCAACACCTAGATCAAACCATTACGGTGGCAAAATACCCAAAGGAAGCGGGTACTTCTGAAAAGTGACCTCGGGGCGCCGATCTCTGTCACACCCTAATGGGTGCGTTATGAACAATAGCCCCAGAGACTCCATTCAGCCCACATATTCCTTGCGGGTAGCCGTGAAGGTTTAGTTTTGGACATACTCCAAATACTCTCGGGTATATCTGGAGTCCACCCCTTCTCCTAATTTTAATCAACTCATATTTCACATTAACTTAAAACGTACCAAGAGGCAATTGCAAAACATTTACTCCAAGCACATGCAAGTACATTGATTTTCTTTTGAATCCATTTTAAGGCACTCTTTATTTTCTTGCTATATATATATATATATATATATATATATATATTGTGTCTCAGCATTGTGCTTTCGTGCGCTCGTTGTGTATCGTGTCATCTATGGTTGTTTATGGTTAATTCTCAAACTCCTAAATAATTCATTCAGTTTAACATCACCATACTAAGTAATTATCCTTAGTAACTTAATAAGGTCTAACCCCCTTGGCTTTGTTAGGAGTTGAGCCTAAACGGAGGAGTCAAGAACAATGTGACAGCCTTGACTTGAGACTTGCCCCCAAGGACACACCAAGTGGCTTGAAGATTTTTGCCACGTGACCCAGGTGTGTGAAAGGCGGCAACAGAAGGAAGTTATTTTTCTCTGTGTTGTGACTAGATCTTTGCATGGGCATTTGTTAAATCAATTTATTTGTTAGTCAAGCAAACAATCAAGTGTTAGGAATCTTTTATTTTGCAAATTCAACCTCTACTCAGGGTATTTTCAATTTGTTAAGCTCAATCCCCCTAAGGTAGCGACTTGGGTATTTACACCTAGCACTTTTAAACCCAAATCTTCATACTTAATCTAACCACTAAGAAACTATCTATTTGGGTTACATTTCAATCATCGGTTAACTTATATCAATCACTTAAACTTGCTTAGTAGAAATCTTTTGATCTAGGGTTTCATTATCAAGGTATCTCATGTATTCAATTCCATAGTCTGCTTTGGTATCCTGTCTTCTGGGCTTTCCTACAAGGTTAGACCAAGGTCTCCCCCTTAGCCATTTGATTCATCTAGCTTAAAGTGACGAGAATCTTGTTCAAAGTGACAACCGATCCATCCTCGAAGGTCAATTCTTTAGCTACATATTCCTCTTTGCCATCTTGGATAGGATATTCATTCGAGGTAGCTATAAGTTGTATGATAACAAAATGCTCATGACCTCCTTGAGGAAGTCAGCCTCTCCAACAAACTCACTCTTCCCTTGATGAAGTTAGCTCCTCTCAACTGATCTTGGCCCCACAAGTAATTTCAACCTTTCCAAGTGCACTCGACCTCTCCTAAGAGTTCGGTTCTCCCTTATTGAATTTGGCCCTCTCCTAAGCCTTTGGCCTCCTGCAAATAGGTGGAACGACCCTCTACGGAGCCTCCATGAAATACCTTAGCCCACGACCTTGTCAAATGAGGGATCAATCCTCCTCTAAACCTCACCGTTTACCTCAAGCTCGCGGGTTCCTCCTCAAAACCCTACAATTGGCTTAAGCCTCCCCCACAGCTTTTCGCCTCCTCCAAATACCCTTACGACCTTCCCCATATACTCTCGACCAACTCTAATGGAACTCAACCCCAAAAGTGAATCCAACCTACCTCAAATGCCTGCGACCTACTCCAATGAAACTGAGCCCTGTAATGGATTCGGCTTCTAAGAAACTTTGGTCTTCTTTCAATGCCCACGTTGTTGCTTCATCCTTGTAGAATTCGACCTCCACCAATAATCTTGCCCAAATGATGAATTCTTGCCTAAGCAATGAATTCGGCTTTGGAGAATTTGACCTTCACAAGAAATTTGATCTTCCCCAACGAGTGAATTGGTTCCTTGAGAGATTTTCCCAACAAGACTCAACGAAACAAACTAGATTTGAGATTGTTAAATGAAGCTCAAATGGAAACCCTAAATTGGATTTCCTTATACGTCTAGCAAGGGTGGAAGCTTGCACCACCAAAACCAAACAAAGAAGGAAGGGCTTTGGAAAACCCTAACAAAAACCTTGGTTCACCAAGCTACTCCACAAGAGATCACATCCAAAATACATGATGATTAATTGAGGCATAGCCCCTCCTCTTATCTTCCTCTAGAGCTCCATGCCATGGGCAATAACATGGAACACCCAATACCATCTAGAATGCTCCCTCATGTCACTTTTAATAATATAACAATTTAGGCCTAAGCGACATCAAATAACTGCCTGGAAAGATCACTTGGAAAGGGACATCACATGATGAAGTCAAAGATGGTGAACTAGTTTGGATTGCTTTGAATGCTTCAGTTCAAATTGGCACAATTTTTTCAAGATTCTTTATGGTCAAGAGGAGCTACATGACTTTTAGAAATAGTGGAATGCTTTCATTGGAGAGGAGATAACATTGGAGCAAGTCTCAACCAATTACAAGATTGATGAGGATGGACCAAATCTAGCCCTAACTAGTAAGGAGAGGAGAGGAGGTAGCACAGGAGCACCCAGGAGGGGTCAAAGGGATGAGGAGGAAGAAACGGGTTCTTCATGTCAAGGAAAGACTTGGATCATATCAAGTGCTTCAAGTGTGACAAGCATAATCACTATGACTCTTTGTGTCTTTAGGAAGAAGGGAAGGGATAAACAGCAACAGCAGCAGCAAAATTTTATAGGGAATGCAGATACTTCTAATGTGGCTTCATTGCCAAGCCAGATACCCACTTTGCCATGGTGTCTAATCTTTCCACGTACACAATTTCAAGTGTTGGATGGTATGTGGACAATGGAACTTCAAGACATATTACTTATGATAGAAAGATCTTCAATGGGTTTCAAGAGTAAGAGGGAGGAATACTTGTGGAGTTGGGTAATGATGCCATATATCCTGTGAAGGGATTGGGCTCCATACCTTTCCAAACAATTTCAAGTGATGTTCTTGAGTTAAACTTTGTCCTATATGATTTTGATTTAAATAAAGAATTGCTTTCAATGTCTTACATGACATATTTATATTGTTTCGTTGAGTTTGATGGTCAAACAAGTCGCCATCATAGACAACCATGGATATGGTCAAGTTTTGGCCAAAGGTGTGCGAGAAAGGACCCTTTACAAGCTACTCACATATCTAATTGAGCAGGTATGGAAGGACACCATGATGGACATGAAATCCTCCAACCTTAAGAAGGCAATTACAAGAGGATTCTCTCAACAAGAGGGAGCTGACCTTGATGAGATTTACTCCAATTGTTGAAGGATTCTCCGAGAAAGTGGGAATTTGCTTTAATGGGCTCCCTACATGCAGCACTAGTTTTGAATTTCACTGGGATTTCAGTATCAATAAAGATTGTACTCATGTTGGATTGTTCTAAGTTTAGTGCATATTTCAATTTGTTATTTGATAGATTTGATACACCTATCTTGACCTTTCATATAGATGAGTTCATTATGGTAGGAAGTGCTTGTCATTATCCAAACTCACACCCTTCAAGATAAAGACTTAAAGCTCTAGGTATGGTCTTGGCGTGACTAAGAGGGAGGCCAATGTCACCACACCAAATACTCTTCTTCTCTTTAGGTTGGCTCTTCTCCAACTTTGCAACTACGATCAAGGTGAAATGAAGAGATAGCTTGAGCAAAATGGTCTATTATAGTAAATAGAAAAGGGAGTAGATAAAAGGAAAATGGACTAGTTCCTTATCCATTGGACAATGGAGCTAAGCAAAGGCTCAATGAAGGATTTTCAAAGAAATGATTAGGAGGATTAGTGCAACAAGACTGCATTCCCTAGCCACTTCTAATTGCTTCATAAAATTTAGAAAACTACAAAGGGAACGCACTATTGCAAATATTTTCAAATGATTTTAGGGGGATAATTATTGTGCAAGGGCAAGAGAGTATATAACCATAACAAAAGAGACATACTACGCCTATCACTTCCAATTAATAACCATCACATAGAAGAAGAGACTCTACTTAATTCATTAAATCAAAACCATTGTCATTTGAAGACTCCATCCATGAGCAAAAAATGAGAAACATTGTACCATTCAATAGAAAGCACTTTAATTCACCATCCAAAGGTGACCAATAGATATTCAACTAAGCTCAATGGGATTTCTTCCCAAATCCAACCATGAAAATAGATGAGTAAGTGCTACATTTTATATAGAGAATAACTCAACTTCCTTTATAATAAAATAATAATTTCCCTTTCTCGATCCACTATTTGTTCAACTATTTTTTCTAGAAATAGCAAACTAGTGTGTAGATCCACTTTTTTCTCCGAGGTAAATAATACAATAATAGTTCTCTCAACTTGTTAGATTTAGATAGCAGTATAACCAGGATCACTAAAAGAATGACAAAGCACAAAAACAAAATCAATGTGGAGGTTGTTTAGCCACGATGACAAGAACAATCATCTTCCAACCATAGACAAAGTTATTTGTCTCCCCCGAGCTCAAACCTTCCAATAGAGATCAATGTACATCCAGATAGTAGTAGCACAAACCCCAAGAAACAAGACAGAAACTTTTCCAAAGTGGAGAACCCCAGAAAACTCTTCTCCTAGCTACAGTAGCGAACTCCTCTAGCTGGAGCTAACTTTTCTTGATGTTGTGTTCAAATGAGGTGTGTCGCCCCTCTATTTATACTTTATGATGCTAGAAAAACTAATTTTTAATCGGGGCCGACTTAACTGCTTAATTGGGGGCGACTTGTTATTTGAGTCATAATAAAATTAATATTATATTTTGATTTTATTCTTTCTTGGGTCGAGCTATGAGGTGAGGGCTCACGCAACTACTACATCAACACTCCCTCTTAGCCAAGGAGGCATCATCAATATTATCATACTGGAACACATATGGATATTATCAGTACATCACGATTATCTTAATCATCTATATATCATAAGGAAGGTCTTTTGACACAATCTCAGTTCGTCGAGAAGTGTCGACAATTCAATCGTCATGTGTTATTATCATACTGGAACACATATGGATATTATCAGTACATCACGATTATCTTAATCATCTATATATCATAAAGAAGGTCTTCTGACACAATCTCAGTTCGTCGAGAAGTATCGACAATTCAATCGTCATGTGTTAGCTCAATCCAGTTCATCGAAGAACATGCACTAGCTCCACAACTTTGCCCATACATAGAGAAGTTACTCGTGCATCAACTCAACCCAGTTCGTCGAGGAACATGCACCAAATCAACATGCTTCAGCACAACCCAGTTCATCGGGGAACATGCACGTACTCAACATGCTTCAGCACATCTCAAAGAGCTCACTAGTACTATCACTACTAGTGAGTCGTCGCCACATCATGGGCTACAACCTCATGATGACCACATGGGTTAACACCTCATAACATCCACAAGGACTACAATCATATGTGGACTCACAAGGGATATAACTTTATGTGAGACTTTCATCATGTCCGTATGGGCTACAACCCATAAATCGTACAACCACAAGGGTTGTTGGGCACCAACCCAATGACGAGTCTCCCAACCACAAGGGTTGTTGGGAACCAACCTAGTGACAAGTCTCCCAACCACAAGGGTTGTTGGTCACCAACCCAATGACAAGTCTTCATCCATTGAGGAGTCCATATGTAACAACTCGACCCAGTACATCGAGGATTCCATATGTCACAACTCGACTCAATTCACCGAGGAGTCCATATGTAATGACTCGACCCAGTACGTCGAGGAGTCCATATGTAATGACTCAACTCAGTCCACACAAGACGTAGTCCACTCAAGTGTTCATACAAAATCACCATCCACAAGTGTTCACTCGAGACTCAGGAGTTCACACAAAATCATTGTCATCGTCCATAGGTGTCCACAAGTGTTCACACACAAAACTCAAGAGTTCACACAAAATCACGGTCACTATCCATAGGTGTTTATATAGAATCGTTTCCCACAAGTGTTCACCTAGAACTCAGGTGTTCACACAGAGTCATTGTCATTGTTCACAGGTGTTCACATAGAACTCGGCCTTTCCTCCTAGTGAGGGTATAATCATGGATCCAACCATAGTCGACACATATATACTAGTGTGCGCCAGCCTCTCCATCCTTTTTAGGATGTACAAGAGATCTCCTCACTTCTTTTAAGGTGATCAAGAGAATGCATGAAGCATGTGCTGGCCTCTCCATCCCATCTCAAGATGTTTGAGAGATCTCCTCACTTCTTTCAAACTTTCAAAGTGATTGGGAGAATGTTGCTCATAGATTCCTCTAAGAACCTATAGACTTGCACACATGTCAGCTAATAGAGGCATCAAATATATTGAGCCAAACATCTTTGTCCTACCCTATTCTGGAAATGAGATGCAAATAAAATGATAACAAATCACATGACTGAATTCATGCACTTGTATTGGAGAGGGTCAAGAGACTAGTCTCCCCACCCCATCGCAGGGTTATCTGGGAGTCCTCCCTCTGTGCTGAAGTGTTCTGCTTTGTTTGTATCTAAGCATGTTGCTCCTTCTATAGTTGAGCATCCTGCTCTCTCTAGAGTTGTCTATAGGTGCGATCTAAGTATCCATCTTGGTGACGACCAGGTACATCAAGGATCCTTCAACTGTCTGTATGGATCAAAACAGCATCGCCATCAGTGTAGCCATGTACTCACAGTCATCATGCTTGTTCTACTCAATATCTCAACTGTGTTCTTCCTTAGCTTAGGAAGACTTCATCGGGTATCTACCACACTATCCATAAGTGATGTAATAGGCCGGGATCCTCATCTCAAGGACTAACTCCCTCTGTCTCCTCTGAAATTGACTGAGCAACCCTCGTCCTCCCGGATCCATTTGTCATGACTCTAACTGAAAAGTAGTTGCTTTCCATATTCATCGAAGAAACGAACATCTATAGTAGAGAGACCATCAGCCATTGGATCCTTCTGCTTCCAATCGCCAATCTCTACATGAGATCATCTAGGCCTGTGGGTCATGTATCCACATATATCTAAATGTATTTGGTCCTCATCTGTCTACTGTTACTGCTGAACAGTCATGACTTCCACTTAATTGTTTTGACCGAAAGCCATCGTTCTTCTTGGGCTAAGAGTCATGCTCTAGGAGCTTTCTGCTTCCGATCACTCTGCTCACCATCGAATCATCGACAAGATCTATATGTCCATCGCTTGTTCTTCGAAACAAGTGTCATCATTCTTTCCTTGTAGGCCATTTTCCCTACAAGTCAAACCCCATTAGATGGTTAGCGACATTGCATAATCAAATTTATCCAATGCAATGACAATAGTTCATACAAGTACGTAGGCATCTTAGCCAATGCTTCAGCACAACACACACATGTTTACTATCTAGATGCTAGATATTTTCATTATAATATACTATCAAGATTGTTCACTACTCTAAGCATGTTAGAAGGAGATGTCATCTTAGATGGATTCATGGAAATTTAACAATCATGTACAAATACTACATGAACCTATTATTCATCAATAAAAGAACTAGATCACATGATCAACAAACTTCCTAAGTCTAGGAATATAGATCTACATAAAATATATCCAAAAACAACCAAATCTAGTCTACCAAAGCAATCAAATCAAATACTTATCTTCTATTGTTTTGTGGGTGGGCTCCCACTGCCCCCTATGAGGGTCCACTGATCTTCAACTTCTTGTTGGGAGTACAACACAGTCTAGATCTTCATATCATCACCTCAACATGAGTACTAGAAGAAAAACTCTGTACGATCATCATTGGCTTCTTGTGAGAAGTGTCTTCATCGACATCTGCAGTTGAGGCTTCATGCTTCCTTTTATTTGAGCCATGACAATGTCTGGCATAGTGTCCATATTTATGGCATTTGTAGCACTGGATGTGTGAAAGATCCTTCTTCCTTTGATTCAGAATAGGACTTGATCTTCCACCTTTGTCTTTCTTGCCATGAAACTTTTTTCCCTTACCTTTTCCTTTCCTGACATGAGATGAAAGGGCTTGAATTTCTTCGTGTCGGGTGCCATGCATCCTACCTCTTGCTACAAGTCTTGTCTCTTCTTGTATGCAAACTGCCCATATACGATCAAACTTCGGTAACTTAGGTTACCCAACAAGGCTCTGAATGAAAGATTCCAAGGATGGAGGGAGACCATTAAGAGTGTTCATGACAAGTTCTCTATCATTAAGTGGATCTCCAATGGTGTTGAGTTGATCTCTTAGCTCTAAGATCCTCATGAAGTAGGAAGCAACTGATTCTGACCATTACATCTTGAGATTTGATAGTTGATTCCTCAGGGTAAGAGCACGGTTGATATTGTTATCTTCAAATAGCTTCCTCAAGGCTCTAAACATCTTCTTGGGAGTCTTTTTCTGAGAGATCTGAGGAACTAAGTGGTCCTTTATTGAATGTACCAAGATTCTTCTTGACCTAACATCATTCTTTCTCCATTGAGCCTTCTCGGCTTCCTCTTCTGGTTCTGGAACATTCTCATTCACAAACTTCAAAAGGTCATTTTCTTCTAAGATAAGAAGAACACTCGACTTCCATGAGCTGAAATTGGTAGTCCCATCAAGCCTATCTTCAACTTTCATCCCATTATCTTTACTGCAAAACTGGACTGGAAACCCTAGCAAGAGCGAGGTCAAATTTGAAGTATGGTCTCTTGCAAAATTGAATCCACAGATAGATGCACCCTATTGAGGCGAGTTAGAGCAAGGTAAAGTTGTGCCAAAATTGTAGACAAAACAGCAAAAATGTGGAAGCCCTAAGTCTTGACCTCGGTAGTATTAGGTCAAAAATGATACTTCAATCAAAAATTGGCCTCCACATAAACATGCGGGCTCTAAGGGCGAGTTGGTCTATGCTCCTTTCGAGATTGTCTGAGGTTGAAATCACTCTAAAATGTGGAGCCCTAGTTTCCGACAATGGCTCCTTTTAGCACTGCTCTAATACCATGTTAGATTTAGATAGCTATATAACCAGAATCACTAAAAGAATGACAAAAGCACAAAAACAAAACAAATATGGAGCTTGTTTAATCACGATGATAAGAACAATCATCTCCCAACCATAGACAAATCTATTTGTCTCCCCCAAGCTCACACCTTCCAATAGAGATCAATGTATATCCAGATAGTAGTAGCACAAACCCCAAGAAACAAGAGAGAAACTTCTCCAAAGTGGAGAACCCTAGAAAACTCTTCTCCTAGTTGCAATAGCAAACTCCTCTTGCTAGAGAGAACTTTTCTTATTGTTGTGTGTTCAAATGAGATGAGGCACCCCTCTATTTCTACTTTATGATACTGGAAAATCTAATTTTTAATTGGGGCCGACTTAACTGCTTAATTAGGGCCAACTTGTTATTTGTGTAATAATAAAATTAAAAATATATTTTAATTTTATTCTTTCTTGGGCTGACCTATAAGGTGATAGCTCATGCAGCTACTACATCAACACATCTAACCAATGAAGCACGACTCGTTGGAGACTCACAAGTACTCGCGAGTGTGCACAAGTCAACACCCAAGACGAATAACCGGACCATACTCATTGGAAAACTCGTCAAAGTCAGTTGACTCATCAAAAACACCCAGACTCGTTGAGATTCGCTGTATACTCGCTCGAACTCAGTAGCATTCGCCAAAATGCAGGAAAAAAAGACCCTACGGGTAAGTCACAGGGAAATTCGCGAAATCTCTACCAAAAATAAAAAAAATTGTTTTGGTTCATTGAAGAAATTGATCTAGTTCGCTAAATAAGTTCAGATGGATTCTGACATAGGTTTGTTGAAGAAATTTTGTGTGCGTTTCATAACCACAAACAGCCTGTTAACCCTGAAATTTTGCATTACTTTCCTTCTGCGTTCATTGGCCCTTGCCTACATTTCCTCAACTGAATGTATTTATTTCCCTCCCGATTGGACGATGCCCACGCAGCGTGAAATACTTTCCTCTACGACCGGTATTCTTTTCCAATTTTCCCGTGGACAATGTTATATTACAGTTCAACAATGGTATCTTCTAGTTATCTGGAAAAAAAAATAATTACATAATAATAATTTAAGTATACATTATATAGTATATTTTTCAAATTTTATTGAATATATATTGTTATTTGTTTACATAAAGAGAATATCATTTTTAAAATATAAATGTTATAAACTAAAACATTTTTATTATGCATTCATTTTTAAAATATAAAGGTTATAAACTAAAAACATTTTTATTATGCATTAATAATTTAAGTATATATTATATTTTTCAAATTTTATTTTATATATATATATGTGTGTGTGTGTGTGTGTGTGTTATTTTTTGATATATATATATAATCATATTTATTATATATGTATTATATATATTAAGTGAATATATTTTAAATATATGGATTGGAAATGCTATTAACCTCCTTTTTTTCCTAAAAAAAAAATCCTAAAATTGTTTTCCCATTTGTCCAGTCTTTCTGAGCCTTCCTGAGTCAGTCCCTAGTCTTTCCCCAATCAAATGCCAGACGGGTCTTTGCCAAGTCCGAGTCATGCAACATTGCATCTAACCAACCCTTTGAGAAAAGTTCAACAATAATAAACAAATGGGGTTAATTAGATCCACTTGCTCCAAGTAACTAACTCCACGAGAAAGTTTCAACAATGAATATATATAATTAGTTACCAACCACCTCCAAATGGCTTGAGGGAAAGAGGACACACCCCTCCTTTGAGTGATTGACCAAGCGTTCTTCACCATAAGCTTATTAATGAAGCTCTCTCAAAATCATAAAAACACTCAAGCATCCAAGGTAGTGTGCTCCTTAAATCAAGTGGTCAAAGAAAAATGGTGAGTGCTTCAAGGCAACAGTTTTAAAATTGCAAGTTTCCTCAATATTTATCAAATTTTCTAATATAAACACTTCTCAGAAATCCCACGACCATTTTGCTTATAATGTCGTTGAACTGACAAAATTCTCGACACTATCAAAAGATAATTGCTCCCAAAGTTAGTTAGGACGTCACTCCAAAAGCGTAACAACTTCCAATATGTCAAGTGCCTCCAAATCCCCTAGGACGTTCCATATAGAATCCCCTCAACCTTAACAATCGCCAATTTAGTTGCAAGAGAAACTATTGTGCCTAGCATCCCCCACTTAAGTGATTTTTTGAATTAATTATAAGTACAAACCTTAGGTACTTTGGTTGATTAGTGTAATTAGTTCTATTTCTTTGTTGATTTCAATTAATCACACTAAAACCTTAGAAACCCAAAGTTAAACAATTCAATTAAGCCATCACTTAGGAAGTACAATTATTAACACTTCAACACTTAGGGAGACCTTGACTTGATGGGTTCCCATTCCATAAAATAATTGAGTGTTAATTAATTGCCTTATTACCTTAGTCGAGAATCAAGTAATCATCATTTAGGGGAGCGCATCATCATATGAACATTGTTTTACTTGTTACGCACATAATACTTTACCAATAATCATCATTAAGACATGAGAGCACATCACATCATACCTCCTAGCAAATCATCATGGCCACCACTCAACCATCAAGAAGCATCACATTTGAGTCAAGAACACAAATGTACTTCCAGGCTCCTGCACATCTAAATGTCTAGCCATGAAGAACTGCAAGCTTAATCCTTGTGAACAATTTCACAAGAGATGTCATTAAAATTACATGTGTGATCCTCATACAATATAAGGGGTAACATTCCCAAACAATTCATGATGTGGAGTGAGAAGATTTTGAACAGTGAAGATGGCATGAAGAACAAACGAGGATGGCAGGTTACAGATGCAGTGTTCCTTGTACAGAAGGTTTTCACCTTGAAGATTCTGAAAAGAGTTCAAAATATAAATGAAATCAATGGTCCAAATTCATGTTTCTTTAGGTTCATTGATGGTCAACTAGTTGACCAAGCCCCAAGCAAAGGGGAGGTTCAAGATGTAGAGGGAGCATCTTGTGATTGTTGGATAACACTTTCCTTGGTAACCGTGTTATATTTTGTACCTTGGAACAAGTTCCCCAAGACCTAACTGTAGAAAGGTACAATTGTTGAGCAGCATTAATGGAAGCAACAAGAAAATGAGATCTGGGCACTTGCAGAGAATGTCCTACAGCAGAGATTTTGTACAGCAGCAACAGCACTCCCTCCGTCAGCATATCTATACAACAGTGAATGAAAGCAAATGGGCATTTATGGTGGGGGGGCATGGGGGGAGAGAGAGAGAGTTTAGATGTTTTATATTTAATAATTCAGCTCTACTTCTAAGTTTGCTTTAGTTAGTAGTTCCATGCATAGTTAGTTATGGCGCTTGCATGTGGAAAATTTCCAAGAATAAATGGGGTGCAAATCCCTAGAAAAGAAAGATTCATGCATGCATATTTGCACTCTCATCTAGTAGGTGCACCTTCTTAGGAATAATTCTTTCATGTAGGTTGAGGGTGCTAATCCCAAGGCTTGGAATAGATCTAGGGTTTAAGTAATAGATCATGAAATACTAGGTTTTATAATTGTCATAGTATATCACAATAGCATCCAAAGTCTGACCTATCAGCTTTGCTAGTAACTTGCGAAGTCAGATGGCTTCACAACTAGCTGAACAGGCTGCCATATATTCTACCTCTGTCGAACTGGGTGCTACAAAAGTTCGTTTCCTACTGAACCAGGAAACCATACCTGAACCTAAACTGAAGTAACAACCTGAAGTTATCCTCCTATCACTAGCACTACCTACCCAATCAGAATCTGACAACCCTTGCACACCACCATTGCATCACCAACGTACCTCATTCTAAAATCCATTGCGCCCTTCAATTATCAGAGCAAGTGTTTTGTAGCAACCCAATGAACCTGCCTGAGATGCACCATGTATTGACTCAAGATGTTGACCACAAAACAAATGTCAAGCCTGGTATTTCCCAAATACAAGAGGGAACCTATCAAGTATCTGTACACAAATGGATCGATCAAATCGGAATCAGAATCAGAATCAATAAAGGACTTCGAATTTTCTACCATAGGAGTAACCATGGGCTTGCAATCTGTTACCGCTCAAACTAGCAGCTCTTGGCAAATCAAGGCTATGTAGATCTAATGCTAGTGACGATAAGCCCAAGAGAGAATTAAACCCAATGTCACCACACTCTAACCTCTTAACACTTTAGGTAACTCCAAAACCCAAGGGGAGACCCTAACCAATGAAATATACCTGCAACCACCAATAAACCACAAATACCTTCCAAAAAACCTTAATAACTATGATCAATGCCTTATCAGAGTCAAAACAAGATCAAATCAAGGCACAATAATCATGCAATAATGGATTCATTCACATTATCACAAATTCCAGATAATATCATGCCTTCCGAGGCAATTTCATGTCTCCCAAGACAATGTCACACTTCCCAAGGCAGACACTCCAAAAAGAACACCCTCAAGGGAAAAAGGGCAATTGGAGTAGGGTGAACTTAGAGGGTAAGCCAAAAATACCAAACAGCCTCTAGTTCTCTGATTACAAGAGTTTCATGGATCCCAATGCACTTCCTCAAATGAGGATGTCCTCTTGACTTAGAGTTTGTGGCTAAAACTCTAGGGAAAAATTTTAGGGTGGACCAAAAAACAAATTCAAGGCTACTTTTTGGATTTTTTAATTAATTTAGATTTTTAGGGTTGTTTCAAGTTGTCAAATATTTCTATGCATAAAATAAAACAAAATACGTAAAATTTGGTGAAAAAGAAGAGAGTTGGAAGGTTAGAGTATTATATGTTTGTCTCAAACCCTAGGGCTATGAGAGATCGAGGCTAACGTCCCTCCTCTTAAGATGGTTTCCACTACTTACAACTAGGGAAAAGCTAGCAAACTCTAGAGTTAGGTAGTGAAACCCTAATTAGGGCAAATAGAGAATTCCAAGGCCCAATAAAACAATGGACAACTCCTTGGTAGGAAGGTCTCCTTAAGTAAGTAGACAAAATGCTAGCAAACAAACCCTACCTCGGTCCAAAGCACTTCAAGAATGACGTTAAACTAGGGTTAAGAGATCAACTCACCAAAATTAATCAAGAATGAGCAAGGAGAAGCACCTTAGATCACCCTTGAGCACAAGCTATTACAACTATTCTTAGCATAAACTTAGCATGTGACTATCAAACCCTATAAATACTTCCATTTACCCTTCATGCAAGAGAAAAAGACATCCAAAGAGAAGTGTGCCTAGCTTCAAATGCTCCAATAAACCAAGAAAAAGATAAAAGAATACATAATTTGAACCCTTCTCCATGATTTATAAATGAGGTGAGGTTGTCTTATTTATTTAAGACAACCCTCAACATTTTACAAATTTGAGCCTACAAGTTAATGACAAATTATAAAATTTTAGGTTAGTACACCCACAAACTTGGAGACTAAACCATACAATGACATAAAATAAGAATAAAAATATGCAATTAGGCTCCACCAAATGCAAAGTGACCCAAAAGGAGGACGCCATGCCCTAACTAACCCCAACAGATGATTGTCCCTCAACGCCCTCTTTTTTAACAATGTAGGCTTTTGTTCAAGTTTTCACAAGAAGATATTTGAGATGAGCTCATATGGAGAACCTGTGTATGGTTTTTGTACTCTACGTACGTTTTGGACAGCTCAGTTGAGTCCATCATCAGGAGAGCCAAACATTCTCCTGATGATGGACTCAACTGAGCACTTTGAAACGTACATAGAGTACAAAAACCATACACAGGTTCTCCATATGAGCTCATCTCAAATGTGGGCTTTTTCTTTAAGGAATGATGCCATGGGTCTAGAGACCATGAGGAGGGGATTTCTATCAAAACAATAGGTCCAAGTAGGCAAAATGAGATGTGCTAAACTGGGTATGGAAACCCTTACACGTGCAATCACCTCTACAAAGCAAAATATGAGTGTGCTCATGTGTCATAATGGGCCCATTCCAAGAAGCATTGGACACAAACCCAAGGCCCAAATGGCCCAACAAGATGAGGGGCTTCCGCTTGTCAAGAGGCAATCAGCAATGCCACTAAACGAACACTTTCTAGCATGAAAACCAAGAGGACTTGCCATGACTTGGTCGGGGGTATTTAGCCCCAAAATCAACACTCTAAATAATACAGCCCCAAAAACTTGGCGTTTAAAAAAGAAAAAGAAACCCCTCACTCTGGCACATCTAGAAGGAACACTTCAGACACTCTGAGGCATAACACAATCCATTATCTGAAATCTCTTCAAAATCTTGACTATATACTTACCCTATCTAAGGAAAACTTCACATGGATTTTGCAACACCTCTAGATCCAAAAAGCATCAAGCCAATGTCCTTCATGTTAAATTCTCTTGCACTAGTCTATGAGTGTCTTTGAACTTCATATAAGTACGAGATCATCTACATACATGACTAAAACAAGTAGAATAGAATGGTCAGCCAAATAGTAAAGATTGGAATCTACATCTATCTTAATGAAGAAACCCAAACTTGAAACATATTCATCGATCCTGGAGTACCATGCACATGGTACTTGTTTCAAACCAAAAAGGTCCTTTTTCAACCTACAAACATAGGTCTCACACCCATGCACTTAAAAAAAAGCCTCTTAGTTGTCTTATGTATACCTCCTCCTCAATCAAACCATTAAGAAATGTTGTCTTTACATCCATTTGATATAAACTCCAATCAAAGTTGTTGCTAACGACAAAATTAATCTTATAGAGGTAATTGGCAACATGAGCAAAAGTCTCCTCATAATCGACTCACTCTTGGAGAACTCTTCAGGCACGAACCAAGCTTTGATTTTTTCTACACTGCCATCTACTGCATGCTTGGCCTTGTACAACCACTTAGAGTCAATCATCAACCTCCCTTCTATTTTAGGCACCATCTCCCATACATCATTCTTTAGGATGGAGTTGTACTCCTCCATCATGGCATCTTGTCAAACTTGTCAACTTATTGTCTCCTCAAAATTAGAAGGCTTTGCATTGATGATGAAAGACATTAATGCCACGTAATTTGAATATTTCTTGGGAGAATGACTTACTCAAAATGAAGCCATAAGAGCTCCAACTTGCTCATGTGCCTCTTGTAGTGTCTAGGTGAACCACTAGGGATTTTTGGTTGAGCTAGATGGTAAAGGGGCAACCCCAACACCTCTGAAAGCTTGTTGATTTGAATCTATTTTTTCTAATTTCTCTGATTTCTGCAAATCGACCTTTGGGGAAGCAAGCTTTTCTACCTCCTCGATCATTATCGAAGGGTTCCTGAGACATGGAGGACCATGCATCCTCATCAAACTTGATATCTCTACTCACGACTACTTCCATTGAGATAGAATGTAAACCCTATAAGCTTTTGAGGTCTCACTATAACCCACAAAGATACCCTACAAACTAGAGGGTTATAACTTGATCCTTTTCCCATCAGGGATATAAATGTAAACAGCACAAACGAAAACACAAATATGTGCTACTTGAGGCTTCTCACCTGTGAATGCCTCCTCTAGTATCTTGTCCTTCAATACTCTATGAGGACACCTGTTAAGAATATAGATAGCTATAAAACATGCTTCTGCCCAAAGACACATGGGTAAATCTAGATCATAAATCATAGATTTGGTTGTCTCTATGATGGACTTGTTCCTTCTCTTTGCAAACCCATTTTGTTGAGGGTTGTAGCGCCTCCTTCATTCTTGCTTCCCTTCAAAAAATGTCAAACTCCTTGGAGCTATATTTCCCCCCATTGTCAGACCTTAATACCTTTTTCTTCTTTCTTATATGATTTTCTACAAAAGCCTTAAACTCTTAAAACTTCCCAAAGACCTCATCCATGGTCTTCATGAAGTATATCCAAGACTTCCTAGAGGAATTATCAATAAAAGATACATAATAAATGTTACCTGATAAGGACACTAAAGACATGGATCAATAAACATCTTAGTGGATTAGGTCTAGAATCTCTATTGATGTATGCTTGCTGCTAGGAAAATCAGCCTCCATATGCTTGTTGAGTGCACAACCCTTGCACGCTCCTTCTCAACTATTAAGTCTAGCAATCCTTGCACCATGTCCTTCAAGATCATAAACTCTCCATAGTGCTAGTGACTTGGAGTCTTCTGCCAAATCTTAGGTAAGTTGTCACTAGCATGCACTAGATCTCTCATCAGACCCCTCTACAACATGTATAAACCACCCTCTCTGACACCTATGCCCAACCAAGATCTGGGCATCTCTTCCAAACGAGGACTTGGTAATCGTCAAACTCAGCCATATATCCAAAATCTGTCATTACTAAAACTTAAAGGAGATTTTTAATTAAGCCAAGTAGATACAAAACACCAATAAGCTTGAGGATATCACCCTATGGCATCTAGAATGAGATGGATCCCACTCCTACAACTGGAGACATGGCATCATCACCAAGTTCTACTTGTATGCTTGCCTCCTTCTGAAGTTTGTTGAAGGCCCCTTTTGTTAAAGGTCATGTCTTTTGAGGTTCCACTGTCCACATACTAGCTGGGACCAAACATAGTGTTAGATGTTATATACTTAGGGAAGAATAATGTGGGGTACCTAGGAAGGTACCTAAGGGAAACACATGATGTAATGGGTACCCAAGGTATATTACCCCCTAGGTATATAACATTAGATGACAGGAATGAGACCATAGAGAAGTGTGTCTCCAGCTTGGATGAAATCTCATCCACTCTAGTGGATGCTTCTGCATTCCTTGCAAAATGTTTATCTTGTCATTGCTTGCCCTTCTCCTTCTAATGGCACAAAGAAGCAAAGTGCCCAAAATTTTGACACAAGAAGAACTTGATGTCTCTCCAGTCAATCTTTCCCTAGTTAGAGGAATCGGTATCCTCTTTCTTCCCTTTCTAACCCTTCCTGGGTCCTCCTTTCTTGTCTCCCTTCTTCATCATGTTGATGAGGGCAAGATTCTGGTCCCCCTCCATACCTGCAACAATCTCCAATCTCGGCTCCTCCTTGATGAAGCCATCCCATAGCCTCTCAGAAGTGGGAAGCATTTTATCAGCACATACCCTATGGACAAAAGGTTGCCAAGAAGAAGAGAACCCATTTAATGCAATGGGTACTAACTCTCCGCCCATAACCTTCTCTCCAACAGCTGCAAGTTGATCACAGAGTTCAATAATCTTCATCAAGTAGGCAGCTACAATATCTATCTTGCTCATCCACGTGGCTCTAAGCTTATTCCTCAACAACATCTTTCGATTGATATTTTCACTCTGATACAAAGTGACTAGAGCATCAAACATGTACTTTCCCATGGTCTTCTCCGCAATGTGAGGGATCAAATGATCCTTCATAAAGTCAAGGAGGACTCGCTTGAGCTTGGCCATCGTCTTGTTATGATTTTCCAATGATGCGGTATCAGTAAGCTCTACAACTACTTTCTCAACAAAGTTCCATAGATTATAATCCTCCGTCAACATCTTTACCCGACGCTTCTATGGGATGAAGTTAGAGGGACCTTCCAATCTGTCTTTGTATCTGAGAATAAATTTAGTCATACTGCTCCACTAAAATATTCTGCGAAACAAAACAGATCAGCAACTTAAAAACAAACAAAAAAACAGCAACCTTATCATAGGTCCACTGTGCTTTTCTTAAGCATGGATCACAGGCATCTCACCCCTAAAACCTCCCGACAGTTCCCTCTCACATGTAGCAACCCTACTATCCATTCAAAGATTCCACCAGAAATGACTGCAGAAGCAATTTCCAGATCAGAACCTCTGGTACCACATGATGCAAGCCTCTTGAGCAAAGGATGACCCAGAGATAACTAATCATGAAGAAATGATTGGTTAACAGCTATGTCAAACATAAGTGTGTCTTGTGTGGGATCTATATAATGGTGTCCGTCCAACATAACTGTTAATTGCTTGGGGATAACTAGGCCCATGATATTTTCAGTTGTATCAACACCCAAAACATTGAAAAAAATAAACATGGAACAGCAAAACATCAGACCATTGTTACTTGGTTATGAGCATCCTGATTCCTAGTAAATAGACGAGTTACTGAAACTATCAGACTTCCTGTCCAAAAAGGCTATAAATCTGATTAAACTCTGTACACATGGCTCAGTATGTCAACCAGATTTAAACTTGCAATTGTGCTTCTGTGTACCTTACTGCTCTATTCTTACAAAGTTGGAAGTTTAGGTGACAATTTAGCTGGACTGAAACAAACACAACATCAGTCACATACTTGCTGCATCCAAAAGACTTTCTTTACTAAGTGGGGTCTAGTTAACAGCTCTAGTAATGCTTGTTACCAAATCTGTACCCAGATAAAGTAAACATTGCGTAAACCTCTTTAGTGGACCAGAGCACATCAGAACCCTTACTAACATACACAGAAATGAATAATGGAATCACAGTAACACTAGCATAGATCCATTTTAAACCCAGATCTATCAAGCACCGAGAGAGATCCAGTTTCTTGAGATGTACATTTTTTTACCATTTGGATCCCTCTCGTTACTTGATAGATCCGGGTTTAAAATAGATCTATGCTAGTTTTTAAAAAAAATTATTTAAGTCTATATGTAATTTATATTTTTCATTTTTTTTCATATTTTTTATTTATGTCGGCTAGCATAATGTGACAGCATCTTCCCCATACTGGGTTGGAGAGCACCTTGCTTCTCTCGGTGCAATCAAGCTCCCACAGAAATAGATCCTAATGTCCCCATTCCTGCAGGGTAGATCTACTGTCAAAATTAGGACCCACATTATATGCGCAAGTGAAAATGATTCCAGGGATCTTTTCTACTGGAACGCTTGCTACTTCTAGTCCAGTTTCAAACGTATTTGAAACTTAAACACCTACACTGATCAACCAGAAAACCCATATCATGAACAATACCTCGGAATGCGAAACTATAACAACAGCCATCTAAACTATATCCAAGAGTTTGAAACTAAAACGACAGTGATCAGATAACAACTGAATATTTGAAACACTGAGAACAGCTTGATAAGGCATAAAAGAAGCTTTAAAAAAACTCAAAAAAAAATTTCCTAAAATGCATTCAGCTTGAAATTAATCAAGCCCACTTCCCCAAATATAGAAATACATTGGACGTAGTAGCCAAATGAACCAAAATATCTCCAAGATATTTGAGCATGGACAAGGAGGTGAGTATTTCTGTGAAACGACATCCGAACATAGAGGCATACCACTAGCATAGATCCATCTTGATCCATATCTAATAAGCACCAAGAACAGAGGAGAATGAAGGAAAACCCTCAAGATCCTAGGTTAAGATGGATCTATGCTGGTTTTTTTTTTAAGTTATGATAACTATTTTTAGATTAGATATAGGATACAGGCTTTTTTTTTTTCTTTTTAATTATTATTTTTACAAAAAAAATCTACGCTGGTTTATTTTTTTGAAATTATGATAAATTTGGTTTTTTTTTAAAGTATGATAAATTTGGTTTATTTTTTTTAAATTATGATAACTTTTTTGAGACTATATATATAGGATACAGGTTTTTTTGTTATTATCTTAAAAAACACACAATCATTTTCGTTTATTAGCTTTAAACATGTAACACACACCAATGGAGATCTACCCAACCCCAGTTGTAGAGTGCACCTAGAAAACTATAGTAAGATATCTTGCTTACAGACATCAACATAGCCTAGATTGGGTGGTTAGGAGCATTAGTTGTGCTTTTGGATTATATGACATTATCTCTTCCCCTCACTTGTTCCGAGTTTATGGCTCTTTCATTTGCAAAAACATTTTGGAGGCATGGAAGTTTGTTGCCAGCCTAATCAAGTGGAACATTTCAGGGAGCAGGTCGGGGGGTTTGGGATTTTGCTTGGCGCCCAGTTTGGCGCTGGAAGCTTCAAAATAAGTATATAGCTAAGCTTCCGTTTTTCCAAGTACGCAGATTGAGTAGTAAAGGTATCTTCTGGGGATCTTTGGGATTGTAAGACCAGATCCTGGGAGGATTGCATAAGAATTGGAGAGTGTGTTAGCACGTCAGAAGGTATTTTATTCGTAATCAGGTTTTCTCCTCCGGAGCTGGCTTCGAATCCATACATTAGCCTAGATTGGGTGGTTAGGAGCATTAGTTGTGATACTCCTCGGCCAAGTTCAAATCTAGCTTACTACATATTATGATGGACATTGGGATACCTTGATTCTTCGTGGTGGCAAGTATATTCTTTGTGTGATGTAGAATGTGACGACAGTAAACCACAATTTAAAAAAAATCTTGCAATTACAGACATCGCATAGATGATAACAAGAAGTCAATGAGGGCCACAAAGCATGACGCCAAAACTATCGAAAATGTCAGTGTCATTGGAGAATGGCAAATGGCAAAGCTTTTGGTACGGCCAATGCCTAGTTAACCACATCATCGATCTCACAATCGTTACCAACAAGAAAACAAAATGAATTGGGAATTTTCATATCTAAGATGTTCAACCATAGAAGCGAAGTCTTCAAAACCCAACAATCTTAATCAAATATTTGATCGAATTCAATCAGAATTCGACTCTCAATTCCGAATCTAAGAAAAGAGGCCCAAATACCTCTAGACCAGATAGGTCTCAAAAAACTTTAATAGGAAATCAAACAAACAAAGGTCTAACATGCCAGGATATTCAACTCCTACTAGCCCAACACCCTAAACTGGCAAACCCCAAATCCCAACATGATAATACCATATAACATAGTGATCATCATTTTTCAACAAAGTTAAAGGAATTATAGATCATCAGTTTTCAACAAAGCTAAAGCAATTAGAGATCATACCTGAGCAATAACCTGGATTCTGGAAAACGGCCCTCTACGCTCAGCCACACACAACGGCAGATATCTCAAATCTTTGGCCAAATTGACGAAAATCCTGCCGTTTATACCGCTCTTATTCTCTCTAAATTTATCCAAGCCATCGACAAGGGAATTCGGCTGAGTTAAACGGACACCACAGGTAGCAAGGGATTGCATTTTACTTAGTTAAATCTAACGAACACTAAAGTTCAAACCCTGGATAAAAACTTGATCCTCAGGTTAGCTATGGGGACGCATCAACGCTGAAAGAGCTCAAACGAAATGGGGTGCTTTTACTTCTACAGCATTCAGAATATATCTCACAGAGGCAAAGTCTACTATAATTGCTTTTGCGGTGGGAGGACAATAATTGCTTTTGCGGTGGGAGGGTCTTTATCAGCATAAATTGAGAGTGTATATGCTATTTGTCAGAGCTGAAGGAAGTGTGTATACATCAATCGAGGCTGAAAACAGTTCAGAGTATGTGATTGTATATATATATTATTATTATATTTATCTATTTCAAGGGTTTTGATCTTAAACCCGTGAAAGTCGCATGGAGTGTGAGATGCCGCTGTCTGCACCTTAGAAGGTGGTGTTGTGGAGGTCTCGGAATTTGCGGGACGTCGTGTATGTCGGTCAAATATACAGTCGGTCTCGAGAGCTATGCTGTAATCCATTATTTGTATGCATTCGAATGACGTGCCATTGTTCATTTCGCGATATATGTATACATATTCAAATGGCTGACATGGGGCTGAGTAATTTCATTGTGTATATACTTCGACATGTTATGACGATGTGGTATTTTTTTATTCCGACTTGATGATGTGGCATTTTACATTTGGAGGTGTTTAGAATTTCGAATTAAATTATATTCGATGAGGATAAGGATGAAGTTAAAGATAAGAGAATATTTATATATTTATTAATAATAATAATAAATATTAATATTTTTAAGTGTTTGGGATGAAAGATATTGTGTAATTTGTATGAAATTATGATATGTGGTAATTAGTGTAAATTTAATTTTTATTAAATATACCTATTAAGTGCTACAAGTATTGACCATTTTTTAAATGTTTAATTTTTTCATTTAAAAATGTTACACTTTCATACATTTGAACTCTCTTCCTACTTGTAAATAAAGACTAAGGTAGACTTATGTTATTTTTATTTTAAAAATAGTTACACTTCCATGCATTTGAACTCTCTTCCTACTTGTAAGTCAAGACTAAGGTAAAATTATGTTATTTTCATTTGTGTAAAACTATGTTATTTTTATTTGTGTTAGTTATTTTCATGTTATATTTATTTATTATTAAAATACTGAAGATTTTTAATTATTATTTTATTTTATTTTATTTTGTTAATTTAAATTATATTAATGTTAGATTGAGTTATATATATTTTCCCTGAATAGGTTAGTATGATGCAACCAAAGGCTCTCACAAAGCCAAGCCAAGTCATGTTATTCGACGCAACGCTTGGCATGGATGGAGAAACAATTGGCTATGGGACACCCCACTTCATGCAAGAACATGTTTCTTGTGGTTGCTTGACTAAGGAAATAATGGGAGGAAGAAGCAATAAATTGTGTCGCGACCAATGGAGAATGCAAGGGATGTTGTATAATTGGGTTGTTGTGATGGTGATTACCCCCCATCTAATGATCATGATGGCTCTATTTCAAGTTAGGTATCGGAGCATGACAAAGGACACATATAAGGAGGATGTTAGTGTTTTCAAGACAAAGGCTTTGGCACTACCTTCACTACAATTGCAAAAAACTAGTGTTGAGAATTGGAGTTAGAGACGAATGAGGCTTTTCCTGTAGACTAGCTATGTAGAAGTGCAAGTGACCTTAGTGGTTTTGGGATTTCTGCGAGGGTGGGGACTTTGCTTGGGGATTCTTGTTTATCCACTCCTTGCAAGCGTTAGTGGTCTCCAAATATAGGTTATATTCCCTAGTTCCATCAAGGTATTATGTTGAAGGGTAGGCATACAATGAAAGGGTAGAGTGGGCAGAGGAAAACCCACATGCCATGGGTTATCTAGGAAACTATTGTAGCCAAGGAGGTCTTCAGCCGAGAAATATTGACCCTGGCCCAATGAAAGATGGAAAAGATTAAGGCTTGGGTCAATGATGAGCAGGTAGCGACTAGAATGGATGAAATTCAAGCTGAAATGGAGCCAATGGTTGTAGATGAAAGCACATCCATAACAAGGGATAACAAACACATGAATACAATCACTCTTTATTAGAAGATTAAGACTGTGTTAAGAAAGGCTCTAATAGATAGTAATGAAGAAAGAAAGGAAATGTTGTTGTAGTTGGATGAGATGTAGTAGTAGCTCAGATGGGTGGAAGCCAAACTCAAGTTAATGGCCAAAGCAATGATGGACATGGGAGCCAAACTTAACTAGTTCACCAAAGCAATGATCAATAAGTTTTTCAAGGAGAGGGTGACAACAAGGCAAACAAGATCGACCCCTCCAGTGGCAAAGGTGATTGTCATGACTATTTATGATGATGCATAATTTTAATGCTTTGATGATTGTTTGTTTTTCTTAGGGGACACAATATGTCTTTTCTTTCTATGGCCCTATTAGATACACAAGACTATTTGCCAATACGTTATGCTACTCTATACAGTATGATAACTTTTATAGTTTTTTAAGACAGTTTGTAATAATCTTTAACTCATTCCTTCTATGAAAATCCGATGACAAGTTGTGGCTTTGTGGTTGGTCTAGTTTCCCTAGTGGCAAGTCAGCCACATAAGGCTATGTATTTTTTGTTTGTATTGTAATACAATGTTCGGCCTAGCTTACAATTTTTTTTACGTATATACTCTTTTTTGGGTTGTAGAAAGTGTATGTCTATATAATTAAACAAAATAATAAAATATAATAAATAAAAATAATTATATTTAAGTTAGTTTAATATTTTAATAAACACACACACATACTTAAGCAGGCCTATAAGAAAATGTGTTATCTTATTGGAGGTTACCATGTTCAATTTCGAAGGGGATAGGATTTGTGCATCTTTAGGCAAGATGTTGTTTGTGTATATTTGTGTGGGGTTGGAAAGGTACTAACAACCTCATTCTTGATTGTGGGATTGAGAGTGGAGTGACATGTATTTCCCGAGTAGACCAATGTGAACTAAAAAAGGAAATAACACCAATCTAGATCCATCTTAACCTTTATTTATTAAATGTTGAGATGGATCAAATCCTTCGAGTGTAGAATTTTCTTCAATTTTTTGCACTTTAAGAAAGTTTGCACTTATACAGATTTAATCTCTCTTAACCACGCTCGATAGATGTAGAGTTAAAATGGATATAAATTGGTGCTATTTCATTTTTTTTCATTCACATCATTGTTTGTATATTTATTCATTTATT
This sequence comes from Pseudotsuga menziesii, assembly GCA_001517045.1. Taxonomy (NCBI): domain Eukaryota; kingdom Viridiplantae; phylum Streptophyta; class Pinopsida; order Pinales; family Pinaceae; genus Pseudotsuga; species Pseudotsuga menziesii. Next base: position 363,324 of record LPNX010555284.1, on the reverse strand, counting down.
TATTGATCTTAGTGAGAGGGTCACCTACACCTTGACATTTCCATTAAGATAAGGATCATAATGTATTTATGTTAATAGAAGTGCTACTACTTCTGAGGACACCTCATTATCATAAGAACAATGGTATCTTGGCACTTATATGTTATTAGACCTCACAATAATTGTGGAAAAGCACATAAAATGGGAGAAGATTTCAATACAAATAATAAGAATGATTTCCAGTTGCCATATATTATGTATCTAATTGTTTAAGGCATATGCATTCTTTAGCAATTCAACATTTATGTTTGTAAGTAGCCATTACTTTAAAAAAAAAACTCATTCGAAAACTCAAGGGATGATTCTCCTTTTTTATGGATAGCATTCCTGATAAACCGGTCAACGTAAACTAGTACTCTTTATTGAGGGGATTCAAATTGAATACCTACTTATATGGAAATAATCAAATGCCCAATAACATTAACAACAACCAATTGAACTAACTCCTTGACTAAAAGGACCACCACCTATGCATATATCTCTATTAACTATATATATATATATATATCATAATTTAATAAAACTTCTATATTATTAGATATTAAAATTCATCAACCATATGTGATAGCTTTAAAAAAAAAACTAAAATTTTAAAATCATAAAATTAATTCCAAAATATCAAATAATATATTTAAGTATATATTATCATTTAAAAAATAAGGAGACCTGCGTAGGATTTTTTACAGCCAACGTTTTGGACTACGTAAAATTGAGTCCATCATCAGGACGATCACTCAATCGTGTGATTGGAACGAGGGAGAATAATCATCCAAGAGGATATAAATACTTGAATTCCCTCATGAGGTTGACTATAATTAAGCCAACTTCTCCATTTCAATGCTTTTTAATTAGGTTAATAACTAGCTTCCACATGTCACTGAGCTTCAGTCCTTCATCTCTGTTTAGCATGTTGTTTCTCTTCTCAATTTCCAAAACCTCCCTCATTCTCCTTCTATTATATTGTTCTTCTCTGGTAATTAACGAAGCTTTTTCCATGCAAATTTGATGAGTTGTGGTGTGCGAGTGTTCTGCTAAAGCAGATTTATCTCTTCGATCGTGAATTATGTCTGCACTATGTTCCTTTAGTTGAACTTGTAATGAGCATCCGGTTTCACCGATATAGACCATTCCGCACGAACAAGGTATTTCATACACCCCTTTCATTTGTCTCGGATCAACCTTGTCTTTTGATGTGTCCATGAACCCCCGGATAGTGTTTGGAGGAGCAAACGCAACATCAATGTTTTTCCTTTTTAATATTTTGGCGATCTGATCCGTCGTTCCCTTAATATATGGGAGAGTGACCTTGAGGATATTAAATTATTTTCATACATTTCAATACTTTTTAATTAGGTTGATAACTGGCTTCCACGTGTCACTGAGCTTCAGTCCTTCATCTCTATTTAGTGTGTTTTTTCTCTTTTCAATTTCCAAAGCCTCCCTCATTCTCCTTCTATTATATTGTTATTCTCTGGTAATTAACGAAGCTTTTTCCATGCAGATTTGATGAGTTGTGGTGTGCAAGTGTTCTGCTAAACCAGATTTATCTCTTCGATCGTGAATTATGTTTGCACTATGTTCCTTTAGTCGAACTTGTAATGAGCATCCAGTTTCATCGATATAGACCATTTCGCATGAACAAGGTATTTCATACACCCCTTTCATTTGTCTCGGATCAACCTTGTCTTTTGTTGTGTCCACGAACCTTCGGATAGTGTTTGGAGGAGCGAAAGCGACAAAAATGTTTTTTCCTTTTTAAGATTAAATTCTTTTCAAGTCGGCTTAATTAGAGCCGACCTCACGAGGGAATTCAAGTATTTATATGCTCTTGGATGATTATTCTCCCTCGTCCCAATCACACAATTGAGTGATCTCCCTGATGATGGACTCATTTTTACGTCGTCTGAAACATTGGCTGTAAAAAATCCTATGCACGTTTCCTTATTTTTTAAATTATTTACCTGTGATGAATTTATTGTCTATTTATTATCATGTTTATTATTCACATACATACACTCCTATAACACACTTTATACAAAGGGTTAGTAATTTGTATAATTATATTTTCATCGAGAGAAGCGAGGTGCTCTCCAACCTAGTATAGGGGAGATCATGTCACGTTATGCTAGCTGACATAAATAAAAAATATAAATTAGAGACTTAAATAAATAAATAAAATTAAACTAGCATAGATCCATTTTAAACCCAAATCTATCTAGTACCGAGAGGGATCCAAGTGGTAAAAAAATGTACACCTCAAGAAGTTGGATCCCTCTCGGTGATTAATAGATCCAGGTTTAAAATGGATCTATGCTAGTTTAAGTTTTAAACTCTTAAGGTGTAGGTTGACTGTCTATCCAATCTCTAGGGATGCAGGTGTAGGAGGGGTCATTTTTTGTCCTAAAGGAAAATATGTAACTTCCTTCTCCTACGGATTGAGACAGAGGACAAATAATCAAGTTGAGTGGGAAACCTTAATGCAAGGTATTGAACTTATGTATGACCTATGTATCAATGTTTTCTAGGTCTTCGGGGACTCATGAATCATCATTCAATTCATGCAAAACATCTTGAATGGGAAAAGGAAGGAGATAGGGAACGTTCGTAAGAGAATTTTATCCTTCATCAAGGACATTTCCAAAGTCCAATTCCATCGTATAAAGCAACATAACAACACCCTTGTTGATAAGCAAGCCAACATTGGCGTCAACCTTGGACAAGGAGATATCTTGATGGGTAATTCTTTCCTTCTTATAATTACATGGGTAAATTGTTTCCAAGGGTATTTTTAAAAGGCCTCTCCTTCCCCCTCGGCCAGTAATGGGGTTAGTTTTTTGTAGATTGGTGCAAAGGGACATAGCCGTCCTTTTTGTGGTGGCAATTAAGACGGTTGGGATAGGTGGACTGTTATGGTGGCCGACGAGTGTGACCTCTACTTGACACAACCTGGGTATTAACTCATGCATCCTTCCAATGCATTTTCTCGATAAGGATCATTTCGAATTTACTTTAGCCTTTGGGATGGAGGGTTGTCTGTATGATTTGGGTCATGTCGAGTTATATAGCTTCCTTTTCTTGGTGGTTGCATGAATGTAATAGTGAATATCAATAGCAGGTCTGAGTTTGCTATTCTTGGGAAGCATTTGTGCAAAAACAATATCAGAGCCATGGAGAAGCTCTCTATAGATTCTTTGCCTGTAGAGGAGGAAATAATGGAAGACATTCACAATGGATTTCGAGATTTAAAAAATGCTATGATGGATTTCAAGAAGATGTTGGGTTGTGTGTATGAGGTCTTGAATGCATTTCTATACGAGGATAGAATTATAGAATTGGACATTTCTTGCATGGACACTTGTTTGGATGGTTTGGAAAGCGGTTATCAAGTACAAGTGGGAGAAGTCAAGGACATTCATCGTAACTTGCAAGAAATGGAAAGAGTGACATGTTGCAATCTTCAGGAGCCATGCAGTGTTGTTATAGAGCTAAAGGGTGCACACCAGGAGCAAAGGATGAATTCCAATGAAAGGAACGAAGTTCGCTATGTCCATCTCAAATAAATTCTGAAAGAAATGCATGCAAAAGTCAACATGCTTGGCAGAGGGAACAATGGGTCTTCTCGTGAGCATATTGATGTCTCTCCTATGGATAAAGTGTCTACGGTTTAGTCGGTTGAGGAAGAAAACTTGGTGCAGGAATGATTATCTCTATCCATGTCTTTAATCTTTATGTATTTATGTATGTTACTATGCGGCCAATATATAAGAATATACTCTGTTAGGGAAAATAGGATAGTTTTTGGAAAGCTTTGTTGTGCTCTCTTCAGAACTGAGCAATTTTCAAACTTAGACAATATGGTCTTTTTTTGCACAGACTTTGCTAGTTTCCTTCTTTTGAGCCTTGAGGGCATTTCTACTCTTCTCTTTTTATAATATAAAGTTATCTCTAGTTTTTGTAAAAAAAGCGTCTATCAAATTTCACTTACGTATATTTATATATTTGTTTTTTAAACACTTAAAATACGAGATTAAATATTTATCAAATTTCATTTTAATTTTTTTAAGTTAAACTTTGATTATATATTAAAATTCTATTAAAAATAATCATAAATACACATCCAATGCAATCGACATCCATTACAAAATGCCCCTTCAATGCAATAAATATATCCATGTTTTTTTGGATGCCCTACAAATTTAATAAGTACCCAGCCAATGCAATGAATCAATATCCCTGTTTTTTGTGATGTCCCTGCAAAATTTAATAAGTGCACATACATTGTAATCAATATCCATGTTTGCAATCAATCAATATCCATGTTTTTTTGTCATGTCCTTGCAAAATTTAATAAGTGCCCATACATTGTAATCAATATCCATTTTTCTTGTCCCTCAAAAATTTAGTAAATACCAACTACCCATAAAATGTAATCAATCATTCAATATCCACGTCTTTTTATGTGCTTGCAAAATTTAATAAATGCACATACAATTTTATCAATATCCAAGTTTTTTTGTGATGTCCCTAAAAAAATTAATGAGTGCCCCATATAATGTAATCAATTTCCATAAATTTTGTCTAGGGTCACTTGTGACCTTTTTCAAAAAAAATTAATAAGTGTATATATAATATAATTAATATTCATACGACTTGTTTTTTTGGATTACTTTTATAATGTTAATTTAATTTTGTTTTTTATTGTTTTTATAAATATGGGTGTTTAAACTTTTTATAAAATTAAAGTTTTTTTTAACAAAAATGGTTATAATTTATATTAAAAAACAACAAAAAAGCGGTTGGCATAGAAGTAACAGGAATTTAAATGCAAATTCTATGAGCTTAAATCAAGACGACTCAACAAAATGCTAACCCTATTCCTAGAACCCAACAAATAAGTGTCAGCTTCAACTTCAAAACAAGCACAAAGTTGTTCCATCCATGAAGATAGCCTCCCCAAGTAATTATAAATCGATTGCTCAAATCTAACGATTCTAACTGAGAAAGGTTCGCAAAGCAAACCCTTGGACGTCTTTCTTGCACGCTTCTCCATGGAGCTTTGTATTCCCCATCTGGCTGCTACAGAGCCGTTGGGAAAATGCCAATCAGGCGAATTCGCGACACAAGTCTCATAAGACCCCCACACCCAAGCTTCCTCAAAGCTGGCGAGTTGGAATGGTAGGTTGAGCCCTCGCTCATAAAATCAAAGTATTTTGGATTGATGAAATTATAGATATTATATGTTAATATTGCAAAATTTAGTTACATTAAAAATATTCAAGAGTGTTGAATCCATTTATATATTACAAATATTAATATTTCAATCCAAAATATAAATTTAGAAAAGATTACATAACCAACAAAAACTTATTTCCATCTTCCTTTTTATAAAACTTAAGAAATACGAAACTTCCATTTTGGTATTCAACAATTTTGAAAGTTCAGGCTTTTCAATAAAGTGATAATAGTCAAATGGAAGAGAAAATGATCTGCAAAGTATATTTCAAAATGAAGATCATAAAGAATAATTCATTCTTAAGTTGGAATGTCAGTTCACTATTGTTCTTTAACTTGAATTATACAAGAAGTGTGTCACACGATCATCTTTTCATCTTTCTTATCAATGGAATTTTATCATCTACCGTGCTTACATACACATATGGATATGATGAACTTATCTTTCCTCCTCCTCTCAGGCACTTAGAGCTGGTGCAGCCCATGACTTGGTTCCCTTATGAATTTGCTATCTTTCAATATTCGCAGGCTGGGAGGGCAAACGTTTTTCTTTCAAACGTCTCCTGGATTCAGTGTGTCCTTCTATTGTATTTCTTCAAGAAACTATGTCTAATGGCTCCGATGCATGTTCCTATTTCTTGTGGCTTCGCCCTGGCTGGCTGGTTTGTGCTCTTGAATCGTGTGGGCATTGTTGTGGTACATTGGTCACTTGGAACCCTCTGGTGTCTGATCTGTGGGCCTTCAAATCTTGTGCAGGTCTCCTCCTTAAGGGCAGGATGAAGGTTTTCAGTGCTTTGGTTCATTTGGTTAATGTATATGGCCCTTATTCTCAGAGGTTCGAGTTCTGGCAAAAGATCCACTTGTCGGGCCTTCTAGCATTGCCAGATCTCATTTTGTCGGTGACCTTAATTTTATGTGGTCTTCTAACGAGGTATGGGGCTCAAGCCGTTATGTGGATCCTTTGTTGGATTTTTTTCATGATCTCTTTGATGATTCCAATTTGGTTGATATTGTCCCTGGCTGCTTGAGCCCTACTTGGTATAATGGTAGGTGCAATGGGGTGGGTATCGCCAAGCAATTGGATCGTTATTTTATCTCTGACTCTCGGTGTGATGCTTTTGGTCGTTTTTGTTGCTGGCACTATTCGTTGGGGGTTTTTGATCATAGGCCATTGTTCTTTAGCTTGATTTTGACACGGGGAAGGTTCTTTATCCTTTTAAATTTAATGCTTCACGACTCCATAATGAGGATTTCACTGATATGATCAGAAAGCAGTGGGTTTTGTTACAGTCTTCGATTCCTCCACACTTCTCGGTTGTTAAGTCTTTGCTATATAAGCTGGATAAAATTCGTTCGGTGGTGAGATCTTGGGAACTTGACTATAAGAAAAGGGACGAGGAAAGACTTATGCTCATTGAAAAGGAGATTGCTTCTTCTACTTTGGACGTGGATTCATTGTTATCCTGTACGATTCAAGTTGATCAAGTTAAGGATCTTTTCCTACAGAAAGCGACTATTCTTCATCATAGGGAGGAATCTATACGTCTGAAGAGTCATGCTATCTGGCAGGAGGCTGGAGATGAGAACACTAAATTCTTTCATCAGTTTGCTAACAGGCGCCATATTTCTAACTTGATATGGGAATGTTCGAATGATGATGGAACCATTGTTAATGATATGCCTTCTATTAAAGATGGGGTTGTCTCATTTTTCTCTAAGTTGTATATGCATCCTCCTTCCAATAATATTGTTGATCAATTAGAGGTTCTTAAAAACTTTCATTTATTCTTTAGTGAAGAGGAGGGTAATATGGTTGGCAGTGTCATTAGTTTAGAGGATGTTGAACAAAATTTGAAAGCGTCTGCATGGGATAAAATTCCGGGCCTGGACGGGTGGCCCGTGGAATTCTATCTGTACTTTTCCATTATGGGTATGGAGATGTTGGCGGCTATTGAAGAAACCAGAGTTTCAAGGTGCATCCCTGAGGAGCTCAATACGACTTATCTCACTCTTATCCCGAAAGTTGATCAACCTCTATCTTTTGGGGATTATCGGCCCATTTCTCTCTGCAATCTTTTATATAAAATTATCACGAAGATCATTGCTGGCAGGCTTAAGGAGGGTTTGGGGAAATTCATTTCAGCTGAACATTTTGGTTTCCTTTCGGGAAGGCAGATAACCGATGCAGCGGGGATTGTTCAAGAGGCCATGCACACGATCAAACTTAAGAATCTGTTGGCTTTGATTTTAAAGTTAGATCTCAAAAATGATTATGATAAGGTGGATCATTCCTTCTTGCGTTTGATTCTTATCCAGATTGGACTTCCCCTGAGGGTCACTCAATGGATCATGTCGTGTGTTCATTCGTCATCATTTGTTGTTCTCATCAATGGATCGTCATCGTGTTTCTTTAAGGGGTCTCATGGTGTTAGTCAGGGATGCCCCCTATTGCCTTATCTTTTTTCTTCTGGTTATTGAGGGTCTAAGTCGTCTTCTCATCAAAGCCAAGTCTACTGGTTCGATTAAGGGGGTAAAGGTTTCGAGGGCCTTATATATTACACATACCCTATTTGTTGATGATGTGATACTTTTTGGCAATGGCAGTTTGGCTGAATGGACTGTGCTCAAGGAGGTGTTGGAGCTATTATGCAGGGCTTCTGGTATGTCTTTCAGTCTCAACAAGTCTTGTTTTCATCATTGGGGGTTGCGAAACCTATCCTGTCAGGTAATATGAATCTTTTTCAGATCAGTGGCGATACTTTGGCTGTTGGCATTACTTACTTGGGTTTTCACTTGAAGCCGAACTCTTACCAATGCTCGGACTGGCTGTGGTTGATTCAGAAAGTTCAAAGACGTATGAATAGGTGGTCTTCAAAATGGATCTCTTTGGGTGGTAGAAAGACTTTGATTCTTTCAGTCTTACAGGCCATTCCTGTGTACTGGTTCTCACTCTTTTGTGTTCCTTCCAGTGTACTGGTTTGTTTGCATCATCTCTTTTTTTGTTTTCTTTGGAGCGGGATGCATGAGGACTCACATATCCATTTGGTTGATTGGGGATCTTTGTCGTTACCATCTCTATGGTGTGGTTGGGGCTTTAAAAATATGAAAATCTTCAATATATCACTATGTGCTAAATCTTTATGCCGAGGTGTTTAAAGAACCGACCTATGGGGCGAGATCATTTGTTCCAAGTATATGAAGAGGTTATCTTTCTCTTCCAAGATGCATGCTGGTGTGTATTGGTTTAATTCTCCTTATATTATTTGGAGCAATCTTGTTTCGGCCTTATCGGTTATCCTTTGTAATCTCAGATGGCTGGTAGGTTGTGGCAATAATATCTATATTGGTCGTGATCTGATTGTGAGTATTGATCATTGGCATCTATCTGAGGAGTTATTACACTTGCTTCATGAAAAGACCATTATTGTTTTGTGACAGGCTTGTGGTAGTGTTTCTTATGTTTCGACCAAGTGGCTCTCGGTTTTGGAGCTTGGTTTCACTGATCAATATGTTGTTGAATGGGATTCTTTTATGGCAAAATTGAGAATCGTTGGCATTCTGTTGACTGGTGTTCCCAATGTCATGATATGGGCTGGTGATAAGAAATCTGGTTTGGTCACAACTAGTATTGTTTATGAGTCATCACTTCTCAATCAGCTACATATTGATCCGTTATGATGGTTTTCCAAGATTTGGAAGGCTAAGGTACCTCAATTAGTGAAATGTTTTGCTTGGCTCGTCCTCAAACACAAGGTTTTATCATGGGATTTATTGCAACGCAGAGGCATCCAGGGACCCGACAGATGCATTATGTGCAAAGGTGATGGTGAATTGGCAGATCACCTGTTTTGTAATTTCCCTCTCTTTCGGTCTCTGTGGTCAAACATTTGTATGAGCCTAGGTTTATCCTGGACTTGGAATTACCACTCTTGCGGCGATTTCATAAAAAAGGTGGCAGACCACCCTGTGATTCCTTTTGAAGTTGTTATGTTCTTTATATGGGACTTTTGGCTGGCAAGGAACTGTATGATTTTTCAGCACTGTACTCCTAATTTTTGTGCTATGTTAGCAAAGCTTTGTGCTTTGGGCAGTTCTGGGATTTTGAAGCGTCTCAAAAGCAGACTACGATCCATCCCTTATCCAGCTCAGTCGATGGATATGGTTGTTGGCTACTTCGATGGTGCAGCGTTGCGGGGGCAGTGTGGTGTCGGTATGCATATCAAACTGTTGGGGGGTATTTCCTTTCATCTACTCATGGGAACTGATAGGGGTACCAACAACAGGGCTGAATTGTTGGCATTGTGGGGTCTCCTTTTCTTTTTCAAGAACCGTGGGATTCACCTAGACCGAATTATGGGTGATTTGAAGGTCATTGTGGAATGGGCGTGCAAGCGACAGTCTCTTCATTCCATTTCCCTCCATCATTGGATTTTGAGAGTTCGGTTGTTATTGGAGGAATTTCCGTCCATATCTATTTCTCATGTTTATCGGGAATTCAACACCCAAGCGGATCGCCTGTCCAAACTTGCTGTTGGTCTTGACCTGGGTCTGATCCACTGGAAGGAATTCTCTAATGGTACTCGGATTATGGAAGGAGTTATGACCTGTCATTGATCTCTATTATGTTGTTGCCTCTCAGCCGGATGCTATGCTGGTTACCTTGTAGCTTGGTATTTTTTGACTTGCTGGTGCTAATGGACGATGTCATGCATTTTGATACTTTTCCCTAGTACATTTCAGACTGGCAGTATGATGTTGAACATTTTTTTCGACCTTCTGGTCGACTAGTTTTCCTATAGTTATTGTTTTGCTTGCCATTACTAGAATGATCTAGTATGACGATGCACTCGTTCTTATGGAATGTATGAACAATTTCTTTTTGCTCCTTATTTCGTTGATCACTTGATACAACCTATTTTAATATATGGTTGTCTTTTTCAGATGAAAAAAACCACAATAAATAAACACTCTAAATGTAATTAAAAGTGAGTAAATAAGTTAAGAACACAAGAAACGAGACCATGAGTAATATGAAATCCATGTATTTTCTATGTTCCTTGGGTATTAGGAATAAGTGGCATTTTTCAAACTTTTGCAATTGGATTTGAAATTCTTATTTTTTATTATTGAAAATTGTTGTTAATCTCTATGAAATTTCATGTCTAGGCCTTTTCACCAAATATTATGTAGATTTAAAAAATTTCGAGAATAATATATTTTTAAAAATAATTTTTAATAATTCAAAAATTTGGAATTTTAAAGGCATGCAACTATTTTTCTTAAGAGGAAATTATAGTTGTCTACCTACAATAATGATTAATAAAAATAAGATAAAGTTTTTTAGTTGAGTTGTGATATAATACTTCTTTGCAACCAATTATGGAAGAATTACTGGTTATTAAATCAAACATGGAAGAGGTTTTTTTTGCACATATATTTCGTGAAAGGAATATGGAAGCTGATTTTTTTTTATCCAAACGAGGTTCGAACATGATGTGGGGTGAAAGAATTATTGTGCAGGAATGATTTGGCAAGATTGTGGATAAAGAATAATCTTATTTATGGGATCCTCCATGAAGTGTAGTAGTTACAACACATCATTGGGGCTTTAGTTTTGTTTTTTGTTTCATGGAAAAAATTCGTAGATACTTATATTCACATTTAACAGATGGCTTTAATGTCCATTTACACAAAATACCCAACCTTAAAGCTGGTAAATACTTTCAAAATATAGCTCCATATCGAGCATAAACACAACAAATATGTTCATAAGTTTATACATCAGTTAATCAACATCAACTAGATAATCATAACATAACTATCTCAAAAAGAAAACAACAACCAAAATAAAACAATCTCACCACTGCTCATCTGTCTCATAAAAAACTGATAATTGCAACCTAAAAAAAAACTGTCTTGCATCCAACCATGGTGCTCCAAAAATATATCATAACATGTTGTCACAAAAACAACAAAACCAAAATATCCTCAAAAACATATCTAATCATCAAAATGGACTCATGTCCCATATTAACAACAACAAAGTCTTCATGCATCCTCATATGTCCCATATAATCAAAAGATTTGATAAGTTTCCACAACTTCATCTGCACGATGTTCCTTGATGGACCAATAACCCTCCAAAATCAGCCCTCCAACTTTTGCCAAGGCATCTGCAGAAGTATTTATTTCTCGATATATATGTTTGAGCATCACATAATCAAAACAATCAGTAAGCCTGTTAACTTCCTGAAGAATCATGGATAAATCTAAATTCAGTAATCTAAACTTACCAGATGCCCAGTTAATAACTAACTAAGAATCATCAAAAATATGAATTTTAGCCAATGAGTTCCTCCTAGCCAGATAGAGAAGTAGCTTTAAGGCACATAATTCTGCATAATTATTAGTACCCAAACCTAATCCATCCTTATATGAGAAATAATGTTCATCTGAGATATACAGCATGCCCCCAGCTCCACATATTTTTGGTTCCCCAGCTGCAGAACCATCAAAAAAACCCCATGCAAAGGATTTGTCAATAACTTCCACATAAATAGATCTTATTATTACCACTGAACTCTTCTGTAGAAGAGCCATCATCATACCTAGATTGAAGCTAGATACCTATTCTGGTGACAAAGTTAGATCTTCAAAACAAGAGAAGTTCCTGGCCTTCCAAACAAACCATAAGACAATAATAGGTAAAGGTTTGAAGTGAGCAACCTCCGAATTTAAGCACCAAGTTTTCAAACATTATGACACAATTTCTCCACTCCAAAGGTTATTGCATTTCAATTTGTCCTCAATGATTAACCAAACATTCTGAGTAAAGGAACAATCCACCCCAATATGAAAATTAGATTCAAAATCCATTTTGCACAAAAAACATCTGCCAGGTCCTTCTCTACCTTTCTTGACAAGAACATCCCATGTCAAAGCTTTTCCAGATAAGATAAACCAACAAATTTGTTTTTGTTTTGAGTGGACATTTCAGCTTCCATAATACTCTCCACCACCAGGTATACTCCACCTCCCTATTCACCATAAGCTGTGCATAACCCTCTTTAGGTGAATAATGACCAGTTTTGGATAGGTTCCATACCAGAGCATCATCATCATTAGAAAACCTTACATGGCTTGTTTTAAGAATGGCTATATATCCATTCCACACAGCGATCTCCTGTGGATCAGTAAAACCAATAAATTCTGCATTAAACCATTGTTGAACCATCAAACATGTCAAACCAGGTATTCCAATATCTGATAAGAAATAAAACCCAACCAAATGTAATTTTTCAATCATAGAAGGAGGAAAAGTATGTCTCCATTTACATCCTATCCAAGGATCCACCCCAATGCATACAACATCTACATTCCCAATCTTCCATACCAAAAAAATTCTAATAATATCAAAAGCCCAAAGAACAACTTTCCAACAAATTGATATGCATCTTTTCTTTTTAGCAGGAGATCTAATCCATTCCAATATGGTTAATGGATGAATATATTTATGAACAACAATATTTACCCAAAGACCCGTTCCATGAATAATATTCCATACATTTTCAGCTGCAAGAGCTTTGGTAAAAACAAGAGGAACTTTCAGTCCCCAACCCCCCAAAGACTTTGGACTTGCCAAAATATTCCAGGATGTCCAAGGTAATCCATAAGAATTGTGATTTCCAAACCAAATAAATTTGAAACATAGCTTTCTGATTTTCTCAATAATCCCCGCCGGTATCCAAAAATGCATCCAATAGACCGGAATGGCCTCTAATACAACTTTGATCATAATCAACTTACCCCCCTTGGATAAACAACAAAAGCTGTAGTTTTTAATCCTTTTTTCCACCTTAATGATCAACCAATCCCAATCCTTTAAAAGATATCTACATGGTTTAAGATAAAAACCAAGGTACTTCATACCATTCTCAATTTTGTCAACTGAAAATGAAAAAATATTCTGTAAAGTAATAATCTCTGATTCTTCCAAACAAGAAGAATATAAAGAAGATTTATCATCATTGATCTTCATCCTTGATGCCTTACAAAAGATCATTAATATCTCATATAAAGTATAAAGAGATTGTTCAGAGCCATCATTAACCATAACAATGTCATCCACAAACATAACATGTGTTAAGACAATATCATTACCAAAAGACAAACCATGATAGATCCCATAGTCTTTGGCAAAAAGAAGAGCCCTACCAAGACCTTCAACCACAATAAGAAATAGTAATGGTGCCAAAGGGAAACCTTGCCTAAGTTCCCTGCTAGATTTAAAGAAAGTTGTTGCAACTCCATTTATAAGTAGGGAAAAGGATACTGAAGAAAGGCTACTCATGACCCAAGAAATGAAATTCCCAGCAAATCCCATTTTCGAGATAATGACCCGTAGATAGGTCAAACTAACTCGATCATAAGCTTTTGATAAATCAATTTTTATCATCACAGACTTTAAGCATTTACTATGCATATTATGCATACCTTCCTGAATGACCCCAACTGCATCATGAATATGTCTACTCGGCAAAAAACCAAACTATTCACCAGATATACACCTGCCCAAAACTTTTCTGATCTGAATAGATATAATCTTACCCATAATTTTGTAAACATAATTGCATAAAGAAATAGGCCTGAAATCCTCAAAGGATATAGGATGATCAATCTTTGGAATTAGAGCTATAAGAGTAGAACTGAATACTGCAGGAATTTTACCACTTATCCGAGAAATCTCAATATCTCTCAAGAGATCCTCACCTAGAACATCAAAAAGACATCTATAAACCTCTACAGGAATCCCGTCTGGTCCCGGACTCCTATCATTGTTACTACTGGATAGAATATGCTGAATATATTGCAAAGTAACAGGTTCCATAAGATCACGGTTATCTTCCACATATACAGATGTAGGAAAATAACCTATACTCTGCACAATATCAGGAAGATGAAGATCTGTTTATTCCTGAAATAGAGACTCAAAATGTTGCACCCCAGCCCCAGCAATAGCCTCAAAACCTTTAACTAGATTACCATTGTCATCTTCAATTTTCCAAATTGAATTAAGATTTTTCCGATGAGCAGCAAATTTATGGAAAAAAGGTGTGTTATCATCTCCACATAACATCCATAATGCCCTACTTTTTTGTCGAGCCTCCTTTTCCCGATTACATAGAATAGTTCTCTTATGGGTTTCAAGCTCAATCAAAGACAATTTTTCCTCTTCCGAATTAAAACCATAACCCATCCTATCAAAATAAACCTTCATAGCAAATTCAATATCAACTAAATCCTTAATGTCCCGATCTTTTTTCTTCATCGACCAGGAAATTGATATCTCTTTCAATCTTTTAAGGTTCACAGCAAACTGAGATGCAGGGGAAACCTCTGATGATGCCTCAAAAACTACCCAGGTTGCTTTTAATAATGTAACCAACTCATTGTTTTCTAACCAATAGGCATTAAACTTAAAGGGACAATGAGCCTTAGGAATACTAGACAAGATTTGTAAATAAATAGGTTGATGGTCATAATCTCCTCCACACCCAATCCACTATTTAAAAAGGAAATCAGTCGATAAGATTAACCGATCCAATCTTTTGCATATACTCTCAGACCCAATACGTCGATTAGACCAAGTTGGAATTGAGACCATAGGAGCAATACCCACAAGGCCAAGTCCTTCCAAATGTTTAATAAAGAAATCAGTTAAAACATCCACACGCGCTTTAACTCCCCAAATTACAGAATGACCCAAGGAGAAATTCAGATCCCCACCAAATACCAGTTTAGGGCATTTGAAACATTCCATTAACAATAGGTTATTCCAAAAAACTTCCCTATCAATATAAGGCCCATAACGATTTATAAAACATAAATCCAACTGCAACTCAATAGAATACAAAACAACACATAGACCAGAGCACATAGCCCAGGCATTAAGTAAATGAAAATTATGAGTCCTCCACCCCAATAGAAGACCCCCAGATCTGCCCTTGGCATCCACAGAGACAAATTTCCAATATTTTAGCAACAATTCCAACTCCCTCACCAAAATACACCCATCACACATAGTTTCTTGCAAGAAAATAACATCTAAAGACTGTTCATTAATCAACCTTGTCACAGCTAGTTTTTTAGGTAAACTAGCCAAACCCCTACAGTTAAGGGTCATCATAATCATAAGGGAAACTCTGTGGGGGCATACAATGCTCTAAGTGCCCCAGGAACAACCTTCACATCGGAATTAGCAGTCACCAAACATCCAACCCTACCCTGAATTGAAAGATGTATCCTAGATGGAGCATGGTCTGATCCAAAACCTCCATCTATATTTACTTTCGTGCATGAACGAAGGTAATAACCCTTACTAACAATAAGAAAAACCTTAAGTGGAGAAACAAATCCAAGATCCCTTAATGCATCAGACAGGATAGAATTATACAAAGAACCCACAACAGATCCCTCAACATTCTTATTCTGCATCGGGCCTTCAAAATCAGTTAAAGAGGCAATACTCAAAGGTTTAAGAGACAATATTGAGTCAGATTGTGACTCTATGACCTCCTCCTCAACTAAAGCCCTGGGTGAGAGGTTCATTTCCTCCAAAACATCAACTAAATCCATACTCACCTTAAGCCCCAATTTTTGCCCTCTGTTCTTAACTCGCCAAATCTTATGGGCAGAACTAGGAAAGGATTTTTTGTTAAAAGGTAATGAACATTCATTCATCAAATGACCAAATACATGGCACCTATAATACCTAAACGAGACACCCAGATAATCCAAGGGCTAGCTATATTCAGAACTGCCTCTTTTAATAACTAAATCAGCAGGCAAACCATTCCAAAAATCAATCAACACCAAAACCCGACCCATACAACAAACCCCAGATTTAGGAAATGATAAATCAGTTTCCTGGTGAGTACCCAATGTATTACCAACCAGTTTAAAAAAATCAACTCACCAGAATTCAAACGAAAGATTGGGGAGTTTAACCCATATAGGTACTTGATCATACCTTTCAAATCGTGGATCAAATAAAGGTGTCCACCTTTTGATTAAAAGGCCTGTTTTATTCAAGCGCCAAACACCAGCCAGAACCACAGCCACATCTTCCTTAGAGAAGAATTTGAAGGCAATCCATCCTCTCGAAAGGAGGAAAATCGCAAGCGGATAGTTGATGACATCTTTCCAAGTCGTAGCAGCCCATCCATTTAAACCATCAAAATTAAATTTGCGACCTCCGAACCGCCCAACCAGAGTCAAGGCATTAGTCAAAACGATTTCATTTAACCCCACATCCTCCTCGATAGTCATCAACACCGGTTTATCAATTTTCTTGATAGTCTTATGAATTCATTTCTGTTTTACCCCCACTTCCGACAGTACAGGTGGTCGACCCTTGCCAATAGTATCTGAAATAGACTGATAATTATTCAGGAAATCCACATTACCAATAGGGCCTTCTATGCTACCCGAACCAAGAAACTGAGGTTTCCTCCCAATAGAACCGGAAGGCTCACAAGAAATCTTACTATCAACTAATTCCAAAGCTCCAGAGTCATCCGGCCCAATCTTATTACCAGCTACCACCGCACATGACTCATATATATCCTCCGTGTGCAGAATTGGATTCCCAAAACCCCCATCGCAAACTACACCGGCATCAATGCGCACAGGACAAATACTGCTAGAAACAACAGAAACCCTAAATCCATCTCTAGAATAACCAGCAAAAGCCTTCTCTCCACCCGACAACAGATTCTTACCAGAAACCATAGGCTTTACTGCACTTCTATCCTTCACGCACAACACATGACACCCCATACAAACCCCCAATGCACTAGGCACACCAGAACGCTCAACACAATGAAAATTGTGTAGACTCGAATCAGTAGAAACCCTAAGGCCATCACTAAGGCAACCATTAAGTGTCTTTTCTCCACCCGACGCCAAAGAATGTTTACCAAAAACCACAGGGTAATCTGCATTTCCATCCTCCGCGCATATCAAAGGACACCCCATTCTATCCCCCAAAGCTCTTGGCACAACATAGCTCTCAACATGATAGTATTGTATACCCGAAGCAGCAGAAACCCTTAATCCGTCATCGAAACAACCATTAGTCTTCCCTCCATCCGACAGCACAACATTCATGTGAGAAATCACAGGTAAAACCTCACTGCCATCGTCCGCGCATAGCAAGGGACACCCCATACTGTCCTCCGGCTCTCTAGACACTCCAGAGCTCTCAATGCAATGACAAAAGTGCAAACCCGAAAACGCAGAAACCCTATAATCATCACTGAGGCATCCATTATGTGGCTTACCTCCACCGGACGTCATACAAGCTAGTCACTTCAAAGTTCGAAGCGACAAGTTACGTGTCACAAAAACGAAAGGCCGAGCGAGACATGGCCCTCAACCAGAATGGATCGGTACTTGGCAAATTTAATAAAGTACATTTTGTCAATTAATAGGTACGTTCTGTAATTAATCGCCCCACCTAACGCCTTCTCCTTCTTGATTGGGATTCTATCTAGTTATCTGGGAAATCTGTTACATCGCTCTATCTAGCTTTAGTTTTGTTAGACTACAGTACAAGTATATTGCTCCTACAAAATTTTGAGATTTTAAAGATTAAGGAAAAATCGGTGAGTTGATATTTGTTTTGAATAAAAGTGATACATATTTTCTTGGTTGCATTATATTAATTATTGAATATATATAATTGATAACGATGATTGATCACATCTTATTGATTTTTAAAACAATTTTTGTAAACAAAACTCTTTGATACATGAAAAATGTAACTTGTTTTTATATAAAAATAAAACTATGATTTTATTCTCATGGAAAAAAACATTAAATCAAAGAAAATTTACCTTTATTGCACAAGGTTCGATTCCAATCGATAGTGGTTATCACATTTGCCAAAGAGTCTTGAAAGAGAGATGTCACAAGAGTTAACTCTGTTTACAAGTTCTAACATTTACACGAAAATTAAAAAGATTAATATATATTTTAATGAGAAATCTACGTCAATTTCGATAACAAACAAAGAGAGTTATTAAATATACATGAAATAAATAAATAAATATAAATTATATATTTATGTTCATTAATGAAATCTTGTAAGTTTTGTTTAAAAAAATGTGAAAAATCTTAAAGTTATAATAATAAACTATTTTTTTAATTAAAATGTTGAATATCTATTGTTTATTGAGTATGAAATAGCATGTCTCATTGTATGATACATGACATACTTTGTTTAATATTACAGTTATAATATCAAAAATTAATCATATTACAATCTTAAAAAAAAAAACATAATACATAAATATCGCGACTCCCTTTAACCAACAAGTGAAACCCTTAACCAGTCCTCAAGAGGATTGGAACTCTATATTGATGTATTGGATTTTTTAGGCACCAATTTAAAACTTAAATATGCACAAAAACACTTATTCAATGTAACTCTAGATATAAAATGATTTACAAGTAATACATGTATTCATGGTATAGGACCAACTTCCAACAATTAGCTGAACTATCAGTTGTACATTTACTCTTGAAGCTTGCTTATCATCGCGAGATAAAACAATTACACGTATTTGGGGACTCTCTACTCGTCATTGATTGGCTCTCTCACAATCACCAGCCAAATAACATATATCTCAGACATGTTTTTGAGGAAATTTACATACTTCTTGCACATTTTGATGAAGTTAGTTTCCAACACATTTATAGGGAATGAAACTCACAAGCCTACACTTTATATAAAAAGGGAATACAAATGGATAGGGGTATCATGAAAATCTAGGAGGAAAACAAAGACATCATTATAGAGATAGATCCAGGACCGTTATTGATCTAAATCTTGCCCAGGAGGGCACTTTTAGTTTTCTTTTTTAGGATTGTTTCACTAGCATGAATTTTATTTGAGGATTGATTTTGGTATCGTTAGCCCATAATGGTCTATGTCTATATGCAAACTTTTAGATTAGAGCTTATAGTAATTTATAGGAGTTATTATTGTAGAAGTCAAATACATGCTTAAACAATATACTTTGTACAACTTTATAGCTAATTGAACAACATGGTTCAAGATTTTAATAAAATTTTGAGATATGATCTTTTTTTGGGGGCAAAAAAAATGTATTCATGGTTTTAAATAAAAGTTTTATTGTTTTGTAGAGTAATCGAATAACCTTTAAGAAATCATCATTTTATTGCATGACAATTTTTTTTCATAGGAAATAACTATACTTTAAATTATAAAAGTATATTTACATATGGCAAAAGTTTTTGGCTATCAACAATGGTCGTATATAGAGCAATGACCATATAAGACCAGACACAACTATGTGGTCCCTGAGAAATAAACCACATTTTTCAAATATGCACTAAGATCCAGAAGATCATACAAAACATACTCACACGTACCTTCGATAATCTAGAAGAATGGAAAGATCCCCACTATAAAGGGTTATTATACAAAGACCAAAACAAAACAGTGAAAGATACCATCCAATCGAATCTGGATGTGTCTTTGACACCATGCTAAGAAGAAAAAGAAAGACCAATAACAAGGGAGCTATGTTTTATAGATGGCAATCTTGTCAACCAAAGTGATGTGTCCATTCTCCCAGCATTCACAATGAATAAAACCTTCAACCACTACAATGCCCCACCTGGATAAGAAGTCCGCTTTGTAGTCATTGAATCCTCGGAAGATATGTATGATAGAAATATTTGGAAATGTTCCAGCAGGTTCGATGTCGAGTTCAACCATGTTTGTAGGTGTATTGCATGAATCGAGCATTGCTTCTTTGCCCAATTTACAATTAGAAGTGAGTCACCAACAACCTGCTTCATATTTATGTTCCAAAGATTTGCATAATGGAGAGCCATCCAAAGACCCAATAGGCCACCTTTTGTGTTAGTCATAGAACCACAATTTAGCCATAAGTTAATGTGACTGGTTTATATTCAACATGCCAATGTATCCCATTTTAGAAAAAAATGGAACCAATTTTTAATGCATACTGAATATGATGCTTAATTCCGATCTAAATTGATGTTGTTTGTGCTTCGAGCTAAAAACCAACATTATTGTATAGGATAGCATGTAAAAATTACACTACAAATTCTAACCCTACAACATATAAACAAGCAAATTACACACTCATACTTCACATTCAAATTTATTAAAATCAATTCATAATCATTTTAGTTAAAATCAATTTGTCGTATTATGTTTTAATAAATTACAATATATATTGTTATTTTATTTATCTACATGTAAAAACAAAAATTGCTTTAAAAATACAATTAAAATATATTTTAAATTTTTTATATTATATTCCCATTCATATCATATGCTCCCCACACCTCTTTTTCTATATATGATACATAACCGAAGGGATGATATATCTCCGATCCATGATCGGGTCTACATCTTTTAAACAATAATAAAGATTTTGTATGGTAGAGGGGAATCAACAAAGCTCAATGACAAGAGTCCCACTTAAGGCATTTATACAATATCAATCATTTTGATGTACTAGGTAAAATGGGGTCCCATTAAGAAAGGACATTTATACGATTTGAGGTACCGGTTGAATGGGGTCCCATTAAGAAAGGGTGTAGGCTGAACTCATGGTTACATTTTTCTCCATGTCCAATTTATTCCAATGGGACATGGAGCGAAGCCAACACTAGCAGGTGAGCTGATTTCCCCTTACCATGAAAAGAGTATGTGAGTTAAATTACTTTGGGACCAAATAAAAGGGAGGCATGATATGACATACATTGTAATAAATGTTTTTTCTCTTTTATTAAGTGGAAATAATCACACTAAAGGAAGTGAAAAAAATATGAAGAAAATGAGGAAAATTATGATAAATTGTGTGTTTGAGGAAGGAAAAAGTGTGTTTTAAGGGAACATCTCATCTACATTTTATTGATAAATATTTTGTAGTTGATAAAACTTGTGTCAATGTCCAAAGGGGTTGGGTTCATTGGTGAGGAATGCAGTTTTTTTTACTATTGACCAAGGTTCAATTTCTATAAGGCTGTACGATCCCTAAGATTGCCATGGGGGCACTTAGAGGTAGTGGGTGAACATGTGAGAGGCTTGCATCGTGCTCCTTGCATGCACATAAGTGGATCAAAGTCCACCCTCTTGTCATCTGTAAGATCTAACCCTATTTGTTACAACTATAACCAAAATTTTACAGGGGTGGCAGGTTGAAGAGGGATCATCCTTGACCCTGGAGGAAATGAAGAAGTCACTCTAGCATGTGGATTAGGGAAAATGACTAACAATCAAGTGGAAATCCATGCCCTTTACATAAACCTCTCTTATGCAATTAAAAGAAGCATTAAGTCAATGCCCATTTTCAAAGACTCATCTTTGATCATCAACCTCCTAAGAAATCATCATCAAGAAGACAATGCATTGCTTGGAATGATGAATATTCAAATCTTGATTATGTTAGATACTTTAGATTCATTCCAACTCCTCCATATACACCATAGCGATAATCATAAAGCAAACATTGTGGAAATTTGGTAACAACCCTCTCAAAAGGAATTCTTTTGAAAAATAATGGCGACCTCAAGGTTGTTTTAATACCATGATGAAGCTTACCTCACTTAACCAAGGTATGCAATTTCTCTATATGTTGCATGTTATTACAATTCAAGGCATTAATAGGTTTAACATGATAGAATGTGATGGAGGCGAGACTTTAATCACCCCTCATGTAGGATTTCATCCTAAATCTTGTGTAATAGCTATGGAAGGGGCAAAAAAACCTTGTGGTTAATGAATTACAACTTGAAGGTGGGATCACTCCCTTACAATTTTATTTGGTATTTGGCATGGAAATATGGCTTGGAAACAGTAAGGAGGTCGAGAATGCTGGAGAAGGTCATCGTTTACATCAACTCCTCATCCTCAAAAGTTTGGGTAGCCTCCTCTTTGGGATTGTATAAATTGTCTATGGTTTGAATGAGACTTAGAATTTATCCGTAAAAGCACTATTGAGCGCATGGTTTTGTGGTTTGGGGTTGTTATTCAACTTTATAGCAAATATGTTGTTGAATTAGGGAAAATGGGGGTCATAGAGGAAACCCATCTATATCCTAGTTATATCTTTATTAGTCATGCAACTAATATGCCCTCTCTCAGAGGTTATACTCTACATTTTGAGATGGTTAATGATAACACCCAGGAGATTAAGGAAATCCTCAATCAAAAGACCTATCATTTATAAGGTTTAAGGCAATCAATGGAATTTATGAGTATATAATCGGAGAAGCAAGAAAGTAAATAGATTGTCTAGGAAAATAAATTCCATGAGTTGAAATTAAATTATGACAAGTTAGCCTCAAACACGAAAATGCATTACAATATTATTTTGGGTTTTGCTAGAGGGTCACAATTTGTCACGGGTCTTCCTTATATCTCTATACACTACAACAA
>LPNX010555284.1:322451-340285 GCA_001517045.1 Pseudotsuga menziesii | reverse complement strand
GGGGGGGGTTGTAGAAAGAACCCCCCTAAAGGTGTCTTGTGGCGGTTTTGCTAACCCGCCCCCCCCACCCAAAAAAAAAGTTTTTTAAGGTATTTGGGGCCGGTCCTTAAAAACCCCCCTCAAAAGTCTAATTTTGAGGACTTTTGGGGAGGGTTTTAGAAAGACCCCCCCTAAAGGTTTCTCGTGGCAGTTTTACTAAAGCCCCCTCCAAAATTTTTTTAAGGTATTTGGGGGCAATCCTTAAAAACTCCCCTCAAAAGTCTAATTCTCAGGAATTTTTTTTTTAGGGGGTGGGGGGGTGTTTAGAAAGACACCCCCTAAAGGTGGCTTGCAGCAGTTATGTTAACCCCCCCCCCCCCCCCCCCCCAAAGTTTTATAAGGTATTTGGGGGCGGTCCTTAAATACCCCCCTCAAAAGTTTAATTCTCATGACTTTTGGGGGGGTTAGAAAGACCCCCCCCCCCAACTAAAGGTGTCTTGAGGCTATTTTGCTACCCCCCCCCGAAATTTCTTTAAGGTAATGGCAGTCCTTAAACCCCCCCCTCAAAAATCCCAAGAATTTGACTTTTGGGGGTGGTTTTTAAACCCCCCCAAAAAAACTCGCACGATGGATAGTTTTCCTCGGCGTTGCGAAATGCTATAGAGCCCTCCACATTGAACGACGAGGATTAAAAAGAGGCGAAGATATTATATCGTGAAGGATTTCGCGATGGGAACATGCATGCAGGATAACAAAGGTGCAGATCGTGAAATCCAGTAGGAGCCACACCAGTGAACGGTCTAGATTCTTCGTAGCCTCATATCCACAGATGAAATGTTTTTCGCGATGCAAAGATGCGAGGGAGAAAAAGAATACAGAGCTTGCGAAAGGCAGATAAAGGGATAACTAGATGAATGATCCAGATCTGATCGGGTAAGGATCTACAGCTTAGAACCTCTTCGCAAATAGAAGATGCCCACTTTGAAGGTGCATTTCAAATCGCGGAATCAGTAAGGAAACATGAAATCGACGGTTAAAAAGGATCCATGATGAGATCGATGGTTGAGATATAGTTTCAGAATGCGAGCTGCATAGAAGTTAATGGCAACGAAAAAATTGAGGGAGAATAATGAAATAGAAATAGCACAGAAGATCAATGGTGCAAAACAGATCGATCAGAAATGGAAGGCTGAGAAAAGTTTCGGTCACCAAAGATGCAAGAGAGTTAAGAATATGGAAAATCATAAAAAACTGTACATTAGTTTATTCACTTGCATTGGTAGAAGAAGACGATAGACAGTACAGAAGGAGACAATTCCTACGACGTCCATCACCCACTTGTCAAACACCAGGTAGTTCCTTTTTGTCCCCCCTTGAAAGTTGTATAACGGGCTCACATGGAAAATATAGAAACTCAAGGCTCGAAGTATCAGAAAGCAGAAGAACTATTGGAGGATAGGAATGCTGATGTTTTTGACCTTGTCCTTTTAAATGGATCCATTGACGCTGTGAAACAGAAGTTGAATTTGCTAAGGGACCAGGGAACGGACTTTCATAACATCTATCAGTCCTTTTTTCACCTTTTTGCTACTGAACAAACCCCTGGTTACCCGAAATTTGTGGAATGGTGTGTAAACAACTCTTCTATGTTAGAAAGAGTCATAATGAACCTCAACCGCTCCACCATTCTATGTCCTGTTAATTCCTCCGTCATTAGGCAAACCCTGTCTGTCCCTGAAGAGTTTACCTTAAAGGCTAAAGATTACAGTGGAGAGTCTATAATCCGATGTTTTAAGGAGTCCACCATTGAGAGAAAGAATTTTTTTATACGATATGTTTCAAACCAGAAGACGAGTCGTCCAACCCATCATTCCCAGTTGATGCAACCCTATTTAACGAAGAAACCAAGTGTGTAGTAACCATGTTATGTCCATTTTTGGGTCTAGTCACAGATAAATACATCCCTGAAACCCTTATGAGTCTTCTCTTCATTTTAAGCACTTGTCCTGTTGAGTCAAATGAACCCAGTCAGTCATTACAAGTGTCATGCATTAAATTTGACGATTTCTTAGCTGAGAATATTCATTCTCAACTAATGAACTTCCACAAGACCAAAACTTTCAGGTTCTAGTCATATCTATTGAAGATGTTCCTTTATTTCAACAAGGATAATCTATAGCTCCTGGAAATGTTATTAATAGATTACATGTAGATGGATTATACCAAGTTTATGAACTTCCTCATGATAGAAATTTATGCTGCCATTTTCCAAAAGAGGCTTCCCTGGGTGCTGCCAAAGATGTGGGATCTATTGAAAGCTTCTACATAAAATAGAACAGGAGATTGGTTCCTTTCTGAATATGGAACAGTGATCAGACTGTATGGTTTCACTCAGTCACCTTACATGTTACCACCCTTCCTGACTCCAAGATTTTTCTCAATGGATTTCATCAGACAAAAGCTGTCCATAGAGATTGAAAACTTCCTGAAATATAAGAAGTCCATTGACATCAAATACCCTTGGGATGTAGGTCCATTCACCATCAAGGATAAGGGTGCTTTTCCAATGGTGGAAGGTTTACTTAGAGAGTTAGGATTTGAGACAGAACCCACAATCAACTATGAACCTCACCAGGTTATCTCAAACAGGAGAAATGATCAAAAGATAAAGCCTTATAAACATGAAGAGGTTGTGGGATCGGCAGAAGCTGCTAACTAGTCTAATTACCCAAAGGAGGCCCCAAAGATTGTTGACTTAGATGAAGATCCAAGCTATCGTATAGGAGAGGTTGTCTCTTTATCGCCTAATATATCCAATTTGGTTGCTGCAGCCGAATCATTACTCCATTGGCCAGTAAATTAGAAGGAAAGAATAAAAGAGATTTTCAGGAGGCAATGGATATCGATGAGGAGGACACTGCTGAAACTCCCAAAAGGCAGAAGGTTGAAACTGAAGGATAACTTGTCCTAGATACAATTGTAGATAAAGGTAAAAGGAAAATGAGGATATCAGGCCCTCCATTTGAGGTAAAGGAGTATACATTTGCAGGTAGTACTCCTGTCGATTCCCCCTCCCAGTCAAAGAACAAAGCACATTTGGTTGATAAATACAAAGGCATCGAAGACATAACTTCACAAGAGACTCTGAAATTATATTATGAAGTAAGACATATTTCTAATCAATATGTGTCTTTGGTTTTAGTTAGGGATTATGTCCAAAACACTCTGAACTTGGCCTTGACAAGCAAGAACAGAGCTGCTGAAGTAAAAATGAACCTGGATGATATCCCCATACCTGACATGATTCATTTGCACAAGCATACAAGAGATATCTTGTTTACTCACTTGCTGAAGATCACTCTGGCATTATCCAAGTTACAGACCCTCAAAGGTAAATTTGAGAACCAATTGAGGCAAGAAAAGGTGGAAAATAAGGCCCACCAAACTTAGATAAAGAAGCTGCAAACTGAGCTGCTAGATGCCAGAGGCCAATCTGATAAGGGAGCTGGTATCCAAAGGTTGTTTGATGAGAAAGAAAAAGAGTTTCAGTTATTGAAAAGGAAGATTCTCATATCTACCACCTAGCTAATACATGGTCCTGAACTAGCTGAGATAGAAAAATAAAAGGAGAACCTAAATAATCAGCTCACTGAGTCAAGCAAAATGATTGAAGTTTGTTGATAAGGAAAATCAATGGCAAAAAGACATGGCCTTGGTAGTAGAAAGTGAGAAATCCATGAAGGAAAAGTTAGAAGAAATGGAAAGAAAGTTGCAGGAGAAAGAAAAGGAGCTAGAATTGAGGATCATTCCTCATGTGGCTGGATCTAGTGAACATGGCATAGTTGAGGCTATGTCACAGGTACGTCTTAAAGCTTTGGAAATCACTATTTTGAAGAACCAAAATAAAAATTTGGAGGACATAGCTCGAAAGAGAGAAATAGAAAGGAAGAAATTGGAAGACAAATGTAAGGAACCGGTGGATAAGAACGACAAATTGACAAAACAGGTTACAAGACAGTCAGCCTTACAGGGAGCAAAACATCTCATATGGGATGTACTGATAGCAGAAGTAGCTAAGATTAGGACTTATTTAGATTTTATTCTTGATAAGGATATTGTTACACAAGCTGCTAGAAAAAATGTCTTGATGGTAAACCATGTGTTAAATAAGAAGCCTATTGACACAACTAATATTGTAATGAAGTTTTTGAACAGCTTGACAAAAGAGGAAATAAAGAAAGCAAATATCCAGGATAGGGTTTTGGTTATCACATGGGCAAGGAAAGTGGTAAATAAATATCATTATTTGGCAACATTTAAAGCGAAAATTGATGTCATGCATCATCAAATCAAGGAATTCATTGAACTGTTTAATCCTTTATTTAGAAGAGGAATCCCTTTCTTCTGGGAAGAGAAAGGAAGAATGTGGTCTCAGAAAGAATATAATGACACGTTAACAGTTGTAGATTAGATCACAGATAGTTTGATGACATGCAACATCAATTCTTGTCTGGAAAAACAGTGATTGATAAATTAATTGTAGATTTCAAGATGTTGTTTGATTTCAAATCCATATGTACAAAATTACCAGAGTTTTCTTATGCTGAAAACGTGGAGCTCAATGTAATGGCGAAGGAGACGATCAGTCTAGATCTGTCAACTACTCATCAATGGAAGCTAGTTGATAACTATGGGAAAAGTAAATATGGGTTGCACCAATAGGAGTCCTCTGATGTTACCTCGGGGTCCAGAGGAGGAATCCTGGATAGTTTTTGAAATTGTATGGATTAGGGATGAGGACTAGTGTACCACATTTGGAGTTGTAAATTTTTTACATTTATTAATAAAATTTTACACTGTTAGATGTAATCTATATGGTGAATTCTACTATTTAATACATATGCATTATGTATTTGTTGCATTCAATTATGTCTGGTATATTATTGTTATGTTATAATTGGTTTTTATTTTCGAATAAATTTTTCATTATATATGAAATTTGTAAGTTTGAAATGATAATATACATTTCCTAGCATGTGGGTTATTGTGAAGATGCTTCTATACTGTCTTCAAACTACATGAAAAACCTCTTATTATAGCCTTCAAGATATGGTTGGATGCACCATACAACACTCTAGAGATCCACACTCTCAGAGTATTTTTATCATGATCCTATGAGTTGTGGCGGGCATTTCCCTAAGGCTAGTTATGTAGATTTTACCAATAATTCCATACTTGGACAATTTGTTATCTTCTCCTAGGCTTGGTCTAACTTCCCTAAACCACATTTTTGGTAGGTCCATAAATTCTTCTTCAGGGTCTCTTTGGACAAACTGAGACCATGGTTGAGTAGAAAAAACAACATCCTACAATATCCCCATGTGGTGCAGACATTTTCTTCAACACACAATTTGTGGCGGGCATCTTCTTAAGGCTACTTGGACCAATATTCCCAAACTTAGCCATTTTCTCAATTTTAACTAATTTGTTGTATTTCTCCAGAACGATGTCATAATGCAACAATGATTTCAACTTCATTTCACATCATCATCTATGCCATTCCATGTCATGCAGGCATCATCCTTAGTGCGGGCATGAACCTTAAATGCGGGAATCACTTATCCCCTTTAAAACACTTAGACATTTTTTCTTTGTCTTTAGTATTGAAAATAACATTTTTCCTCTATTTTGGTAGGTTGATATTTTCCTTATCTAGTGACCATAAGAAAAACCAAGAGCATGGATAGATATCCATTTCAACAGTGAAGATGACCACATCATCTAATGATTTTTATCATCAAAGGAACACCCCCTTTCAAGCATTTCCAAGTGGTCTCTCAAACTCTTTGTCTAACACTTAACTAGTTCTCTTCAAACCCTAGGTCACCAAGGTGATTTCATTTTTCCTTCAAATTTGGCAAGTGAGACTCCCAATGGGTACAGTTCAACAAGGTGAATCCAGAAATACCACTTTCATCTTCTGGAGCTTCTTTCTCTCTCCTCGGCGGGCATTTTTATGGAGCAGTGCAAATATTGCTGAGAGGCACTTTTGGCAGATTGATATCTTCTTACTGAATTACTTTTTGGTCGGGCTAATTATATGGTTGGATGCACCATAGAAGACTCTAGAGATCCACACTCTCATAATATTTTTATCATCATCCTATGAGCTGTGGTGGGCATTTCCCTAAGGCCAGTTAGGTAGATTTTACCAATAATTCCATACTTGGACAATTTTTATCTTCTCCTAGGCTTGGTCTAATTTCCCTAAACCATAGTTTTGGCAGGTCCATAAATTATTCTTCAGGGTCTCTTTGGACAAAATGAGACCATGATTGAATAGAAAAAACAACAGCCTAAAATATCCCCATTTGGCGTGGGAATTTTTTTCAACAAACCATTTGTGGCAGGCATCCTCTTAAGGCTACTTGGACCAATATTCCCATACTTAGCCAATTTCCCGATTTTCACTAATTTGTTGTATTTCTCCAGAACAATGTCATAATGCAACAATGATTTCAAATTCATGCCACGTCATTATCTATTCCATGCCATGCCATGCAGGCATCATCCTTAGTGCGGGCATCAACCTAAATGCGGGCATCAATTAGCCCCTTTACAACACTCAGCCATTTTTTCTGTCTTTAGTATGCAAAATAAGATTTTTATTCTATATTGGCAGGTTGATATTTTCCTTATCTGGTCACCATAAGAAAAACCAAGAGTAAGGCTAGATATCCATTTCAACAATGAATAGGACCATATCATCTGATGAATTTTATCATCAAAGGAACACCCCCTTACGAGCATTTCCAAGTGGTCTCGCAAAATCTTTGTCTAACACTTAACCAGTTCTCTTCAAACCCTAGGTCACCAAGCTGATTTCATTTTTCCTTCAAACTTGGAAACTGAGATTCCCAATGGGTAGAGGCCAACAAGGTGAATCCATCAAGACCACTTTCATCTTCTAGAGCTTCTTTCTCTCTCGGCAGGCATTTTTTTGGAGTAGTGCAAATATGGCCGAGAGGCACTTTTGGCAGATTGATATCTTTTTACTGAAAAACTTTTTGGTCAGGCTAATGATATGTTTGGATGCACCATACAACACTCTAGATATCCACAGTCTTATAATATTTTTATCATCATCCTATGAGCTGTGGCGAGCATTTCCCTAAGGCCAGTTAGGCATATTTTACCAATAATTCCATACTTGGTCAATTTTTGATCTTCTCCTAGTGTTGTACAGGACAATACACCCTTGTAACCTTGGTTCTGGGGTTACCAACTTACTATTGTTGATGTATTTGTAACTTTGGAATGTATTCACTTGTATTTCTTATGTATTGTAACCTGATGTTTATTTCGAGATGTATTGTAATGTATTTGAGTCATGCCATACCCCGATGTTTATTTCGGGAAGTTTCTATAATGAGAAAGTCATGTCAAGTCATTATGGGTAACCCCCCTATTGGTCAAGGGTTAAAGTTCCCACAGTTGTGGGGCCCTTGGGTTATTAGACTATCGTAGTGAAGTCGACCCTAGGTGAGTCATTGTAAGTCTGGGCAATAGTCCCCACCATTGTGTTAAGGATAAACCTCCTTGTTGGTTGGAGGAGGCAAACTCCCACAAGTTGTGGGGCACTAGGGTTATTAAACACTCCTAGAGATGTCATCTCTAGTAAGTAATTGTTAAGTGAGGCTGACATGATGGAGTGGGTTCCAAGTGAACGGAAGAATATAAATAGAGAGTGAGTCTCTCTATTTAGGACACACACACTCACTCATTGGGGCGCATGACTGAGAGAGGAGAAGCTCTCTCAGTGTGAGAAAGAGAGACTGCTGCTGTTGGGAGATCATCTTACTGTTTTGGGGTTTTATCTTTTGGTGCTGATTCTATCTTTGAGGAAGTTGTAGGGTTTTCTCCTTTATGTTTTCCCCGAGGAAAATTCTTTGTGTCTCTTGTCTCTTGTGTTTTATTACTGTGCGTGTTATTCTGTCAGTTAAAGATCCTAAGATCATAATGGTAGCTTGAATGATAAAAATCTAACATGGTATCAGAACTAACCTGAGAAGAAGACATTGTGCAGCTGCAAAAGCTATGGATTCTTGCTTTTTGTGTCTCTCCCCACAATCCATCAGCAAAAGTATGCTAGGCTGACTCTCTATTGAAGGGCGCATCTTTCTGTCGAAGCGGAATTCGATTTCGAGCATTTTCAGTTTTCGGTGCGAAAATTAGGGATTTATACAGAAGAGGAATTTTTGAGTGAGCCTGGTATAGGATTGATCTCCTCATCAAAAGCAAATTTTTGAGACCTGGATCAAGTTTTTTGGTTGGGTGAAACTCTAGGAAAGTCAAACCCTAGTTTGACCCCGAGCTAGAAAAACCCTAAATACCAAAAACTGCTAAGTTTTTGTACATTCGCTATATCTTGAGATTGGAGAAGGTTTAGGAGCTAAAAATTTCAGAGGCCTCATATTCACTATATTCTGGGAGATATGATCCCTCCAAGTTAGGGTTCCAGCCTCTTCCAGAATTCATCCCTAAACAGGACACCTGGGGAGAATTGCTATATCTTGGGCTACACAGGTCCAAACGAGATTTCTGAAGTTGTTCCAGAAATTGCATGGACTGTACTTTCTGTGGTCTAAGATTTAGACTCAGAAGATGAACCAGTGACACGTGGTCGTCCGTATAACTTCGCTGTTCTGAACAGTCCTGTAACAGGTCACCTTGGGAAAAGGACCATAAGTCCCAATTGGTGAAACCAATTCTGATGAAAACTATGGTGTTGAAACAGGGACATGCGAGGATACCTCAGTACAAAATTTCAGACACAGAGGAGCAATAATTTTGGAAATACCGCAGAAACAGTAACAGGAATTTCTACAGAAGAAAGTGGAAAACTAGGGCTTCCTGTTTCGGGAGCTTCCCTCCACTGTTTTCAGAAATGGAGTACATTGGAAAGCTCCATTTGAATAGATCTATATTTCTATCCAATCAAATCTAGAAGATTCCAAGTTTTGAAAATTAGAGTTTCTGTGACAAACCCTAGATCAGCCAGCTCCGGAACCAGGACGGACACCTCAAAACGGTAAGATCTAATCTTTCGCTATTTTCATTTGAGGTTCTCATTTCAAAGTGATCTATCACATCAGCTTGATGACAAGCTTAGGGAAGTTGACAACTTCCAAGCCTGGAAGTATATAATCTCTCTGAAGAAAATGGATTGGACACCGACATGAGTATAGAGGTTCCAGTTCCAGAGGGAGATGAGGCTAGAAGCCTTACACAAGAAGAACTTGGTCAAGGCTAAGAAGATCATTGCTGATTCAGTCACAAATCAACTTGTAATACAAGTGTCTCCCTTAAAGACACCGAAGATGTTTGATTCCTTGACCAAGCTATTTGAAGGGAAGAACAGAAATTGGAATATGACCTTAAGAAACCAATTGAAGAATGTGAAGATACAGAATGCAGAGACCATGCAGTCATACTTTACAAGGGTCTCTCAAATCAAAGAACAACTTGTAGCGGTAAAAGAAGAAGTGAAGAATGCAGTAGTGGTGATGTCCACCTTGAATGGCCTCCCAAGATCATGGGATTCATTCATTCGAGGAATGTGTGCCAGAAGGAAGTGATTACTTTCAACAGACTTTGGGAAGAAGAAGAAGCTTGACTCATAAGAAGAGAAGAGAAGATGTGAGCAATTGAAGAACAAGCTCTCACCATCGAAAGAAGCTCCCTCAAGCAATGAGGAATATGAAGGACTCGATTCTTGAAGAACCTCTTATACATCTTGAGAGCTTGGATAAGAAATGATGAAGTCATGAATGAAGAAGATGATGAAGCAGAAGGATCAAGAAGGAGTCTACCCATGAAACAAATAAAGATAACTATTCAATTATCATTTCATGATATTGTTTTTGTTATGCATTTGTTTATATTCAGTTGATGTATTATGCATGATAGAATGTTTGCATTAATGACAGTATACTACTAATATGCATGTGATGGGTAACTAGCTCATGGTGCTATACAACTCTCCATTGCTACTTATCTAGAATGAAACCTCTTTGCTGACATATTGGATTAGTGCACAATCTCAATGTTGTCCTGTTAGAGATGGAAGGCATCTAGAAAATTTTCTGTGAGATATGGATGAATGTTGTATTGGCTAAAGTAGTTGCATGATCATATATTTATGCATAAGTATTTTCCAGTATGAATATTCCTTATGAAATGTTTCTAACCATACAAATGCATTTGACTTGTAGGAAATACCGCATACATAATCGCCTGCAAGCAAAGAAGGATAAGGATGCACCATACAACACTCTAGATATCCACAGTCTCAGAATATTTTTATCATCATCCTATGAGCTGTGGCGAGCATTTCCCTAAGGCCATTTAGGCAGATTTTACCAATAATTCCATACTTGGTCAATTTTTGATCTTCTCCTAGTGTTGTACAGGACAATACACCCTTGTAACCTTGGGTCTGGGGTTACCAACTTACTATTGTTGATGTATTTGTAACTTCGGAATGTATTCACTTGTATTTCTTATGTATTGTAACCCAATGTTTATTCTGGGATGTATTGTAATGTATTTGAGTCATGTCATACCCTGATGTTTATTCTGGGAAGTTTCTAGAATGAGAAAGTCATGTCAAGTCATTGTGGGTAACCCTCGTATTGGTCAAGGGTTAAAGTCCCCACAGTTGTGGGGCCCTTGGGTTATTAGACTATCCTAGTGAAGTCGACCCTAGGTGAGTCATTGTAAGTCAGGGCAATAGTCCCCACCATTGTGTTAAGGATAAACCTCCTTGTTGGTCGAAGGAGGCAAAGTCCCCACAAGTTGTGGGGCACTAGGATTATTAGACACTCCTAGAGATGTTGGCTCTAGTAAGTAATTGTTAAGTGAGGCCGACATGATGGAGTGGGTTCCAAGTGAATGGAAGAATATACATAGAGAGTGAGTCTCTCTATTTAGGACACACACACTCACTCATTGGGGCGAATGAGTGAGAGAGGAGAAGCTCTCTCAGTGTGAGAAAGAGAGACTGCTGCTATCGGGAGATCATATTACTGTTTTGGGGTTTTACCTTTTGGTGCTAATTCTATCTCTGAGGAAGTTGTGGATTTTTCTCCTTTATGGTTTCCCCGAGGAAAATTCTTTGTGTCTCTTGTCTCTTGTGTTGTACTTGTGTTTTACTGCTGGGCATGTTATTCTCTCAGTTAAAGATCCTAAGATCATAATGGTAGCTTGAATGATAAAAATCTAATAACTATTAGACTTACAGACAATCAAATTTCACAAAAAAATGGAATGAGAATAGGAAGAGATCTTGGCTTACCCGGTTTATGACGGTTGATCCAAGCTTGGTCTTCTCTCGCTCCAATCTTCTCCAAAGCTTCTAGGGATGCTTCTCTTCACCTTCAAAGAGCCAAATCTTCAAGCAATATCTCATACATATATACATTAGAGGTTGGATGAAAATCATATTAATAACATAATTGAACATATTCATTAAACAATTATACATGAGATAAACACAATACAAGATTGGAAGAAGAATTCTCTTTATTAACAAACAATGAAAAGGTAAGAATACAAGGACTCCTCTACAGCCAAGGACTCTGAGTTTTGCTTCTCCAAGACTCTAAAGGTATACCACCAGCATAACTTTGCTCTTCCAAAATTGATTGATTATCCCCATCCCAAGGCCTTTATTTATACTTTGGGAAATAGAGAGGTTTCGAAGGTTAGGATGGTTGAGACAGTTGGGATAGTTATGGATTAAGGACCAACTAATATAATCTAATCATGATTTATAATTTTTAAGGTTGAATCAAGTTATACGTGAGTATTGATATAGGCAAGGCGTGTATGATATGCGGGTTTCTCAAAGGGAACTCGCGTATGCAAGGTACACGCGGGTTGCAATGCACATAGGTGCGTATGGCACATGAGTTGCAATGAACATAGTCGTTGTACAACCCAAAAATCGGAAAAAAAAATATATAAGGCTGGTCCGAAGATAATACATCAAATTTCATGCACATCTATAGTATTTTGGCCACTTCAATCCTAATTGTCCTTTTGTGTACCGACATGATGAATGTCAGCACTCGGATGGAGAAGTGCTATTTTGGCTGATAACAGATGCCCCCTACTGTGTGAGGTCAGAGGGGAGTGATGGCCAAAATGCATTACAAACTTTATATTGGAGAACTTAGAAGTCCAAGGCAGCAGAGGAAGTACCTGAAACAAATACATATCGATGTCATATACAAAATCATATATGAGGATGCTATGCTCAATATACTGGAACACTAGCTCCTTTACAATATTTGATTACATCATATGATATAGGTACAAGACCACGTATATTACAAAGGTGGATCGAAGCCACAATATACAATGATGAGTCTTCAAAATCGGGAAGCTGTGTAGGTGAACATAACACAATCTTGCGCAACTTAGGTTATAAATGTGAAATTAAGGTCTTCGTCAAAATCCAAAGGAACCAGTACAATCCAGGCCATGTGAATAGATGTGTTGTAGTCGAACATGGAAAGGATTCAACAGATTGTCAAGCAATAGGTGAAACTGACAACTGAAGCAAAGGAGTTCACCAAAGATGACAGTGAATCCTAAGGTACCATCGTCAAAACTCTAGGTCTTCGTCTTCAGGAAGTGCTGATGAGAAACCATGCTGTGATGAGGAAGGAAATTTATCCTCCCACGGATCACAAGAGTGACTAGGAACTGGATAAGGGAAGGTAGACACAAGTAATATTCAGATAGGATAATGATGGAATTAGGATAATAATCAAATGCAGGGATAAATCCTTGTTTAGTGAGCGTGACACAGAGATGACCCAAGGCAGCTTTTAACTTTGTAGATAGGACAACTAGACTTATCTGTCATGTAGGAGACATGATCAAATTCCCCATGTATAAAGGACAAGTGGAGGAGTAAGAAACTCGAAGTGATAGCTGAGCTGAAAAGTGTACACTGAGACATGAGTATCGAAAATTTCAGAGAGTGCTATGTTCAAGGAGGACATGCTACCACCATCTGTAATCCAAAAAGAATACTTCTTGCTTATCTTTCCTGTTAAATTTTAACGAGTCCAAGAAAGTCAACTCAAGTCTCTCTTCATTTTTGAAAAGCTTGAAGAGGGGAGAGAATAATGCTTGATAATGTCACTGATTCGTGGATTTTATGAGCTCGAACTAGTACATGCTCGTTGGTGTTTTCATATTTAGAGAGTCTGAAAACTCCGAAGAAGACACTAGGGGGGTCCTTTTTCATCCAATTTAGTCTCTTGAGGCCTGAAAAGTATAAAACATACCACATAAGAACTCTCTTATCTTCCGAAGAAGTAAGGCACACCTTTTTCGTAGTTAGTGAGGGAGGTCCGAAAAAGCTTAAATTACCACCTACCCAATGCTCCTTCAAGAGCAGCTTATAGCTTGAGTTTTACGAGTGTGAAGGAAAGAAAGATCACTCAGAAAGATCCATTTGATTACGAGGAATGGGGCTTACAACATTAAACTCGATGCTTTGTTATTTAGTGTTTAACGAGCATAACAAAGGCATAAAGTACACTCGAAATATTTTTCATGTTTAGGTCCAGAGCACGAAAAAGAGAAAACTTAGCTGATACTAGGCGCTCCTTTTCCGTAAGTTTAGTCCCTCAGGTCTGGAAAAGTGATAAACCTATGCCTGAGAATATTCTTCTCAATTCCATAGAAAAGAGAGCGATTCTTTCTCGTACTATTCCACATGGTCCGAGAAAGTGATAACCTACCACCAATGTGGATGCCCATTCACATATTCTTAACGATCCTGAATGGACAAGTTTACTTGGCAGTCAAGTCTATTTTGAGGAGTTAGACCTGGGCCTAAAGAAACTCCATAAGGGTGGGGAGCCTTATAAAGGGGATAGTTTGTAAAAGGAGACCAAAATGAGGCTCAATTTGGCATGAAAAATAGCTAAGAAGGCTCCCCTAAGCCTATGACAAATGCAGCATGAGTACCAAAAGACAACAATGTGTTCTAAACTAGGGTACTCATGGAAGGAAAGCCCTATCCACAGAAGAAAAATGGTATAGACAAGGTAACAATGGTTAAACACCATAGTTCGTGGTCAAAGTAGTGATCCTAGGGTTAAAGCGGATTAGGCATATATGAAGAAATGCATATAAATGACCAAAATGCTATCCTATATGAGTGAATAATTACTTTAAGTAACCTTGGACCTATTGCATTAGGAAAACATGACATGGTATTAGTTTGATTTTGATAGAAATTAAAAACTATAGCTTAAAAAAACCCACATTTTGAAATTATTTCTATAAATAGTCGAAAAATAGAAAACAAAAACACCATTTCATATTTTTACCCAATATAGGCAATTTTTACCTTTGACTTCAATCGTTCGGTGTGGACAAACGAGTGGACGATTTTCAAATCCGCAAGTTGTTAAACTAGTAGCAACAAGGAAGGTCTTCCTGCATGCATGTGTTCTTGCATGCAGAAGACTTAAAATAGGAAACCAGTTGTATTTAATTTACTTTTCCTAAGTTTACTTTGGAAAATAAATTAAAGTGATCTAAATTAACTTTAGTGAACCACTAGTTAAAGTGAAAGTGAAATTAGGGTTTTTGCTTTACCACTAGTTAAAGTGAAAGTGAAATTAGGGTTTTCACTTTACCTAAAGTTATAAAAGAGAGATCAATTGGTGGAGAGAACACACACTTGTATTCCGACAGAGATAGGATACAGACATGGAGATAAAGTCAGACAGAGGATTTAGCGGAGAAGATGGAGGAGCGGGCAGTAGGAACATCGAGCTTCGTACAGCTGGGTCGTACACTCACACGGGAGGGTGTTGAGGTTTAGCTAGGATTTGCCCAGTGATTCCGCCGAGTACTTCATTCTCCAGGTTTGGGTGAATTTGCAATGATTGTAAAAGTTCTATATTTTCTCATAATAAAATCTATATCTAACTGCTGCACCGGTTTTCCCATCTTGGGTTTTTCCGGGGTTTCCATACCCAAAATAATAGTGTCAATATCATGATGTGATGTACTTGTGATTTATTTCTTAGTTTTATATTCTACTGCATACTGTAAAAGATATTCATGTGTGGTTATCAGTTGATATTTTGCATGCATTGTTTAGCCCTAGTTTAATATTAAAAGAAAATGTACATGGTATCAGAGCTCTGGTGAGCTAAAGCTGAGAGATTTACAACAACAGTGATAGATCAGGGGCAGATCTATAGGA
The DNA here is from genome assembly GCA_001517045.1 of Pseudotsuga menziesii. Lineage (NCBI taxonomy): Eukaryota > Viridiplantae > Streptophyta > Pinopsida > Pinales > Pinaceae > Pseudotsuga > Pseudotsuga menziesii. The sequence continues at coordinate 325,005 of LPNX010555284.1, read as the reverse complement.
AGACACAAACCTAGACTTCTAGATCTAGGGTTTGACAGGTACACTTCACTATGGCCGTGCAGTTGAGAGTTGAGGATAGACTCCAGGGTGCTCATAACTTTCCTACATGGAAAGAAAGGATCTCAAGGATCCTAGACGTCCGTGATACAGAGGAGCACATTGACTCCACGAAGGTTGCACCCACAGATTTGACAGATTTAGCATCTTTAAAGAAGATTGATTCCAGAGCCATGCTGATTATCATGGATGGAGTGAAGGACCATATAGTCCCTCACCTTTCTGGTAAGAATACCGCAACAGAGATGTGTACGGCTTTGGAGAGTCTATACCAAAGCAAGAATGAGAACCATAAGATGATGTTGTAAGAGAGGATGCGCACCACCAAGATGTCCAAGGGAGAAGGAGTGGTGCCTTATCTCATGTGGCTCACACAGATGAGGGACAAGCTTGGAGCGGTTGGCTCTAAGACAGTGGATGAGGAGCTAGTTCGGATAGCCCTCAACGGCTTCTCTAAGCCATGGGACACCTTTGTCAAAGGTGTTGTGGCTAAGGAGAAGTTCCCTGATTGGCAGAGACTATGGGATGACTTTGTGCAGGAGGAGACCCGCATGGGTCAAGGATCAGGATCATCCAGCAGTGCCCCATAGATTGTGGATGAGGAGGCTCTAGCCCTTACAGGGAAGAGCAAGGGGAAGGCAAAGAGGAAGAAGGATGGTAAGAAGAACCTTAACATGTCAAAGGTCAAGTATTTTATCTGCCATAAGCAGGGACACTTTTCCTCCCAGTGCCCAGACATGAAGAAGAAGAGTAACACTTAGATGGAGGGATCTACAAAGGTGGATGAGTTCAGTAGGAACTTCGATGAGGAGTTATGTTTGATAGCTTGCATGGCAAGCACCATAGGGAGTAGCATATGGTACATTGACAGTGGAGCATCTAGTCACATTACTGGACATAAGAGATTCTTCAAAGACTTGCAGGAGGGTGGAACAAGGATCCAAGTTGAGTTGGGTGATGATGCACGGTATCAGGCGCAGGGAGTTGGCATTGTTTCATTTGAGAGGGAGTCTAGAAAACCCCTCAGTTTTGTTGTTGTGTTATATGTTCCATGACTGACCAAGAACCTTATATTAGTCTCCACTCTAGAGGACAAGGGATATCAGGTAAATTTCTGTGACCATAGAGTGTATATAAGGCCGAAGGGGTTAGATAGGAGCTTGGATCGGGTGATTGGCAGAAGGAGCAGGAAAGTGTACAGATTACACTTTGAGCCTGCAAAGGCTCTATTCAATAACAACAACAGCAGTCAGGGTGAGTTGTGGCATAAGAGGATGGCACACTTACACCATGGAGCACTGAAGCATTTGAAACAGGCAGTCATTGGAGTTCCTCAGGTATAGGAGGAAAAGAATAACCACTTCAAGGGTTGTGCTTTGGGGAAGAACATTAGGAAGCCTTTCCCACAGAGTGTGCACAAGTCTAAGGATCCCTTGGACTTGGTGCATTCGGATGTATGCAGACCTATGAGTGTCCATTCGTTGAGTGGTTACAGTTACTGTGTAACATTCATTGATGACTATTCTAGGAAAACCTGGATCTATTCCCTAAAGGCCAAGTGAGAGGTCTTTGAGAGGTTCCGAGAGTTCAAGACTCTTGTGGAGAACCAAACATGAAAGAAGATTTGAGTGTTGAGGACAGACAACAGGGGTGAGTACACTTCCAATGAGTTCATGGAGTATTGTTTGGATGAGGGGATCAAGATGGAGCACACTGTTCCCCATACCCCACAGCAGAATGGAGTTGCAGAGCAAAAGAATAGGACTATGGTTGGAGCAGCCAAGGCCATGCTATTTAATCAGGGATTACCACTATTCCTTTGGGCCGAGGCATACAGGACTGCAGTATACATTCAGAACAGGTGTCACCACACAGCCTGAGGGAGGAAGACACCGAAGGAGGTTTTCACAGGCACTAGGCCAGATGTGAGTCACATTCGTATATTCAGCAGTGTCTGCTATTGTCATGTTCATGCTAACAATAGGAAGAAGCTGGATCCTTCTTGAGAGAAGGGGTTACTTGTTGGTTACAATGAGATTTTGAAGGCATATGGAGTTTTCATTCCTGCTCGCAGGAGGATCATTGTGAGCAGAGATGTCCAGTTCGATGAGGACAGGGCCTTGCAGAGATATCTGGACTTACCAGTAGAGCAACAGCCAACACAGGAGTTGGGAGTCAAGTTGGAGGAGCCAGATGTAAAAGTACAGGTACAGACACATAGCACATGTTCTAATGGTTAGAGGGAGTCAGGTGGATAGGATCCTTCAGTCATTGACCTGAAGGATGAGCTGCAGCAGGAGATGGATATCCAGCAGTCGCAACAGGTTGACACTAGGCCAAGGCCTAAGTGGTTTAGATCCACAGTATAGGATTCCAGGCAAGTAGATCCTCCACAAACATCTTTTAGATGGAGTGTACCACCAGAGAGGCTTAGTTATATGTTGATGTATATGTAACTTCAGAATGTATTCTTCTATATATTTCATATATTGTAACC
>LPNX010555284.1:247733-317212 GCA_001517045.1 Pseudotsuga menziesii | reverse complement strand
TCGAAAGAATACCTTCCTAGTTAAGAGGGAGTGTTGATGTATATGTAACTTTGGAATGTATTCTTCTATATATTTCATATATTGTAACCTGATGTTTATTCCAGGATGTTTCTATTATGTATTTGAGTCATGTGGTTATGCCCCGATGTTCCGATCGGGAGGATTAATAATGTAAACAAGTCATATCAAGTCATTAGGTAAGTCCCCATAGTTTAGGGGCACTTGAGTTATTATACACTAATTAAGGTGTAGGCTCGAGTAGTAATTATTAGGTTGAGTGCACTTCAAGTCAACGGAAGAATATAAATAGAAAGTGAGAGTCTCTCTATTTATCACTTGTGACTTAGCTCTCTTGCTCTCTCAAGTGTGGCGCACTTTTGGAGAAGGAAATTCTTGGGCTTGACAGAAGACAGAAGGCTGCTGTTGTGAAGGGAGGTCATCTTACTGTTTTGGGTTCACGTCTTGTGGTGATACTATCTTAGAGGAAGTTGAGGGGTTTTCTCCATTTATGGTTTCCCCTCCTAAAATCTTTGTGTCTCTTGTCTCTTGTGATGTGCTTATGTGATTGCTGTGCTTGTTATTCTCTCAGTGAAAAGATCTTATCATAATGCTAGCTTAAATGATGAAAAACTAACATTATATGGCATTGATGACAGAGTTGATTAACTCTAAACCTTCCAACTTCGGGGAGGAAGCACAACATGATGTGTGGTAGGAAGCTATGGTTGAGGAGTGTGACTCCATTATGAAAAACCAAGTATGGGAGGTTGTGTCGAGGCCATAAGGGAAAAAGGTGGTGGGATCCAGATGGATCTACAAGGTGAAGCATGCAGCAGACAGAAGCGTGGAGAAGTACAAGGCGCGCTTCATGGAAAAGGGGTTTTAACAAAAGGAGGGTATTGATTATGAGGAGACCTTCACCCCTGTTTCCAGGTATTCTTCCATTGAGACCATTATCTCACTAGCAGCTGAGATGGGTTGGCATGTACATCAAATAGACGTCAAGACTGCCTTCCTTAATGGAGTTATAGAGGAGGAGGTGTATATTGAGCAGCCAGAGGGGTTTGATGTGGAGAATAGGGAGATGCATGCATGCAGACTGCATCGAGCTCTTTACGGGCTCAAGCAGGCACCTCGAGCATGGTACTCGAGGATTGACAGCTATCTATGGGAGATGGGATTTCAGTGGAGTGAGGATGACCACAACCTGTACTTCTTCACAGGTGAGGTGCCTCTCATACTGGTCTTATATGTGGATGATCTCTTTTTGACAGGAGATGAGAGGCTAATTGGAGACTATAAGTCCAACCTTGCAGTAGAGTTTGAGATGAAATACCTTGGGCTGATGCATTACTTTTTGGGCTTGGAGGTTTGGTAGAGAGATAGATGCTTCTTCATCGGACAAGGGAAGTATGTAGTAGAGATCCTGAAGAGATTCAGGATGGAGGACTGCAAGCCTATGGACATACCTCTAGTTTCCAACTGGAGGAAGATTGATGTATTAGGATAAGACGGATTTGATCCTATCTTGTATCGTCAGCTTATCGGATCGCTTATGTATCTAGTCAACACTCGACCAGACATTAGCTTTGCAGTCAACTCTTTGAGTCAGTTCATGGTGGACCCTTAGAGAGTGCATTGGACGACTGTGAAGCACATACTTCGCTACATCAGAGGTATAGTGGAGTATGGATTGGTTTATGAGCGCAGGGGGAGTGTACAGTTAGCAGGTTTCACAAATGCTGGCTGGGCAGGATGTGTAGAGGACCGAAAGAGTACTTCAAACTACTATTTCAGCATCAAATCAAGGGTTGTCTGTTGGTTCAGCAGGAAGCAGAAGTCAGTTGCATTGAGCTCGGCAGAGGCTGAGTACATGGCAGTCAACATGGCTACTTGTGAGGGTATGTGGCTGAGGAAGTTACTTGCAGGGTTGTTCGAGTGTGGTCTAGAGGCTACATTAGTTCGTTGTGACAATCAGAGTGGCATCAAGCTATCTGAGAATCTAGTGTTCCATGACGAGAGCAAACACATAGACATTAGATACCACTTCTTGAGAGATTGTGTTTAGAGGGGAACCATTTGGTTGGAGTACATACAGACAGATGAGTAGGTGGCAGACATTTTCACCAAGTCACTTTGCAGATAGAGTTTTGTGAAGTTTAGGGATAATTTGGGGTTGCTACCGAATCCCTTCCTTGTTGAGAGGGAGTGTTAAAGTAGTAGCAACAAGGAAGGTCTTCTTGCATGCAGAAGACCTAAAATAGGAAACCAGTTGTATTTAATTTAATTTTCCTAAGTTTACTTTGAAAAATAAATTAAAGTGATCTAAAGTAACTTTAGTGAACCACTAGTTAAAGTGAAAGTGAAATTAGGGTTTTTGCTTTACCTAAAGTTATAAAAGAGAGATCAATTGGTGGAGAGAACACAAACTTGTATTCCGAAAAAGATAGGATATAGACAGGGAGAGAAAGTCAGACAGAGGATTTAGCCGAGAAGACGGAGGAGTGGGCAGTAGGATCATCGAGCTTCGTACAGCTGGGTCATACACTCACACATGAGGGTGTTGAGGTTTAGCTGGGATTTTCCTAGTGATTCTACTGAGTACTGCATTCACCAGGTTTGGGTGAATTTGTAGTGATTGTAAAAGTTCTATATTTTCTCATAATAAAATCTATATCTGACTGTTGCACTGGTTTTCCCATCTTGGGTTTTTCTGGGGGTTTCCATACCCAAAATAATAGTGTTAATATCATGATGTGATGTTGTGATTTATTTCTCAGTTTTATATTTCGCTGCATACTGTAAAAGATATTAATGTGTGGCTATCAGTTGATATTTTGCATGCACTGTTTAGCCTTAGTTGAATATTAAAGGAAAATTTACACAAGTGCCATGTAAATCAACTCTTCATTCTCTTCCATTTCATCCATTTACATTTTCAATTTTATGCAAAATTTGATGTTTTAAGCCCGTCTTAGGGGGGTCGCACTGTATATGTGGGTAGGCAAATTACATAGTCGCGTAGACACGTTTTATGCGTGACTGGCTCAAAGGCAACCCACGTATGACACACGACCTGTCTAAAAGACAGTCGTGTGTACTGCGCGACATAGGAAAAGTGCAAATAGGGCCAAAATCAAAGTTTTTTGATGAATTTTAATGTTTGATGGTGGCTTTATGGGAAGGCTAAAACACGGTGTTGGAGTGGAGGGAGAGGGAACATGAAAATATGGACCAAGATGCACTCCGAAGTGCCCCCATGATGTAAGCATTGAGGCAAAGTGGGTTGTTAAAGTTATTTTGTACCTCACCTTTGCGGGCCAATGTTCGTTTGTTGCAGTTTTTAGTTAACTACTGGGATCATGATCTAGGTGCCTTTGACCTACAAGGTGAGATTCTGGAAGTTGCATTGGAAGACATATATTTCATTATGGGTTTGTCAGAATGGGGAACACCTGTCAACCTCGAGGGTACAAGCAGGGGCGGTCTAAGTGTTCAGGACTATATCAACACTTATTGCACGCCCGATAGTCAGTAAACAGGAACTTGCATCCCTATTGCACATATTAGTAACTTCACGTTGTAGGTGCTAGGAAGCACATTAGTGAGGGTTGCAGGATCGTCATCACTCCATCTTGCTATTCGAAACCAGATGAGAATTATTGTAGAGTGCCTACAGGGAGTTGTGTTTGATTGGTGCTCGGGAGTAATCCCAATAATGAAGAAACAACTCTTTGACTGCAACAGAGGCTGACAGAAGAAATTTGGATATTCTAGTGTATTGGTGGCTTTCTTCTTTGAGAGAATGCCCGCCATTAGCCCTGCGGTACCTCTTCCAACCTTCTCTCCCGGTCAGCCAAGACTGAGTAGGTGGGGAGAAATTTTCCTTCGCTAAGGAGGCGGTGGCTCAGTTCAGATTGTCTGTGACGATGACTTCTACTTATGGTGGGGATGACAGCTACCATAACTGGAGCAGTTTCCATATGCTGGAATGGATTTTCGAGGTGACAATGACCTTGTCCTCCCTCCTGGAGGAGCATGGGGAGCATTACGTATTTTGGTTTTTTCAAGTTTTTAAAATTTTATGATTTTTTTATCATAAAGATATATACATATGCATAAGAGTTTTTAATCCATTTGATGTTTAAAATGCAGATATTGTACTAGTCCGCCCTGATGGGCATCCTCGGATGTATGTACGACCAGTGGCAGGAGAGGATCATGGTTTGATTAGGGTACTTGAGGGGAAGTTGGCTAGGCTAACGCAAAGAGTCCCAACTCTATGTATTGAGCAGATCCCTTCCATTATGTAGGAACTAGTTGTTGGTATTCCACCCACCTGGATACGCCTTAGTGGCATTTTATGGATTAGACCTAGGAGCATTTTATGGATTACGATCCAATTTTTATATATTTCTATAGTTATGACTGGATCTGAGGATCAAGAACTAGACCTATCTATATGGACAAATATTCACACACACACACACACTCACACATATTTTGCCGATTTATTTACATGTGTTTTACAATGTATCTATTATGTATTTTTATGAAATATGAGTTAAGTGCCAATCTAAGATATAATTTGCATATGCATCAGTTAATGATTTTTGATTTCTTGGAATATGATTAAATGTAATAAAATAAAAATTTCTTTCCAATAACCTAATTTGCAAAAACTGACGTAATAAAATAGGGTTTCACAAGTGATAAGCTCGATTGAGATAGGAAACCACTAGTTGAGAGTCAAGTCTAACTTCCAACTGGGTGATGCCATGTGACAAGGCATCCCATAAAATCTCAATGACGAACCTGTATTCGGCCACATTATTGGTAGCAAGACCTAGGCAAGCGCCTCCAGAGTCAACTAGCTATCCCGAGGGTGATTAAATAACCCATGCGGCTAAAGCCAAGTTGCAAGTGTGATGACTAGCGCCATATGCAAAACCTACGAACCACTTAGAAGACATCTGTAACAACCAACATATGATATAAGAACACAAACTAGATAGCTATTGTACATAAAGTTACATACAATAAAAATACAAGAAAAAGTGCTAATACTAAGCATAGTACTTCTTCAGGTAGAGCCCATTTCTAGGCTCAGACAGCTTATTCCCTTTGAAATCAGTTAATTCAAATGCCCCTTTCTTCAAAACTTTTGACATGATATAGGGTCCTAACCACATAGACCTGAATTTACCTGCTCCCAGGGGTTCTTTGTCCTGGTCCCAGAGTAAGACAAGTTCCCCTTCAGAAAAAATCCTAGGTTTGACCGATTTATCATATTGATTTTTCACCCTATTTTTATGAGCCTCATTTGCAGTCAGCGCATCTCTACGCTGTTCATCTAGATGTTCTAAATGTAGCAAACGTTCTTCCAATTCAGTCATGCCAGGTAACACATGAATGACAATTTTTAAAGATGGGATTTCACATTCAACTAGGGTTACTGCTTCCACCCGGTGAACGAGCTGGAAAGTTGAGAACCCCGTGGAAGTTTTCACATTGGTTCGATAAGCCCAAAGTGCATGATAGAACATGATGTGCAAATTTGACCATTTTGCGTTAATAGTACGCTTGAGAATAGTCTTCAAGGTCTTATTTACTGCCTCGACTTGACCATTCGCTTGCGGGTAGAAAGGAGACAGATGTTCTTGTTTAAACCCTAGCATAGTAGCCAATTCAATCATCATGCTGTTTTGAAAATGACTGCCATGGTGAGTGACAATATCTTTAGGAATACCGAACCGTGCGATATTTGGTTGAAAACGAAAAAAGTTGCAGTTTCCCCATTAGCCTTATATGTGGGCATTGCCTCTACCCTCTTTGTAAAGTAATCCACAATGACAATGACGTATTTGTGCCCCCCAGTCGAAACTTGGTTGCACGTCATGTAATCTATCCCCCACTTGGTGAAGGGGCCCAATGCTATGAGAGGAAATGATGGAGCAGGATGTGACCGCATCTTTCTAGTGTAAATATGACAAGGATGACAACGCTTCACGGCTTCCACACAATCTTTAAATATCACGGGTCAGAAATAACCGACACGTAAAATATTTTGGGACATTGCTAACCCAGATAAATGACCCCCACACGCGCCACTATGGGAATCATTTAGGACAATTTCAGCCTCTTCGTGGGTGAGGCATCGATGCAAAACAGAATCTACCCCTCTATGGTATAAAGTATCCCTGATGATGAGGTAGTTTTTCACATGTAAGCGTAATTTGCGTCATTCTTCCCGCTTAAAGGTTGCATGACACTTCAGAGTATGGAGATAGAAAAGTATATCTCCATACCAAGGGTCAGAGGTGGAAATCAAGAAAATGTGCTCATCTGGGAATGAGTCTTCTTTAATTACTACATCTTCTTCAACTGGAAATTTTGCAATAAGCTCTGCAAAAACTAGGGATTTTTTCGATTTGGTGGATTGAAAATCCAAGTCAAATTCCTGGAGAATGACTATCCATTTGTTGAATTTGCCTCCAACTATGCGTCGGGACAAGACATATTGGAAAGGATTGACATCTGCCACTACTGTCGTAGTCCTCAGTAAGATGTAGTGACGTAACCTCTAAACAACATACACAGCTACTAACACCAACTTTTTGACATGGGAGTACCTGAGTTCAGGGCCAGCTAAAGCAAGGCTAAGATAGTAGACGACATGCTCTTGGAGCTTATCATCCTCCTGGACTAGAACTACCCCAATGGTCGACTCAGATGTGGCTAGATACAATATAAAATCACGAGAATAATCGAGCGCAATAAAGGTGTTGACAACAAAGCTTTCTTTAATGCCTCGAACAAAAGTTGTGAGGTTTCATCCCATACAAATGGAGTGTCCTGCTTCAACAAGTGCATGAAAGCTTTGGTGATCTTGGCATAATTCACGATAAAATGTCGAAGAAAGTTAGAATTTCCTTACAGGCTCTGAAGTTGCCTGATGGAATGACAAGGAGGCAGATTTACAATGGCCTCAACTTTCAAAGGATCCACCTGAATACCTTTGTTAGAAATTATGAACCCAAGTAGCCTACCTGACTCGAAACATAAAACACACTTGTGGGGATTCAAGCATATTTTGTAATGCCTTCATCGTTCAAAAATTAAACGCAAGTGATCTGGATGATCGATCATCTTATGAGAATGCGTTGGCAGATCATCTAGGTAGGGTTCGACAATAGACTTAATGTCATGAAACGTAAAATTCATTGCCCGCTGAAAGGTAGCCCCTGCATTTTTCAATCCAAAAGGAATTTTCTTGTACGCAAATGTACCCCAAGGACAGATGAAAGTTGTTTTATGTTGGTCTTCCGGCTTGATTTGAATCTGATTATACCCGGAGAAACCATCCATAAAGGGAAAAACCTCACTCCTCGCACACGCATCAATGATTTGATCTATGAATGGTGTGGGGTAGTTAGCCTTAGGACAAGCTTTGTTTAAATCGCGAAAGTCAATACATACACGTATCGTCCCTTTCTTTTTATCGACAGAAACAAGATTGGATAGCCATTCTGTCAAAGCTATCTGGTAAATAAAACCAGCTTTCAGCAGCTTTTCAACTTCAGCCTTAATGGCTGCCACTTTGCGCGGATTGACAGGTCTAAGTTTTTGTCGAATTGGTTTGGCATTAGGATAGGTTCGTATTTCATGTTCAAATATTGATGGATCTATTCCTGGCATCTCCTCATATGACCAGGAAAACACGTCGCGAAACTACTTAAATAAGGTAGTATAGATAGCAACCTCCTATGGAGAGTAGTTTGCACCAATATATACATTTTCCACAACATTGGGGGTCGCAGAGATGTTGATAGGGATAGTAACGAAGATGTTTGCCATATTCCCCTCGACAAATATTCCTTCCCTTGGTAAGGGATTGATTGGTATATCAACATCACCTGCTAGTCTCACATGGAACTCTTGATTTTCAATCTTGCTTAACTCTGGAAGAAAGTAGGATCTATGATGAAGATCTTCGCAGATCTTATCTCGCCCACTCATAGCTTCCAAAATGGATTCGTTTGAAGGGAAAACCATGTCTAAGCAATTGTCAGTATACAAAGATTTCTCTACCCAAACATGCAGATAGGCTTCTTCCGACTCCTCTGAGACTGTAGGAGGAAACGAAATGGGATCAACAGTGGTGTTAACGATAGCTTGATAAGCTTCTTCCACTACCAATAAGGGCACTTCAGGTTCGTAACAGGAAGGAAGAACCCAAAGATCCGTTCTATCGCCAACTGTTGCGATAGACTTCCTTACACTAGTAGAACCTAAGTAATTAATCGGGGCTAGGATATCGAATGTGCCCATTAACGATGAATATATTCCAGCCCCTAAGCTCTTTGAAGTATCTTTGACTTGATCAACCAATGGCACGGTGGACTCATTAGTTTCCATACGACCCTTCCGAGTGAAACTGAGTTGGTCTACAGTAACCAACTTCCCTTCATGCGAAAACACTACTACTCGAAGAACGGTTGATGCAATTGCACACACATCATAAGTCCAACTTCTCCCTAGAAGCAAGTTATAATCCAACGTCGCATCAATTACCTCTACTTCAATAGACACTGCCTTCCCTGCCAAATTTATCTCAAAAACTGGTAGGATACCATTTGGACGAAATGACCTTCCGTCGAAAGCAGTAAGTAGGGTGTTCGATGGAACTGACTCTGGAGATCCAAGAGCCTTCCAGAAAGACAAGGACATGACACATGTGGAACCACCTTCATCAACAACTGAACTTCCAATGGGTTTTTCACCATGGATGACATCTATTGACAAAGCCACATGATACGACAAGCGAATTTTGACATCAAACTAACTAAACTTTGTCATAAGGCTTGATGAATCCATACTACCTAAGGTTGCTAAGAGTGCATGTCACTGGGTGGGACAACTCTGTAAGACCTCCAAAGCTGACATCGCACAAAGGGTTTGGGATAAATATTCAACTGCAGAGTAATTGGATGCAGCCCTACCATNTCTTAGGCATAGTTTCAACAGGTTTTTCAATTGTGAGAGGGTTAGAAGTTTCACCTATAGACTTACCCTTCTCAGGAGCCTCCGTCTCATAGTTCTTGTTTCTCGTCTGGAGTAATGTCTGGGATCGAACCATGTTGATATAGTTTTGTCCAGGGGCATTAGCAGTGCCCCCTACTATGTTAGAAGCTAAAGCTGCATTTTGTCATTTGGGAAATGGATCCTTTAGGACAACCGGTTGTTGATTTTTGAGCAGCTTCTGAGCTTGATCCATAAGAGGGCATTGATGGGTCAGGCAATCTTCCTGGCACAACTTACAAGGAAATTTCACCTTCGTCTTCTCTTTTTTCCCCCCATCATCATTATTTGTGGGTTTTGGCTTGTTTTGGTTTTTGTCACCTTTCTTCCCCTTTTTCTTTTTCCCACCGGGCTGCTAATTGCCCTTTTGGAAGGATTGAGCAAAAACGTTTGCATTTTGGGATGAGGGGGAAGACTTTGCTGCCTCCACTGTAGACTCTTTAGTGGACAACTCATAGAGTTATTTTGCCAAAGACTCTATAGTGGGAGATTTAACTGAACCAACCATGCCATCAGCATGGGGTCCAAGCTTAGGTTTCTCGACACTATGTGTTGGTCGCGGATAATTTTATATAGAATCCTAGACTGAGAGTATATCAAATCTAACTGCTGGGCCCCGAGGATAGCCTCTTCCTCATTAATTGCTCCCTAAGTGGATACGTCCTTAGATATATACGACAGTAAGGACTTAAGGAACCATTCTAATAAAAAATTGGGAGGGATAGTAACCTTAATGATCCTCTTTCACCTTCACCAATCTTGGATATGATCCGAGATGTGAGTGACTTTGTCCTGCCAAAAGGTGGACAATAAGTCTGTGCCAGCATCATACCAGATAGGAAGTTGGAAATGGTTAAGGAACACATTAGCTAAGTCCCCAAAACTATCAAACGCAGCAGCGGGCAGTTCAATGTACTACTTTGCTGCGGCACTAGTCAGAGTTCTTTGGAACAATCTCAACCGAATGGTGTCATCGTTCAGCAAGTTAGAAGAGCACCACAAGTGAAAGGAGGTGATATGACCCCCTAGGTCTTCACCAAATTTGCCTTCAAATTTTGAAATATCCAAGGGTAACTTGGTAGGGACAGGTGGCCAGGTGGCATCATGTTTCACCAGGTCATTCATTGACTTGGACAAATCTGGCAAGTTTAAAGTTGTCAGGAAAGGAATTAGTTTGGGCCTAACTGGATCCTGAAAAGTACGAGCTTGGGAAGTAGAAGGACTTTCCCCCTGGTTCCCAAATGTAAAGGCAGGGTTTCCCTATACTACCAGTTGCGAATTAGTCGGACTACTTTGAAAAGGATTCCACCCATAAGCCAGTGGATTATTCATATGTGGTGCAGTGTATGTGGTTTGAGCCGCTCCAGTTGAAACTGGATTTTGGAAAATAGGATCAGGTATCCCTTTGCTAAAAAGCGAGAAAGGGGAGATCATGAAATGAGCTGAAACTGACGTTTGGAAACCTTGACCATAAGAGTTAGTATTTCCAAACTGCATCCCTACATATGCAGGTGTGGGGCCTACATATGGAGTGGATGGGGGAATGTGCCCCCCATTCCACAGAAAATCCTAGACAAATGAAGAGGATCCAACAGGACCACTCTGAGCAATGTATGCAAAAGAGGGTGAAGCAGAAGGTGCACTGGGAATCCCAGTGACCACCCCACCAGAAGTGCCTGCTACATTTGTGGAAGGCGATGGTTGAACCACTCGACTAGCTAGAGTTAAGGGAGTAGCAGGTATATTTGTTCTAGGAGTACCAACTGGGGGAGGTGTCACTCGTTCAGCTGGAATAGCTAAGATGGGGGTAGATGGACTTTCTCATGCACTAGCCATAAGTCCGCTTACAAGAACACCAATCACAGGTGAATTGAATGGACAAATATGGACGATCACATGATCATTTAAGTCAGTAAGAGGTGAATTAAATTTTCTTGCAAACTTGTTAGCCTGCAAGTATTTTATCTCTACTGTGTTTGTATCAAACTGGTTTGTCCTAAGTTCCGGTTCACCTTGAAATTCACTAATTCCTATCGGTTCAAAAGAATCGTCTCTGTCTAATCTCCACTTTTGAGAGGCGGTGGGAGATCCACTGTAGTAAATGGATGAAGGTTTTGCAACCTTCTTGACCTTCTAAGAGGTTGGTCCTCCATGATTGAAAAATTGACTCTTCACACACCCTAAGGTCGGCTAAACACAAACAAACCACACAACAATCACTACAAAATTTCCTAAAGCCACAACAGACACAAGGGATATAAGATATGCTTTCCAGAAGAAAGCTGAGAGATAGTTGCTTGACGTCCCTATAGATGTTCTTGGGCGCAAGTGGAGGAATCACACACCGCCCTCCCACACCTTCTACCGGGGTTACCTTCCAAGCCCGCCCAAGGTCAACTAGAAATAGCCTTTCGGTGTACCTGTGTATGAACCCTAGATGTAAAAGAGACTAAAGTTTACCACAACTATATTGACAGTCTGGGAGGATAGTCGCAAGCCTAGTTCATATGCATAGGCAGGGTAGCAAATCATGAAACGCTGTCAACACCGGCACCGCACGGGGCCTGGACGGTGGTATTGACAGAAGTCCCTAGATGCACAAAAACCTTGGTCTACGCTTTGACAAGGAATCAGAGGGTTTCCTCCTCAGTCCAAGCCTCCATGCGGCCTCGTGCTAACTTCTGTTTGAGAGGAGCTTCCCAGATACAATCAACATAGAAGAGGGTTTACCTATTGATTAGCCAACTACGTCTGAATTTAAACACTTGTGGAGAGTTAAAACTCCCTATTCCACAAGTCTAGCCTAAGCTAGATGGTGTATGAGCCTATAAAATAAAACTTACTAATAATTTTTAAATTATATCGTTCATTTTAAGAGGTTGTTTTTAGTCATAAGGTAAATGGCGTGAAAGACTGTGATGTTATAGACTCGATAAAAAAAAACAAAATGATGTATAAATAAAATTCCAAAGTAAATTGCAACTACTTAAACCAAAATTCTTTTCTTTTTGCAAATATAAGCTAGTGAAATTAAAACTAAATGCGAGAAAACTAAGAATTCTTTTTATAATTTTTGAAATTTTATTTGAAAAATACTGAAAAGAAAACGACTAAATGCAACTAAATGCAAAAGTATAAAATGTTTTTTCTTCGCTTTTTCAAATTCTTCAAAAACTATAATGCACCTAAATGTGAATTTTGAGCAAGTTTGAATAATCAAAGGATATAATAAGCGAAATGAAGTATAAAGGACCCAAAATAACCTACTTCAACCAAATAGGAAGAAGACTTGAGAAAAACCTGACTTGGAGAAATTATTGAACCGAAAAAGTCCACTATATTCAGAAAAAAACAAGTGACAAACTGACACCACAAAATGCAGTACAAATTATAAAGTATCTAAATCCCTAATCACTGACCTAGACACAAAGCACTGAACTTATAAACCAAGGAGGAGGACCAACTTCAAATGATAAGATGAAAGAAGTTCAAACAAAAAGGATCAAAGGCTTGGAAACAAGCAACCAGTGTGATGCACAAGACTTTAGAATCACAGAGTCATGCCAATGACAGAAGGCTTCCAAGGAAGCAAAAAACCAAAGAAGACAGGGACAAGCAAACCCTACCCAATTTTTATGTTGCTACAGGATACACGCAACTGTTTATGCAGGAAACCTGCGTACGATATGTGACTGTCTTATAGAGCAACCAGCGTATACAAGGTCTTATACGCGAATGTGTACAACAGCAACCTGCGTATATAACTAAATTTTTTTCAAGGAAAAAAACCTAGTAAAGGCTTCTGGGCACACTACACAGTAAATCAAAAGCAAGATAAAAATGACCACACTCAGAATCAAAATTAGAACAAAGACTGGTAAAGCACCTACAGGATGAACCCACAGCAGGTTGGACTACTCCCCAATGAAGTTGCCAGTTCTGTTGTACAGGAAAATACACCCTTGTAACCTAGGGTATGGGGTTACCAACTTACTATTAGACTTGTAGACAATCAGCTTTCACAAAAAATGGATTGAGAATAGGAAGAGATATTGGCTTACCTGTTTTATGACAGTTGATCCAAGCTTGGTCTTCTCTCGCTCCAATCTTCTCCAAAGCTTCAAGGGATGGTCCTCTTCACCTGGAAAGAGCCAATTCTTCAAGCAATATCTCATACATATATACATAAGAGGTTAGATAAAAAGCATATTAATAACATAATTGAACATATTCATTAAACCAATATACATGAGATAAACACAATACATGATTGGAAGAAGAATTCTCTTTATTAACAAACAGTGAATAGGCAAGACTACAACCCAGCTTCTAACAAAAGGAATCCTCTGCAACCGAGGACTCTGAGTTCTATTTCTCCAAGGCTCTGAAGATATACCACCAGCATAACTTTTCTCTTCCGGAATTGATTGATTAGCCCCATCCCAAGGCCTCTATTTATACTTTGGGAAATAGAGAGGTTTTGAAGGTTAGGATGGTTGAGACAGTTGGGATAGTTATGGATTAAGGCCCAACTAATATCATCTAATCATGCTTTATAATTTTTAAATTCGAATCAAGGTATACACGAGTATTGATATAGGAAAGGCCCGTATGATACGCAGGTTTCTCAAAGGGAACTCGCATACGCAAGGTACACGCGGGTTGCAATGCACATAGGCGCGTATGACACGCGAATTGCAATGCAAATAGTCATGTGTGCAACCCAAAAGTCAGAATAAAAAAAATATAAGGTTGGTCTGAATATAATGCATCAAAGGTCATGCACATCTATAATGTTTTGGCCACTTCAATCCTAATTGTCCTTTTGTGTACCGACATGATGAATGTGAGCACTCGGACGGAGAAGTGCCATTTTGGCTGATAACACCTAGGATTGGTCTAATTTCCCTAAACCACAGTTTTTGCATGCTGGGCATGCATTTGAGTAAAGCAATCCAAAATTGACTTGCTTTAGTAAAATGTACGCACATGCCTGATTTCGTTGTCAAATTCAATGAATAAAATAGGAGAGTATTTTTTATTATTATTCCACTTTTAGCATTTTAATATTTCTAATTTTTTACCTGATACTTTCTCGTTTAGAAATTTTTAGAAATTCTAGCCCTAATATTGATTTTTTTTTCTAGGCCAATGTGTGCATTTCCTTGAGGGACTCAACCCTGATTTACAGTTTACAGTTTTTCCAGTCATCTAATTTTCTAAAATTCTAAATGGCAGTTTTTCATTTTTCCATACCTCAATCAGTCATACACGTGCTGAACTAATTGAGTGTCAAATACATCATATAATCTTATAAATGTGTAAATGGAAGTTTTCGGTTTTCCATACCTGTCATATTCTAAACTTTCAACTGAGTGTCAAATATGCCACTTAACAAGGAAAAAATATTCTACAAACCATCAAATTCTATGATTGGATGAACTTGAATCGAGTCCTATTCTGACGACATTGAGAATGATTGCATCACCCAAACGTGAACTAAGTATTTTCTCATGGTTAATCTTTTTTTCCCACCTTTCAATTATTCGAAGGGCCAACACAGTACACATATCCAGATTTGTCCTGACCCCATGGATTCCTTCCTAGCAGCTGCAGTCAATTACCAATCATGCTGCTTCCTATGGAAGATTGATAAATAAGGGCCACCATTATCAGTAGGCTATGTATTGACTCCATTCTCTACGTTCATTAATTTTTGTCCAGTATGGCCGCAGATGTGCGCAAATTTGAGTTCGCCGATAGTGTTAGCACTCAGAACGTACCCAGGTTGTAAAAGGTATACTCCAAGGTAACAGCAAAACCACTTTAGGAAGTAACTGGTATTTTCTTCCAGAGAGGGATCTCTCAATAAAGATTTAACAGGACCAGATTTAAGTTAACATTTAAAGATTTATGTATTTGACTGAAACAATCACATAACCATTGGGCATGGAGTCATATACAATATAGAGATACCTCAAAGACATATACATGATATTCATCAAAGGCAAGGTAATCACATCATCACAGTCATTCAAATTGATTCAGGTGGAACAAAAGAGATGAAGAAACAACCCATTAATACAGAGCATCAACAAGGACGAGTTCTATATCAATTTTAGCAGAAAAATCATATAATATCCGAAATGATGACCAGAGCATAAACACATGAATTCCAATCATCTAACGCTATATTCCAGATACGAGGAATAAACAAAATGGAGTGTTACACAAGGGAAATACAATCACATAAAGAAAGAAGCACAGACTGTAATATCAACGACACATGAATCTCTGACAAAAACTCTCATGCATTCACTTTGTTATTCCAAAAACAGAAATGTTCTCCAAAATTATTCACCACCCGATGGGTTCCAACCCCCATCTCTTAAAAGACATGCAAATTTATACATAAAACAATAGCTCTTCCAAGAAGATCAATAACTGAATGATCAGCATGATTAAGAGTTTTGTAACGGAATTCCTAACACCTAGGAAGTTTGTTACAACTCCACTCCTAACAGATCATAAAGTACAAATCAACTTGATAACAAATTTTCGCCTAGCCAGCCTCCACGTCTTTGCCCCATCAGCTCCTCATCTTTGCCCCATCAGCTCCATGTCTTTTCCCCATCAGCTCCGCATCTTTGCCCCATCAGCTCCGCATCTTTGACCCATCAGCTCCATGTCTACATGACACCTGTTCCTAAGGATGAAGGACATACTTTGTTTTTCCAAACCGCTCTACAACTTTCCACTGCTCCGAACTTGGGGTGTCACATTCTGTCATTTCCCGAATTGATACTTCGAGCTCCATATATCATTCATAGGACTTCTTGGGCAACCTGCTTCTGATGATCGCGAACTTCTGCAGGATTTCGAAATCTTCTGTTAACATATCCACAATGGTTTTCCCTGTTAGGGTTTTCTCCAAATCATTAAATTTGGAGTGGTCCATGTGGCACTGGACAAGCAGGTTATGATAATGCTCCTGTGAGAACATCCGCCCCTCTCCGTCCCAGAAAGAGGGCAATCCATCCTCGAACAGCTCTTTAAACTCCTATTTAAAATTATTAACCTGCAAAAGCAATCCTTCTGATTTATCTTGGACTGCTTTGATTAAGTGATGCTTGTGGATGATTTTCTTTGCCCACATCACTATTGATACTCTGTATTTTATGCCCATCTTGTGCAATTTCTGATATGTCAGTGAATTCAGAAAATTTAGTGTGTTCTGAGCTGTAGTAAGAGGTCTTTTCTCCATATGTTCATTTACCAATTTTAATCTCTGGTGAGCCAACTTTATCATTATATTCAAATCATCAATAAAATTTAGATAGTGCCGGAACTTGGTAATCTCTATACATAAGGTATCCCAAATGATATGTTTTGCCCCTTGAAGAGGGGCTTTCCCAATGCTTCTTTCTTTTAACTGATCGAATTTTTTCTGCAATTGATTCCCGTCCTGTAATATTTGCTTTTTACTTTCACTTACTTTGGCCAATTCAGCTTTTACCTTTTCATTCTCTGCCTTCAAATCTTTAATTGCTTCTTCTTTCAAGCTCACCTGGGACATTGGCACCAACAAATCATCGGTAGAGAAATCATCTAATGGCTTGTGGATATTCACAACGGACAGGTCTTCATCAGCGGGGGTTTGACTCATTAACTCTTCCATGATTTCCTTCTCGTCACTTTGGTATTTTTTCATTGAGGAAATCTGGGATAATAGTTCATTCCGCTCGGCTTCCCACCTGTCCCTTTCTTCCTGCAGTTCGACAGCTTTTCCCTTGTACTCCATCATCTCTTGATGGACTTTATCCTTTTCCTCTTGGAGAGCTAGTAACTCAGATGACTGAACATGTTCAGCACATGGTATCTTCAGCTTCTTTTTCAGGACCTGGAGTGCATTGTCCTTTTCCTCTAACATCCTCTTGACTGCCTGGGTGCTGTCTGAACTAGCAATGTCTGTTTGCAGCTTCCTAATCTGAACAACATTTGCTTTATTTTCCACTCTCTCATGTTTTAATTGAATTTCTAATTTGTCTATCAAAACTTGCAATTTATTAATCCTCACCATGGCTTGTAGTAAGTCTGAGTAGATGATATCGCTGGTCTGTTTGTGAAGTTGAATTTTATCTGGAGTGCTGATTTTGTCTAGCCGGATCTCCATTTCAGACATTTTATTGTCGCTTACCATAGCCATTTTAAATGTATTTTTCTCAGCATCTCTAGCAGAGACTAGAGAGGTTTTTGAACTGTACAAACTTCTCACCTTCGGGAGCAAATTTCTCGTCTCCTCCATAGACTGTTTCCTCTTCTCCATGTAGCCGGCCTTTAACTCTTCCTTCGACTTAAACACGTGGCATGATTTCGAACTGTCTACATCACCCTCCACATTTTTAAAAGAGAATTGACTTACTTGCACCACTTTCATGGGAACTAGGGCAACCCTTTTGGAACCATCAGAAACTTCCTCATCTACAATTTCACCACTTTCAAGTAGCTTTGCCTTTTTATGGGGCCCCTCTTCATCTACATCCATACTCTCAGCTTCAGACAAACTCCTCTTGACCACAATACCAGCACCTTCTGTTATTTGGGTCGCTGTGACAGGTATAGTATGTGTCTCTTCATCATAATTTGACCTGTCAGTAAACTGCAGCAAATTGGCCATTTCAGCTAACCCCTCAATAGCCTGATGCTCAAATGGCTTATTTTTGTTGGCCTGTTTTCTCAATGAGATCACATGGTGGGGGTCGTAATTCACATTTACTTCTTTTATGAAATCCATATTCTCCAGCAACTTTTCTATAAAAGCCAGGGCACGCTTACTTTTAAAAATGAAAGGGCCGACTTTAAGTGGAAATTTAATGCTTGAAGATTTTTTGAAAGCACCAAAGTGCTCTTCTTCAGACAATAATCTCTGCCTCATGAACTCTAGTGCGAAAATCCTTGGGGTCAAGAAGGAGGGTAGCCTATAAGGCTGACCAGTAAAGCCATATATTCTTAACACTGTGTAACCTTTGTACAGGAACCAGTCCCCCACCCGATCTTCGGGTGAAGACTGCATTAGGCATCTCATCTCGTCCAGAACACGTGGTAGGTCCTCATCAAATAACATTTTGTACATTTCAGACATGATCAAATTAGAAAATTCGAATATGTTGATTTGCTTGGGCAAATCAGAAGAGCATAGAGTACTTAAAAATTTCAATTTAGTAACGTTAGAGCATAATAGCATGTTAAGCAAGTATGTTTGAAACCTAAAGAACTGAAATTTTGGAAACTCAGTCAACTGAAGGTGAATCGCTTCGGCAAGGTACTCATCTAAATTAAGCACAGGGACTGACTGGGACTCATGGTTTAAAGAGTTTATTCTTAATAAGAAACCAAGGATGATATCACCTACATGACAATCGTCATCCAGACCTAACACTTGACAGACCAGAGACATTACCAATTGCACTTCAGTCCTAAAAATGTGCAAGGGGTAAGGCAAGAAAAGACCTTCAAGGGACTGACCTCCCTTCAGGATACTTGACAAGAATTGACAGCGACTTTCACTTTCACAATTTTTGAAAGAATCAGCAAGGACAGATTCATTTACAGACTCACGATTTACAGGGTAATTTTCGGGCAGACTAAGGTTTTCTCTGATGACTGAAGCATCAATTTTACAAAGTATTTTGGATGTGGACCGACTCACAATAATCCTCTGAGAGGGAGAATAGTTCACCGCACACCACTCGGCAAACTCCGGGAAGTGGAGGGGCGAAGTGATACAAAAAAGACTTGCATACATTCAGAACGTCATTCCCCTGTGAGTAACAAAACCACAATTTCTCTTTACTGCCAGATACACTCCCTGTGGATAGGAAGGGGTCGCACACGCCCCTGTGTCTGTCTACTAAAAATTCCTCTCTGTCATCTACGACCTGACCAGACACTTGAATTTCTTTCCCTTGGTCCATTACTTAATTTACAATGGTAATTGGACGAAGGAGTTACAGGGTTTAAGTCCTACTTGGCTTACTATAGGGGCGTGTGCTCGGAGCGTGCTTGAAACTGACAAATGGAAGCTGCCAAATCGCCAAGTCCTTTTTGCCGGGTCCCGAGCAAATAAAATAATCATTGGGGAGGTCAACCCTGCCTTTATAGAACCACACAATTCGCCATGTGGATAGCATTTATTTTCTGCAACCACCATATGTTCCTAACTGCCGTGTAGTTCTATTCTCCGGATTCATTGAAGACCCTAGATCTGATTTCTCTTTAATTTCTGGCCTTTGGATCACGTGCCAGGTACCTCGTTCCGCCAGGCGTCTTGGTGATAAACGACGTGCCAGTCTCCATCCCGGAATGATCTCCCACCGTCGATGAAACCGCCTTTTATCACCCGCCGTTAGATCGGGAAAGAGATATCCAAATCCGCTGAGTTTCCCGACGCTATTTCTCGTGCAACTTCATGTTCCGGAATCCCTCACAGCCGTAGATGCGACCAGCCTTTATTCGTGAGCCGTTGGATCGGGTGACACGTACCGAATTCCGCTGGGCTCCGTCACTTTAACCGTCGTGCAGCTTTGATCCCCGGAATCATCCTCAGCCATTGATGTGATACGCCTTTAACTTTCCACCATCGGATCATATGCCACGTACCAAATTCCGCTGGGCACTTCGGAATTATCCCCCACGCTAGTTCACTTTCCGGAAATCATAATAGCCGTTGATTTGATTCACTTTGATTTTCAACTGTCAGATCGATCACCAGATAACTCATTCCGCTGGGCGCTTTAGGTTTATCGATCGTGCAGGTTCTGGTTCCGGAATCAATCTCAACCGTGGATGTGATTCGACTTCACCTCTCCGCCATTGGATTGAGTAGCATATACCCGATTCCGCCGGACTGTATTACTTTAGCCAAGATGCAACTTCATGAAGCGGATTGGATATAGACCGTGGATCTGCCCGAAACAACTTGATGGTCGTTGATCCGTGCGCCCGATAAGCGCCTGGACAAACCTTTATCTTCCTTGCATGTCTGAGGAGCGGAGAGAATATCAGCCATTGATTTTCTTCCTTCTTCCATCGCGGCTTAGGATCTTCGTTGACTTAATCGCTTTTTTGCCTATAGTCCCATTTTTACAATATATCCCTTAACCAAAGTTTGGTAAACACTTTTTGTTTCTCCTCCACCATGGTTTTTTTATCCCCTTGCTAAATAATGGTGTTAACAGCTGGCTCCATCTGGGGATGATATCCTCCCTGCGAGGTATCAAAGAACTCGTAGACCAGGTGCCTGTTTCTTTGATTTTGCGTAATAACATCTCAAAAACCCATCTTTTGTTTTTTGCAAATATATCATTTGTATATATTTTTAGAAAAGGAGTGGTATGCCTCCTGAACTTTAGAGCTTTCACCATGAGCTTTCAAATACACTTGGATTACCATCCATATTTATGTGTAAAGAGAAACAAATATGTACAATTCTATGATACAAATTTTACCTTCCCCCTTAGGACAGGTGATGCTTCAGATATCTTCCATTTACAGGGTTACTCTCCAGAAGAACCCCGTTTGTATATTCCAGCAAAAATGCATTTTGTCCTCTGTATCCAACAACAACGTAAGGTCCTACCCACATAGGGTCAAACTTTCCATGTTTGTCTTCATTAGGAGCATCCCACTTCAAAACTAGGTCACCAATCTGAAACTGCTCTTCCTTGATTCTTCTGTCAAAAGTATTCTTCATTTTCTCCTGATGTGACTGCACTTTGTCGTAAGCCTTACTTCTTCGTTCTTCTAGCTCAATGATCTGATTTATCCTTCGCTGTATGTGATTTGCTTCTTCTTGCTGATCCTGGAAATATCTCATAACTGGTACCCCTAATGATGTTGGAAAAATTACTTCAGCACCATATACGAGTTGAAATGTAGACATGCCGATTGCTCTTTTAGTACTAATTCTATCAGCCCATAGAGCATATTTTAGTTTGGTGTGCCAGGACCTCTTATTATCTTCCAACAGCTTTTTGATGATCCTCACTAGGCTTTTATTTGAAGATTCAGCTAATCGATTTCCTTGAGGGTAATATGCAGTTGAGTGATTGAGGCTTATATGATACTTATGACAAAATTTAATCATCTTCCTAGATTTGAAAGCAGCTGCGTTGTTTGTTACTATCCTTTTTGGACACCCGAATCGAGCCAATATATTTTCTTTAAGAAAATCCATGATCACATTTTTAGTGGCCCTCCTAGTAGGAATTGCTTCTATCCATTTAGTAAAATAGTCTGTAGCTGTCAAGATCCACCTGTGCTGACCTGATGAATTGGGGTTTATTTCACCAATAAAATCCAAACCCCATTGCTGGAAAGGAGCCTCAACTGTTATTGGATTCAGAGGGAGAGACAGTACCTTTCTCTTACCGTCGAAAATTTGGCATTGATGACATTTGCTGATTTCTTTATACACATCTAAGAATAACGTAGGCCAATAATAACCAGCTCTCAGGATTTTGTTTGCAGTCACCTTCCAAGAATGATGTCCCCCGCAGTCTCCCTGGTGAAATTCTCTGGTAACTTGCTGGGCTTCATCTTCCAACAGACAATTTAGTAGAACTCCCCTAGGATCTTTCCAATAAAGATATTTATTTATGATACATAATTTAGAAGATTTCAACTTTACAGATCTTGCTCTTGATTTACTTAATCCTTCTGGGGCTTGCAAATTTCGGAGGACATATACAATACCAGAATACGATGGAGATGCCACAAAGTCAGCCATCACTTCTATCTCTGTGTCCAACTGATCAGACTTGTGAGTCAAAAAAATGATTTGTAAAGATTCACAATTTGAGTTTGTCATCATCTTTGCTAAACCTTGTCCTTTAACCAGCTTTGTGGGTTTTATTTCTATATCATATTCCAATAATGTAGCTATCCATCTCGCCCTCCTGCCTTCGGGGTCTGGTTGAGTCAAAATTGCTTTTATTGCAGCGGTTGGAACATGTGCAATTACATGGGAATGCAAAACATATATTCTGAAATCCTTTAATGCTTTAATTAAAGCATAGGCCTGCTTTTCCATGATGTCATATTTCAATTCCCCATCCCGCAGCATTTTACTGAAAAAGGCTATGGGTTGTTCCAAATTTTCATCATTTTTCTGCAATAATACTGCTGCTATGGTATGTTTCGAAGCATATGAGAATACTGGAAAATCTTTGGCGAAATCTGGACTTATCAAAACAGGAGCTTCTGAAATTGATTTCTTGATTTCCCTAAATGACTCCTTAGCTTCTGTACTCCACTTTATTTCATGACCTTTCTTCAACATATTCGTAATATTCATCAAAATCTCAGCAAAGCTTGGTACAAATCTCCTCAAGAAATTTACCTGTCCCAGAAATGATTGTATCTCCTTTTTGCTTCTGGGTTCTCCTACCCTTAGAATTGCACTTACTCTTTCAGGGTCAATCTTTATGCCATCTTTGGATATTATATGGCCTAGCAGCTTTCCTTCTTCTAGTGCAAAATTAGACTTCTTAGGGTTCAAAGATATGCCATACCTCCTACACTTCATGAATACCTTCTCCAGATGATGCAGATGTTCTCTGTCAGACTTTGAGTAGACTGTGATATCATCCATATAAATTACCACGAAACTTCCAATTTCTCCTGCAAAGGCAATGTCCATAGCCCGCTGGAAAGTGGCGCCTGCATTCATCAAACCAAAAGGCATCTTCGCATACATGAAAGTGCCCCACGGTGTAGTAAAGGCAGTTTTCTCCTGATCTTCTGGTAGCACTTTGATCTGATTATACCCGGAAAAACCATCCAGCATCGAAATCCTTTCAGCTCCCACCACTTGCTGCAGTATATGATCCATCTTGGGTAGAGGATAGTTGTCTTTCATGGAGACCTTATTCAAATTGCGGAAATCTATGCACAATCTTATCTCTCCATTCTTTTTTCTGACGGGGACCAAATTCGCAACCCACTTAGAAAATCTGAGTGTTACAATGATCTTGGCATCAAATAACTTCTTTATTTCCTTCTCAATGACAGGGAGCAGCTTAGGATTGATCCTCCTAAGTTTCTGTTTAAAAGGATTCTCCCCAGGCTTTATAGGAATAGTGTGCTGTATGATAGATGTATCATATTCTTTGAGGTCTTCATAACTCCAAGCAAACACATCTGTATATTTTTTCATCAACTTTACATACTCCTCTTTCTCTCTTTCCGGCAGCTTCTTGGATAACTTTATGATTTTAGGATTCTCCTCAGTGCCAATATTTTTATCTTCAATGGCATCACCAACAGGTTTCACTTTGGGGTTCTTGGCAACATGATTTTGATCAAAGAGCCTTTCTAAAGGGATCAGGCCTCTTGGTATAAAATTATTTTTTAGCTGGATGATATCCTTACCTCCCAAGGTTTTCTTTAACTTCTCAGCATCTTCTTCTTCTGTTTCAATTTCTTCATCATCTCCAGGGGTCCTATCATTGTCATTTTCATTGTCAAAATGAGTATTCACAAACTCCCCTGATAACTCTAGAAATCTTCGGATCTGCATATCATCTTCAAACACCTGCCAGTATTTGGAATTGTTAGGGATAGAAGGTCTGTTCAAAATCTCCACCTGGTATTCTTTTTGACTAGTCATTGGGGTCTCAAATCTTCCAGCAGATACTACTAAAGAATCAGCCACCAAATTGTCAACCCTGGGAACAACCTGAATTGTATGCTCTGTGAAGAAATTACCAAGCATATCCCATACTTCATTTCTGTAAGCCCTCATCCGAGGATGCCGGGTTTGATAACTCTCATTTACCTGGTTTATCACCAACTCAGAATCTCCCAAGATCCTGACTCTCTGAGCCCCTAAATCTTTCAAAGCATGTAATCCTAATAACAAAGCCTCATACTCTGCTACATTATTTGTGCATTCAAATAGCAATTTGTATGATAAAGCTTTGAAATCATGAATAGGAGAAATTATGTATACACCAGCCCCAGCACCAACCTTTGCAACAGATCCATCAAAGTACATGATCCATTGGCCTTCTTTTTTATGCTTTGCTTCCAAAGCTTCCTGTTCCAAAACTTCTTTTTCATCATTTTCCTTAGACTTCTCCTGCAATGTCTTTTCTACCTCATGTGGGACAGCCTCATTAAAGAAAATGGAAGACCCTAAATCACTATCAACAGCATATATGTGATGGACATCAGGTTTATCTTGACTGCTAACCACATAGGGAGTTATTTTTTCACTATATAACCTTCTGCTCCCATCTGGAATAGGAATCGTCGGATATGACATGTCCATCTGTAAACTACCTTTCAGCTTGGAGGTCCAAGATCTTGACAGCAATACCCCAAATTTGGGTGGAATATCTGCTACCACCACATCCATGACTATAGTTTTAGATGGCAATTTATTCAGGGTCACCACCATGTCTTTAATCAAACCAAGGCATTTTACTCTCTTAGAATCAAATGAGTATAAATACTTATATGGTCTAGTCACTTATAATCCCAGACTTTCCACGACTCCTTTGGGCATTAGATTATGGGATGCCCCTGAATCCAACATAGCATTGTGGACCACTTTGTCATGCACATTTAGACTTAAATAGAAAGGAGGAACCTCTTCACCTTCTAAATTTTCAACTTTTGGTCCAAATGAAATAGCAGGATTATCATCATTCAATTCTAAAATGTCTGACTGCCATTCTCCTTGGTTTTTGATCATTTTGGTGAGAGTATCTCTGTATTCAGTGTTTCTCAATAACTCATTAAATGGAACATAGATTTTTAGTTTTGAAAGCTCGTTTTGTAAGTTAAAACCAGCACCAATCTTTTCCACATCAGTCGGAGTCGCCTTCTTTATTATTTTATCCCTTTGTACCTCATTTTCAACCTCTCTACTCACAAAGGGTTCCTTTTGTAGTCCTTTCCCCTTTTCTCCATTCAAAGAACTAGAGGAAGGCTGATTTGGGTTTGCCTTCCCTTTATTTATGGGGACATCCCTATTCCTCAGTCTCATTTTCCTTTGCACATCATCCATTGCATGTAAATAACCTCTCTGATATAGCTCATTTTGAAATTCTTCATTTGCACCTTCCTGCGCAAACATATTATGTTCTTCTTCAGTAAGATATATCTCTGAATCCTGTTCTCCAAACAGATGAATCTCATTTTCAGGTGGATATTCTTCATCACCAACATAATTTTTAGGGAAAGGCAGATGGATAGGCTGTTCTTCTTGGTTTCTTGGATTTCTCTGTCTATTCTGGGGAGGAATAGGGGGTTTTGGCCTTCTGAAATTTGGGTTTCTGATTTGGGGACCTCCTTGCTCCCTGTTGAAGGGCCTAGTATCCATGGTTAACCTATCCATCAACTTTTCCATAGTCTTCAACATCGTCTCAAATTTAACATCAGCGGAAGAAGATGAAGTAGAAGGCACATTTTCCTCTTTTCTCCTCCTGTCCATGTCTCTATGTTTCATCTTTCCACTAGCCATCATGTTAGATTCCACTTCTAGGGCATCAGTAAACATGGCAGCAAGAGTTGCCGATTTCCTTTCCCGCAATGAAAATGCAAAATCATTATCAAAAGCTCCAGCATAATGCAGTTTAGCAGCTGCAGGAGAAGGTTTTGTATCTTCCGGAATAGAGTTGTAAGCCCTCATAAATCTGCTTGAAAATTCATGAACAAACTCAAAACCCCCTTTTTGAGACTATTGTACTGAGATAAAAGCTGCAGAGGGTTCTATTTATCGTCCCACCTGTCTAGAAAGGCGTTTTGAAAGGCCTGAAAATTTGCTATAGATCCATTAGCCAAGTACTTAAACCACTTCTTTGCCTCCCCAGACAAACTTTGGCCAAATAACCGCAATTTGACATCAGGATAGTCAACTTCTTCCAAGTCAATGAAATCTTCAAACTTGGCAACATGCTGTTTTGCGGTTATATCACCTTCCCCATCAAATAAAGAAATTCTCTGAGAATAATTTTGGGGGAGATCATGTAATACAGCCGTCAAACGCAAGGGAGCAAATCTAGCGTCCATTGGTCTGGATGTGATCACAATGAAGTCGCCAGGGCAAATATACAACCTTCTTTTCTTTTTGAAATTCCTGTTTGCCCACAGAAATCTTTCTTAATCTTTGTCATTCTCCCGGGGCAGATAAGCACTTTCGTCCCCGGCAGCGGCGCTAGTTTGTTAGCACTCAGAACGTACCCAGGTTGTAAAAGGTATACTCCAAGGTAACAACAAAACCACTTTAGGAAGTAACTGGTATTTTCTTCCAGAGAGGGATCTCTCAATAAAGATTTAACAGGACCAGATTTAAGATAACATTTAAATATTTATGTATTTGGCTGAAACAATCACATAACCATTGGGCATGGAGTCATATACAATATAGAGATACCTCAAAGACATATACATGATATTCATCAAAGGCAAGGTAATCACATCATCACAGTCATTCAAATTGATTCAGGTGGAACAGAAGAGATGAAGAAACAACCCATTAATACAGAGCATCAACAAGGACGAGTTCTATATCAACTTTAGCAGAAAAATCATATAATATCTGAAATGATGACTAGAGCATAAACACATGAATTCCAATCATCTAACGCTATATTCCAGATACGAGGAAGAAACAAAATGGAGTGTTACACAAGGGAAATACAATCACATAAAGAAAGAATCACAGACTGTAATATCAACGACACATGAATCTCTGACAAAAACTCTCATGCATTCACTTTGTTATTCCAAAAACAGAAATGTTCTCCAAAATTATTCACCACCCGATGGGTTTCAACCCCCATCTCTTAAAAGACATGCAAATTTATACATAAAACAATAGCTCTTCCAAGAAGATCCATAACTCAATGATTGGCGTGATTAAGAGTTTTGTAACGGAATTCCTAACACCTAGGAAGTTTGTTACAACTCCACTCCTAACAGATCATAAAGTACAAATCAACTTGATAACAAATTTTTGCCTAGCCAGCCTCCACTTCTTTGCCCCATCAGCTCCGCATCTTTGCCCCATCAGCTCCATGTCTACATGACACCTGTTCCTAAGGATGAAGGACATACTTTGTTTTTCCAAACCGCTCTACATCTTTCCACTGCTCCGAACTTGGGGTGTCACATTCTGTCATTTCCCGAATTGATACTTCGAGCTCCATATATGATTCATAGGACTTCTTGGGCAACCTGCTTATGATGATCGCGAACTTCTGCAGGATTTCAAAATCTTCTGTTAACATATCCACAATGGTTTTCCCTGTTAGGATTTTCTCCAAATCATTAAATTTGGAGTGGTCCATGCGGCACTGGACAAGCAGGTTATGATAATTCTCCTGTGAGAACATCCGCCCCTCTCCGTCCTAGAAAGAGGGCAATCCGTCCTCGAATAGCTCTTTAAAATCCTGTTTAAAATTATTAACCTGCAAAAGCAATCCTTCTGATTTATCTTGGACTGTTTTGATTAAGTGATGCTTGTGGATGATTTTCTTTGCCCACATCACTATTGATACTCTGTCTTTTATGCCCATCTCGTGCAATTTCTGATATGTCAGTGAATTCAGAAAATTTAGTGTGTTCTGAGCTGTAGTAAGAGGTCTTTTCTCCATATGTTCATTTACCAGTTTTAATCTCTGGTGAGCCAACTTTATCATTATATTCAAATCATCAATAAAATTTAGATAGTGCCGGAACTTGGTAATCTCTATACACAAGGTATCCCAAATGATATGTTTTGCCCCTTGAAGAGGGGCTTTCCCAATGCTTCTTTCTTTTAATTGATCGAATTTTTTCTGCAATTGATTCCCGTCCTGTAATATTTGCTTTTTACTTTCACTTACTTTGGCCAATTCAGCTTTTACCTTTTCATTCTCTGCCTTCAAATCTTTAATTGCTTCTTCTTTCAAGCTCACCTGGGACATTGGCACCAACAAATCATCGGTAGAGAAATCATCTAATGGCTTGTGGATATTCACAACGGACAGGTCTTCATCATCGGGGGTTTGACTCATTAACTCTTCCATGATTTCCTTCTCGTCACTTTGGTCTTTTTTCATTGAGGAAATCTGGGATAATAGTTCATTCCGCTCGGCGTCCCACCTGTCCCTTTCTTCCTGCAGTTCGATAGCTTTTCCCTTGTACTCCATCATCTCTTGATGGAATTTATCCTTTTCCTCTTGGAGAGCTAGTAACTCAGATGACTGAACATGTTCAGCACCTGGGATCTTCAGCTTCTTTTTCAGGACCTGGAGTGCATTGTCCTTTTCCTCTAACATCCTCTTGATTGCCTGGGTGCTGTCTGAACTAGCAATTTCTGTTTGCAGCTTCCTAATATGAACAACATTTGCTTTATTTTCCACTCTCTCATGTTTTAATTGAATTTCTAATTTGTCTATCAAAACTTGCAATTTATTAATCCTCACCATGGCTTGTAGTAAGTCTGAGTAGATGATATCGCTGGTCTGTTTGTGAAGTTGAATTTTATCCGGAGTGCTGATTTTGTCTAGCCGGATCTCCATTTCAGACATTTTATTGTTGCTTACCATAGCCATTTTAAATGTATTTTTCTCAGCATCTCTAGCAGAGACTAGAGAGGTTTTTGAACTGTACAAACTTCTCACCTTTGGGAGGAAATTTCTCGTCTCCTCCATACTCTGTTTCCTCTTCTCCATGTAGCTGGCCTTTAACTCTTCCTTCGACTTAAACACGTGGCATGATTCCGAACTGTCTACATCACCCTCCACATTTTTAAAAGAGAATTGACTTACTTGCACCACTTTCATGGGAACTAGGGAAACCCTTTTGGAACCATCAGAAAATTCATCATCTACAATTTCACCACTTTCAAGCAGCTTTGCCTTTTTATGGGGCCCCTCTTCATCTACATCCATACTCTCAGCTTCAGACAAACTCCTCTTGACCACAATACCAGCACCTTCTGTTATTTGGGTCGCTGTGACAGGTTTAGTATGTGTCTCTTCATCGGAATTTGACCTGTCAGTAAACTGCAGCAAATTGGCCATTTCAGCTAACCCCTCAATAGCGTGATGCTCAAATGGCTTATTTTTGTTGGCCTGTTTTCTCAATGAGATCACATGGTGGGGGTCGTAATTCACATTTACTTCTTTTATGAAATCCATATTCTCCAGCAACTTTTCTATAAAAGCCAGGGCACCCTTACTTTTAAAAATGAAAGGGCTGACTTTAAGTGGAAATTTAATGCTTGAAGATTTTTTGAAAGCACCAAAGTGCTCTTCTTCAGACAGCAATCTCTACCTCATGAACTCTAGTGCGAAAATCCTTGGGGTCAAGAAGGAGGGTAGCCTATAAGGCTGACCAGTAAAGCCATATATTCTTAACACTGTGTAACCTTTGTACAGGAACCAGTCCCCCACCCGATCTTCGGGTGAAGACTGCATTAGGCATCTCATCTCGTCCAGAACACGGGGCAAGTCCTCATCAAATAACATTTTGTACATTTCAGACATGATCGAATTAGCAAATTCGAACATGTTGATTTGCTTGGGCAAATCAGAAGAGCATAGAGTACTTAAAAATTTCAATTCAGTAACATTAGAGCATAATAGCATGTTAAGCAAGTATGTTTGAAACCTAAAGAACTGAACTTTTGGAAACTCAGTCAACTGAAGGTGAATCGCTTCGGCAAGGTACTCATATAAATTAAGCACAGGGACTGACTGGGACTCATGGTTTAAAGAGTTTATTATTAATAAGAAACCAAGGATGACATCACCTACATGACAATCGTCATCCAGACCTAACACTTGACAGACCAGAGACATTACCAATTGCACTTCAGTCCTTAAAATGTGCAAGGGGTAAGGCAAGAAAAGACCTTCCTTCAGGATACTTGACAAGAATTGACAGCAACTTTCACTTTCACAATTTTTGAAAGAATCAGCAAGGACAGATTCATTTACAGACTCACGATTTACAGGGTAATTTTCGGGCAGACTAAGGTTTTCTCTGATGATTGAAGCATCAATTTTACAAAGTATTTTGGATGTGGACCGACTCACAATAATCCTCTGAGAGGGAGAATAGTTCACCGCACACCACTCGGCAAACTCTGGGAAGTGGAGGGTTTGCTCAAGGGAGAAGTGATACAAAAAAGACTTGCATACATTCAGAACGTCATTCCCCTGTGAGTAACAAAACCACAATTTCTCTTTACTGTCGGATACACTCCCTGTGGATAGGAAGGGGTCGCACATGCCCCTATGTGTGTCTACTAAAAATTCCTCTTTGTCATCTACGACCTGACCAGACACTTGAATTTCTTTCCCTTGGTCCATTACTTAATTTACAATGGTAATTGGACGAAGGAGTTACAGGGTTTAAGTCCTACCTAGCTTACTGTGGGGGCGTGTGCTCGAGCGTGCCTGAAACTGACAAATGGAAGCTGCCAAATCACTAAGTCCTTTTCACCGGGTCCTGAGCAAATAAAATAATCATTGGAGAGGTCAACCCTGCCTTTATAGAACCACACAATTCGCCACGTGGACAGCATTTATTTTCCGCAACCACCATCTGTTCCTAACTGCCGTGTACTTCTATTCTCCGGATTCATTGAAGACCCTAGATCTGATTTCTCTTTAATTTCTGGCCTTTGGATCGCGTGCCAGGTACCTCGTTCCGCTACGCATCTTGGTGATAAATGACGTGCCAGTCTCCATCCCGGAATGATCTCCCACCATCGATGAAACCGCCTTTTATCACCCACCGTCAGATCGGGAAAGAGATATCCAAATCTGCTGAGTTTCCCAACGCTATTTCTCGTGCAACTTCATGTTCCGGAATCCCTCACAGCCGTAGATGCGACCAGCCTTTATTCGTGAGCTGTTGGATCGGGTGACACGTACCGAATTCCGCTGGGCTCCGTCACTTTAACCGTCGTGCAGCTTTGATCCTCGGAATCATCCTCAGCCATTGATGTGATACGCCTTTAACTTTCCACCGTCGGATCATATGCCACGTACCAAATTCCGCTGGGCACTTCGGAATTATCCCCCGCGCTAGTTCACTTTCCAGAAATCATAATAGCCGTTGATTTGATTCACTTTGATTTTCAACTGTCAGATCGATCATCAGATAACTCATTCCGCTAGGCACTTTAGGTTTATCAGTCGTACAGGTTCTGGTTCTGGAATCAATCTCAACCGTGGATGTGATCCGACTTTACCTCTCCGCCATTGGATTGAGCAGCATGTACCCGATTCCGCCGGACTGTATTACTTTAACCAAGATGCAACTTCGCGAAGCGGATTGGATATAGACCGTGGATCTGCCCGAAACAACTTGATGGCCGTTGATCCGTGCGCCCGATAAGCGCCCGGACAAACCTTTATCTTCCTTGCATCTCTGAGGAGGGGAGAGAATATCAGCCATTGATTTTCTTCCTTCTTCCATCGCGGCTTAGGATCTTCGTTGACTTAATCGCTTTTTTTCCTATAGTCCCATTTTTACAATATATCCCTTAACCAAAGTTTGGTAAACACTTGTTGTTTCTCCTCCACCATGGTTTTTTTATCCCCTTGCTAAATAATGGTGTTAACAGATAGTATGAGTGAAATGGGTAGAATTGGAAAGAATTGGAGATAGTCTCATCCGGGTTCGATGGCTTTCATTGGAAGTTCCATTCCATCTTATTGTTTTTATGTTCGTTTGGAATTCCTTTCCCATCACTTAGTGAAGTCTTTCCTGCATTGAGTCATCACCCTATCCCTCTTCAACAACCCAAGCATTCCCTCTCGATGGCATAGCAGGATTGATTTGTTCAATTCTAGCTTTTAAGTTCTCCATACCAGATGGGTATTGCATGTTCTTGTCCACTGAGCCATGTTTTTCTCAGCATTCCTCTCTTCCTTATCATTTTATTCTTTCTTTGGTATTTCCCTTTTCTCCTTAGGATACCTCTCATGCAATGTGTATCACTGTTATAATTCTTCTCTACTCGCATCTCCCATCCAGATAACTGGAATGCAACTTCTTCTTCCAGTCCCTTTCTACCCCTGGTGTTGTAACATGTCCACTTCAACCTTGTTTCCCCCCTATGTTGCACTGTCATGTTAGCCTTGTTCCATAGTTGTTGGTATCTTCGTTTGAAGTCGAGAAAGTACAACACAGGACGGGTTGGCTTGTGGGTGAATTGACATTTCAGTTTCACTCTAATGAAATCCACTTGTAACATGGTCAATCCGACCCTTGAGGTCTATAAATAGAATTTAATAGGTAGTAGGGACATTTATTATTGAAGGAGTTGTTTGATGTTACCAATTCAACTGTAAACTACCCCCCTGCTCTACAATGAAAGCATAATATAATAAAAATTTCTCTTGGGCCCATTTTAAAAATTTCTTGAGTATCGATCTGGTTATATTTTTGGATTATCTCTGTTTCTTTCTTGGGAACGTATTATATGTGTTATGTTCTCATTTATTTATTTATGTAAGGAACGATGTTGATTTATATTATAATAAAAAATATACAAATGATACAAACTTGCAGAGTAATGAGATTGGTTTCCAAACAACTATCCAATTCAACCTCTTTTCTAAGTTGTCATTGTCATGCCAAAATTCGATAAATACAAGATTTACGAGAGAAACTATGATTCCCGTGAACAAGAAACCAACATTTACAGTTGTTTTGTTCTCATTTCAAAAGTTGGATGCATTCTTATTTCATAATAGAAGTTTAATTTATGTATGAAATTAAAACTATACTAGTCTAATTAGGTTTTTGTATGCAAACTTCCAAATTTCATACCTAGAGTGTACTTCGATTGGAATTGGTGTGCATTTTTAGTTCTAGCCATGAAAAATTGGAAAATACTATCAATTGTTCTTTTGGATGACTTGGATTTTACTGTAGATCATACAATTTACAGAAATGAGTACAAGAGTTTCTAGAAAAGGTTGGTATGTCTATGTTTTTTTTCCTTGGGAAAAAAGCGTAATTTTATATCATTTGACGAGAACAAAATTACATAAAGTAGATACACATATCTATGTATTCAGGTAGGAACCAGAGAGGTCAAAAAGAGACATAAAAATAGACCCTGTAAGTCATCTATAGATCTCAAAAAACAAGAAATAAATCACCTGTTACATACCACCGATTTTCATTTAGAACAAAACTAGTACAAAAGATGTACTGAAATTGAAACCTTCAAACCAAAAAATAATTCTGAAATTTGTCCATTGACAGTCCCATAGATCAAGATCCAGAAAATTAGCATAACCAACAGTTCATAAAACCGATATTAGAAATATACATGCATAAATAATATATAAGATGTTTCAAAACTGTTGGTATGTCTATGTTATAGTGTAATTTATTCAATATAACATGAAATGATGATCTGTCAATTCATTTGTAGAATACATTTCAAGAATATTTCATATGTCAATTCATTTGTAGAATATATTACGAAGAATATATTTCATCGTTTGTAGTTTCATACACACTTCTCAGTATCGGTTGCACATTAAACTCTCGTAGATATAGGAAAAATGCACATAAGGATTACACATTACACTTGTATTACACATTAGAAACACATTAACTATATCAAAATATATGCATTGTCGAGAAATTATTTACAACAATATTAGTATGTACATAGACATCAAATGTACACCATATTATTTTAGAACTCTAGGCTACTTGGGAGTTTTTTGCAATTCCTCCTTTTAAGAATAAGAAAATTCGCTTTAGCTTTTCTTGTTTTTTCCAAAACCCTCCAATTCTACAGAATCTTCATCAGCCATATGTTTTAATTGTTTTTCTTGCTCTTTCACTTTGTTTACAAGATTTATCACGTTTGTATACAATCTATATTTTTCTTCTAGGAATTTCTTCAACATCTCTACACTATTATTTTTCTGCTTTGAGTGCCCATCTTCCTTTCTTTTAAGATCATCCTTTGTCCACTTCATCTCAGATTGAACTACTCTTAATTTTCTCTTGACCTGTTGTACCTCCTCCTCGAGCTCTTATGCCCTCAAATCTGTATCAGATGGAGTATACAAAATTCCTTCTGCCATAGGTTTCTCATGCAAAGCTTTAATTTGGGATTTCAAATCTTGTATCTCACTATCACATCCCAAATGTAGTGCTTTTCCCTTCTCCAATAGTTTTTGGTGAAGGTCTCTAATTTTGGCCTCCTTCTCCTCTATCTTCTTCTTCAATGTTGGATCTAATGAGCCAAATGTATACTCTACAGCATGGATTGTTGAAGCAGCTTCATTCAAGGTCTTCTCTCCTTGTTGCAAGGACTTTTGAAACTGGAGTAAGCTCTCCATAGTTACATCACCAAGTTTTGTACTGCCAATTGTTTTTGGTGTGATGGCCTTTTTATCCTTGATTGTTGATTCTTCTGGTGTGTAGACCTGTTTATCCTTGACTATTGATTCTTCTGGTGTGCAGACCTGTTTACTCTTGACTCTTGATTTTTGTGGTGTGCAGACCTTTTTACCCTTGACTATTGATTCTTCTGGTGTGTAGACCTGTTTACCCTTGACTGTTGATTTTTCTGGTGTGCAGACCTTTTTACCCTTGACTGTTGATTCTTCTGGTGTGCAGACCTGTTGACCCTTAACTGTTGATTCTTCTGGTTTGTAGACCTGTTGACCCTTGACAGTTGATTTTTTCCCTCTTCCAGCTCTTTTAGCCTCGAAAGTTGCTAAAATACTTTCAATTCTCTTTTTTTAGCAACTCATTTTTTGTATTGAATTGCTTTATTCAATTTTTCCAATCTTGTTTCATATTCCGCAGTCTCATTTTGTTGTTTAATGATCATTTCTCTCAATGTATTTTCAAACTCAAACTTCAAACCTGCAATAAATGTTTCTTTCTGCTTCAATTCTTGCTGAAGTTCTGCTTTCTTACCAAATATAGTCTTCAGTGGTGGCATGTTAAAAACTTTAGGCCTATTTTTCAACTCATTTTCAAGTCTCCCTATAGTTTCCTCATGTTTTTTCTTTTGAGCCTTATACATGTCTTTCAGTCTGTCAAGGTCAGAAATCGATTCTACTATAACTACGGTAAATTTAGAACATTGATCCTTAATAAGTTTATCCTTCTATCCAATTATTTTTTCAGTTTCCATAATTATTTTCTCTAAACCTGTAACACGATGTACGAAAACAAGAATTTGGACATCCTTTGTTTTGCACAATTTTTCGCTAGCTGTGAAGGAATCCTCCCATAAGGTAGATTGTTCTTTGAAATGCACCATTTTATCAAATAAAGAAAAAAACAAATCTACCATCAAAAGAATATTTGGCATGAGTTAGGTCTTCATCACTAGTCGATGAACTATCCATATCGTTGTTCACAAATTCCTCCCATTGATCTGCATTTTCATTTCCATGCATCCCAGCCAAAGTTGTGACAACAACATCTTCGTCAAGGGAAACTGAAAGCATATAGTTTCCCATAGATTCCATATTGTCCTTGAAAGGTTGTCCATGTATTGTTGCTGTAGTGATAGTAGAAACTGCTTCTACATTGTCCTTTAAAGACGGTTGAGGTAATTCCTCATTTTTTTTTTGTTCTTTAGGCTTCCTAATGTATGTTCTAATATAATTTGACCCTATAACATAGGGTTGACATAAATCAATGATTTTTTGCAGTGTGCATGGGTAACTGAACTTGACCCTCTTCATTTTACTATCTTGCAATGAAGAGTGCAATTTCCTAGCCAATAGATGAGGGACATCTATGGCCATGTATTCAACCAAGTGTATGGCTAGCTTCATGCAATCACCTGAAATATCATTCCACTTATGGTGATTCATCACTATGCTAAGGATAATTTTAATCAGGGTTTTGTATATTCCTTGAGGAACATATTCCATTTTTAGACCATTCCTGGGAACAACAACCTATTTCCCACAAATTTTACTGACCATCTGAATATTTACTTCCTTGGGGGTTTTCCATGAGTTTAACATTGCCCCCTCTCTTCGTGGAATTTTGGTTGCTCTGGCAACCAAATCGGGGTCTAGATGAACCCTCTTCCCAAAAATATGCAATTCCATAGCCCCATTATCATAACTATAGATGGCATCATCTATCTCGTTATTTTGGAAATTAAAATTTCCAAAAATAAACCTATCCACTCCTGCTCTTAAAAGGATATTTAACATACCAGTTGGCCATATGCTTGTATCACTCCATTCATCAGCATTCTCTTGGAATTTTTTCACCGTGAACCGTTCAACCTGGGAATCCTGCGCTTCTCCTAATGTCATGGTAGAGAAGGCCCCTGTGTTTGTTGCTATGGTGCAAGATGCCCCTATTTCATCTGTTGCCATAGTACGTGACGACCCAATTTCAATTGCACCGGTCGTGGTTGGTTTGGTGTGCATGATGAGGAATGCACACTGAGGAATGCAAGATTAGGAATGCACGCTGAGGAATGCAAGCTTAGGAATGCACGTTGAGGAATGCAAGCTGAGGAATGCAATATTAGGAATGCATGCTGAGGAATGCACACTGAGGAATGCAATCTTAGTAATGCACGCTTAGGAATGCACACAAATGAGTTTTTTTTAATTGATTTCACGTATATTGTTTTTTTTCCACAAATTTGGGTATATTGGGTTATGACATCAATGTCCCTATATCATATGAAATAAAGATTTTTCATAAAATACATAAACTTATCCCGTCCTCAATTGAGTTAAGAAATCATCTTATTATTATTGTTATTTATTGCATATGAATTTGTTTCTTGATGCAAGCTTATTCCTTTAAATATTTAATTTTGGTCTTTTTGTTATTCTTGCTACAATGTGGAAAATAAATTAGATTAATGTTAAAGATGATCAAAAGTGATCATTGGAACTACCAATTACATCATGTAGAAAACCTTAATGGAATTCCTTAAGCAACTCCAGGCTATTGACATTAAAAGCCAAAGTAGCTAGATAGAACATGTTATCGACTCATACAGCTGTCAAAAGATGAAGTTATCAAAACCCTAATCAATCACTATAAAGCTGCTGAAACCTATCTGACTTATCATATAGAGTACAAATTATAGCCATGAAGGTATCCTTTGTAATCTTAGTTCATATTTGGTTTATAGAGATTGAAAGAGAATTTGTATGTGATGCTCTCCCACTATGATCTTGTGGGGATGAATTCCAAGCTTATGAGTCAATACATTGAGTTTGTTGCTGATATATTGTTGGTGAGTATGCTCCGAGGTTTTATATTTTGTACTAATCAAAATTATTGCATTCTTATGATTCATCTATTGATTCAGTAGTTCTATTGCGGGGTTGGTCAGTTCTTGATTTGTAAATTATTTTTGTGATGCATTCAGGTTGCCTTGTGCTGTGCTAAAGTTTTTCATGTGCTAAAGAGCTGTCTTTTTCCAAGGGAAAAAAAGACAAATGTAGGGGTTAGATACCCAATAGGTAGAGGCCAACAAGGTGAATCCATCAAGAGCACTTTCATATTCTGGAGCTTCTTTCTCTCTCCTCGACGGACATTTTTATGGAGCAGTGCAAATATGGCTTGGTCTAATTTCCCTAAAACACACTTTTTGTAGGTCCATAAATTCTTCTTCAGGGTCTCTTTGGAAAAACCGAGACCATGGTTGAGTAGAAAAAAGAACAGCCTACAATATCCCCATTTGGTGTGGGCATTTTCTTCAACAAGCCATTTGTGGCAGGCATCCTCTTAAGGCTACTTGGACCAATATTCCGATACTTAGCCAATTTCCCGATTTTCACTAATTTACCGTATTTCTCCAGAATGATGTCATAATGCAACAATGATTTCAAATTCATGCCACATCATTATCTATTCCATCCCATGCCATGCAAGCATCATCCTTAGTGTGGGAATCAACCTTAATGCGGGCATCACTTAGCCCCTTTACAACACTTATCCATTTTTTCTGTCTTTAGTATGCAAAATAAGATTTTTATTCTATTTTGGCAGGTTGATATTTTCCTTATCTGGTCACCATAAGAAAAACTAAGAGTAGGGCTAGATATCCATTTCAACAATGATCAGGACCATATCATCTGATGAATTTTATCATCAAAGGAACACCCCCTTACGAGCATTTCCAAGTGGTCTCACAAACTCTTTGTCTAACACTTAACCAGTTCTCTTCAAACCCTAGGTCACCAAGGTGATTTCATTTTTCCTTCAAACTTGGAAAGTGAGATTCCCAATGGGTAGAGGCCAACAAGGTGAATCCATCAAGACCACTGTCATCTTCTGGAGCTTCTTTCTCTCTCGGCAGGCATTTTTTTGGAGCAATGCAAATATGGCCAAGAGGCACTTTTGGCATATTGATATCTTCTTCCTGAATTTTTTTTTGGGTAGGCTAATGATATGGTTGGATGCACCATACAACAGTCTAGAGATCCACACTAAGAGAATATTTTTATCATCAACCTATGAGCTGTGGCAGGCATTTTCCTAAGGCCAGTTAGGTAGATTTTACCAATAATTCCATACTTGGACAACTTTTGATATTCTCCTTGGCTTGGTCTAATTTCCCTAAACCACAGTTTTGGAAGGTCCATAAATTCTTCTTGAGGGTTTCTTCTTGATGTTATTAATTTGTCTATTGTGTTGATGCAATTGTAACTTCAGAATGTATTCATCTGTATATCTTATGTATTGTACCCTGATGTTTATTCCGGGATGTGTCTGTAATGTAATTGAGTCATGTCATACCCTGATGTTTATTCTGGGAAGTTTCTATAATGTAAACAAGTCATGTCAAATCATTGTGGGTAACCCTCCTATTGGTCTAGGGTTAAAGTCCCCGCAATTGTGGGGCTCTAGGGTTATTAGACTATCCTAGAGAAGTCGACCCTAGGTGAGTCGGTTTAAGTTGGGGCAATAGTCCCCACCGTTGTGTTAAGGATAAACCTCCTTGTTGGTCGGAGGAGGAAAAGTCCCCACAAGTTATGGAGCACTAGGGTTATTAGACACTCCTAGAGATGTCGGCTCTAGTAAGTAATTGTTAAGTGAGGCCGACATGTTGGAGTGGGTTTCAAGTGAACGAAAGAATATAAATAGAGACTTAGCCTCTCTATTTATCACACACACACTCACTCATTGGGGCGCATGAGTGAGAGTAGAAGTTGCTGGGACAAGAGAGAGGCTAATGCTATCGGGAGATCATCTTTATGTTTTCGGGTATTACTTTTGGTGCTGATTCTATCTCTGAGGAAGTTGCGGGGTTTTCTCCTTTATGGTTTCCCCGAGGAAAATTCTTTGTGTCTCTTGTCTCTTGTGTTTTATTGTTGTGCATGTTATTCTCTCAGTGAGGTACTTGAAGGGTACAGTTGATTATGGGATCAAGTATGAGGTGAATCAGAAGATTAACCTGGAGGGTTATGTGGATTCGTATTGGGAAGGAAGTGCCATTGATAGGAAGAGCACTTTGAGGTGCTACTTCAATATGATATCAAGTATCACTATATCAGGGATATGGTGCAGAGAGGAGCAGTGAAGCTTTAGTATGTTGTGGCGGAGGAATAGATAGTTGATGTATTGACGAAGCCATTGGCTAGAGTGAAGTTTGAGTACTTCAGGGAGAAGCTTGGTGTTCTCCAAATCGAGGTTCCCTCCAAGGGGAAATGATGAGACTGAGAGCCATTCTGACATGGTGAGAGGATTTGGTTCCTTACATGTCAGATATGAGTGCTAAGCCATTCTGACGTGACTGTAGGATTGGTCCCTACATGATCAGATGTAAGGGATAAATGCCATTCTTGGAATGGAGGCACCTGGTCAGTTACCAGGAAAACTCAGTCTGGGACTGAGGGCCATTCTGATATGACTGTAGGATGTAGTCTTACATGATCAGATGTGAGCGCATGGCCATTCTGATGTGATTGAGGGAGGTGTTCCCATTTGATCAGATATAAGGGCTGATTCCATTCTCTAGGATAATGGAGGCACCTGGTCAGTTACCAGGAATCCTTAGTCTGGGACTGAGAGCCCTTCTGATGCGGTGTTTTTGAACATGGTCGGATGTAAGTGCAGAGCCCTTTCGATGCGGTGTTTTCGAACATGGTCGAATGTAAGTGCAGAGCCCTTTCGATGCGGTGTTTTTGAACATGGTCGAATATAAGTGCTGAGCCTTTTCGATTCGGTGTTTTCGAACATGGTCGGATGTAAGTGCAAAGCCTTTCCGATTGGTGTGTTTGCACATGGTCAGATGTGAGTGCTGGGCCTTTTTGACAAGATGAGGTCAAATGTGAGTGTTGGGCGTGCCTTTCTGACAAGATGAGGTTAGATGTAAGAGCTAAGCGGGCAATTCCGACTTAGGGTTAGATATAAGTGCTGGAAAATACCTACATGGAGGCTAGGCCTACAACCAACATGAAAAAGGGATGGCTCTATAGAACTTCCTGTAACGAGAAGAATCATGAGATAACACCTGTGATGATGATCCAGCAGTGATGATCCAGATCGAGTGATGATCCAAATCTAGTGATGATGATCTAGATCTAGTGATGATCTAGATCTAGTGATGATGATCCAGATCCAGTGATGATCTAGATCCAGTGATGATGATCCAGATCTAGTGATGATCCAGATCCAGTGATGATGATCCAGATCGAGTGATGATCTAGATCCAATGATGATGATCCAGATCGAGTGATGATCCAGATCCAGATGAAGACGACGAGAACTTGACAATGATTTAGATGATACAAATAAGAAGACTTGTGCTGATAAATTGTGTCAAGAGAACACCTTCCTAGTTAAGAGGGAGTGTTGATGTAATTGTAACTTTAGAATGTATTCATCCGTATATCTTATGTATTGTACCTCGATGTTTATTTCGAGATGTGTCTGTAATGTAATTGAGTCATGTCATACCCTGATGTTTATTCTGGGAAGTTTCTATAATGTAAACAAGTCATGTCAAGTCATTGTGGGTAACCCTCCTATTGGTCAAGGGTTAAAGTCCCCGCAGTTGTGGGGCTCTAGGGTTATTAGACTATCCTAGAGAAGTCAACCCTATGTGAGTCATTGTAAGTCGGGGAAATAGTCCCCACCATTGTGTTAAGGATAAAAATCCTTGTTGGTCGGAGGAGGCAAAGTCCCCACAAGTTGTGGGACACTAGGGTTATTAGACACTCCTAGAGATGTCGGGTCTAGTAAGTAATTGTTAAGTGAGGCCGACATGTTGGAGTGGGTTTCAAGTGAACGAAAGAATATAAATAGAGAGTGAGCCTCTCTATTTATCATACACACACTCACTCATTGGGGCGCATGAGCGAGAGGAGAAGTTGTTGGGACAAGATAGAGACTACTGCTGTTGGGAGATCATCTTCATGTTTTCGGGTTTTACTTTTGGTGCTGATTCTATCTCTGAGGAAGTTGCGGGGTTTTCTCCTTTATGGTTTCCCTGAGGAAAAGTCTTTGTGTCTCTTGTCTCTTGTGTTTTATTGATGTGCATGTTATTCTCTCAGCTAAAGATCCTAAGATCATAATGCTAGCTTGAATGATAAAAATCTAACATATTGAACTCATATTGGATGAATTATGAATGTGACTGTAATCAACCTATAATTTTCCACTAGATTTTCAACATTACAAGTGATGCAATTCATGGAATGAAAGCCAAGGAATATAACTAGTGAGTGCATGAAAGGACACATTCCCTTGCAACTGATAAATTAGCTTGAGTTCATAAGTAAGTAGAGGATTATCGTTCTTACTTAGTTTGATATTACTTGCTATTACTTTTTAGTTATACCCATT
Organism: Pseudotsuga menziesii; assembly: GCA_001517045.1. NCBI lineage: Eukaryota > Viridiplantae > Streptophyta > Pinopsida > Pinales > Pinaceae > Pseudotsuga > Pseudotsuga menziesii. Next base: position 275,296 of record LPNX010555284.1, on the reverse strand, counting down.
TTGTTGGTTAGCAAGTCTGCATTATGCTCATTTTTTTAAGCTGAAAAAGTGTGTCCATATTCTATAGGAGTGTGTTATACATAATGAGAATGTTTGACAAGCTAAAAATCAACAAAATTTGCCTCAATCATCAAAATTTTCACAATACAAGCAAGGTAGAAAACAAGACATGAAATGACAAAATGTGAAATTGCTCATTCTTTCATATTCCAAACTCTAAAGCACCAGTTACCGATATACCATCATGAGGCCCTTCGATGAGTGACAAATGTCAAGTCCACACACCGTAAGGCAACTCAAAGCTGATTTCAAGTGAGGCCAAGGGTCACCTCCGCCATTAATACCATGACGCCACCACAGAAGGGGCAACATAGTTGGCATCACCACACAAGAAATCGGATCAAGAGCCCACGTGACCGTTCGTGTTGTCATCATGCTACTTGATAATGGCATGTGTGAGGATTTCATAGAATCGTGGTGAACTTGGCTGTGAATTATGATTCAGTAATAACCAGATCGTTATAAGGCCACGGTCAGAGCTGTACTAACATACAAAGCGAGTGAATACTGGTAAAGAACATGGATGACTAACTGTTGTCCTGCTAAGGATCATGGGGGTGCTGATACGGGATTTGTAATGACTATTCTAATTGGGAAGCCTGTTGTTCGATGTGTTTTATTGACTGTTGGGCGCTGCTTGGAAATTTAGTCATTTCTGGACCTTCACGCAAAAGCAGCTCCAGCCATCGTCATAGAGATGTTCATTACATTAGGACAACCTTCTGATGCTGGTAAGTGCAATGTAAAGATGTTCATTATATTAGAAAGACTTTGTGATGCTGGTAAGGACAATGTTTTCCTACTAAGATGCAACACCACTACGGAAGTAGTGCTTAGAGTTCCCAGTCCTAAGAACATCCCGCCGAAGCCTCCAAACAAGGCCATGGACTCCATTACTGCGGTGCATAGTATCCATTACTAGGAACGGTCGGTCTAAATGATTGTTCGGATTGGGGGAGAAAATATCGGAGGTCTTTGTCATCATTGTCCTTATTGGAAATTGCCAACTGTAATGAAGGTGATGACAAATACAAAGAGGTGTTGCATTGGCATATCCTGTAGGAAGGATCTGGTCCCGGTAGAAGAAACGTACAAGAATGACAAGCCCATCAAGGATTTGATACTGTTGATAAATGAGGTTGTCTTATCCAATTCTACGCAAATAACAGTGTTACCAGGACAGAAAGGAAAACAAAAAAGGAGCATAAACCTTCCTGGCAGCCGTCAACACAGGAAGAACATGACTATCAAACACAGAATGAACAATGTAATAACATGGTGACTTCAATGTGCAAATTGAGTAGTCTGTATTTAAACTTAGTTTTGATTTTCAAATTCAAAATGATTTGTAGATTGGCTGTTTTGTACAACATAAAAGGTCATGGCCTCAATTGAGTTAAGAAATAAACTTACTATTATTGTTAATCATTGCATATGAATTTGTTTCTGGATGCAAGCTTATGCCTTTAAATATTTAATTTTGGTCATTTTCTTATTCTTGCTACAATGTGGAAAATATATTATATTCATGTGTTTTTTTTCTTCTGTAAATGTCTATTTTTGGCAATAGAAGGCAATAGAAGGATAAACTAATTTACAAAAAAAAAACTTAATGAAAATATGATAGATAGACTGCTCATTCCACATATTCACAACACAAAATCTCATTTCACATGCAACGAAGATTATATAATACTGATGTATTACAAAATCAGAAATTGTGCCCATGGCATATAATTGCAACTTGTGCCCAAATTTTTAATTAAATGTAAAGATTAATCCCAAAATACAAAAAAATTATAAACTGTGTCCTGATCTAAGTATAAATATTCAATAAATCAACTATTCTCAGTTGATACAACATCACTGAAATCACTAGTCACACAGTATACACACCAGTTACATAGTTCAATGTCATCCTTATGCCAAGGAATGAAGCTCAACAAAGCATCTGCTAGATTACATAATGCACTACTAGGATGTGGCAGAGCTATATTTTCAAATAGAGGATCTAAAATTTATGCCGAATTCACAATATAATAGCCTTTTCCAACAGGGACACATTGTACCATTGCATTTGGGTCAGTCTTATGTATTTTCTCCCTTACAACTTTAACCCTTGAGTTTAATGCAATAAGAAAGCATTTCTTTCCTTCCATCCCCAATTGGTAAGTTGGTGTCAACTCATTAGCATTATCTTGACCCTGCAAATAAATGAGACAAAGTAAGATGCATGGAAATAAGAATTTAAACATTGATGATCCTAGATTAAATAATTACAATCTTACCTGAATTGGTGTTTTCATTTTGTCAATTTGCAGTTTTGATGGAACCATTGGTGTTTTCTGTACCATATTCAAAAGATGAAAAAAATATTATTTAAAATAATAATTAAACAACTAACCTCCACCACAGGCGTGATTTCAGGATGAGCATTTTGTACAGTAGGACATTGTTTATATGATCAATCAAATATTAGAATTCAGATCATTATTGTGAAAATATGTATATTGAGACAATAGTAAAGAATTGGACACTAACACTTTCTTTGTTAACGACATTTTCTCTCTCCATATCTTCTACTCTTTTCAGTAGTTTAGGTATTACTGTTTTCCAAGATGTGATTTCCTTTATTTTTTCTTTCACTATAGCTTGGCTTACAGCTAGCGCCTCCTTGTATGGACTTTTGCCAAACAAGTTAGTTGGAATAAATCCTAAGCCAAATACATGAAATCATCCTCTTGCATCAACCCTTAGTACCTTGGAAAAGGCATCATCCCTAACTGCAAAGTCTTGAGATGCAACTTCTACTTGTGCTTGTTCAATTTTTTGCTAACATTGACATACCATTAAATTAGATCATAGAAGAAAAAATTTCCGACATGTAAAATGAAATTTTAATCAATATCTAAATTAAAAGGTTGAGAACATACTATTGTTTCTCCTACAGCTAGTGTGATTGGAGTGCCATCCTTCTTTTGATGGCACTTCTTCCATAAGTCTGCCCTAGTAATGCTTGTAGTTGTATCATCAGAGGCTATAGATTTTTTCTAGTTGCAACAAGTAAAATAGTATAGTTAAGTTTTGACATTACAATGAAACTAAAATATGCTAATATTTCTCATATCGGATAAAATATCATCACAATTGTTTACCATACCATTTTCGACCCATTGATAACCTTGACGTCCAGAGATGTGTAAGTCCCTCTCCTTTTATCTATTTTCCTTGTTTTTTTTCCTTATATCCTAGAAATCAATTGAATAAAACATGTGTAAGTCAACATTACAATCCAATAGACATTCTAAAAAACTTGATTATATAATATGTAAACTTTTTGCTTACCAAGAATTCAATGGTGGCTTGTGATAGGACGAATTCTCTCCACACTTTCTCACTTATTCTAATTGGAGGAACATTTTTTAATCTTTCCTCTATTGACTCATAAATGTCACAATATTTTTTGGCCAACTGATATCTATGACTGTTTTCCTTATGGCCAATGGATTTCATACAATATTCTTTAAGGACCAAAGGGATTATGAATTTTTCCTGCAAGAAACAAGGATTGCATTTTTAGATGTCATACATGGTTTGAAAATAAACTTCGAAATCATCCAAAAATAGAAATGTTGAAAACAAATACACTTAATGTCTAATACTCACATTAATAATGTTCTAGAAGTCCTCCTTCAATTGATCTAAAACCTTCCTCCAATCAGAATAATTGATTGGAACCATTTCCCTTGCGAGCACACCTAGTAATGAAGATAGCTTCACGGAGTTTGGACCAATTGGTTGGTTCCTTTCATTGATATGAATTTATATCTTTCCTCCAAGTTATTGATTTCTGCACATTTAGTTGCTCGTCTACCTTTATTCTTGACTTTCTCTGTCGATGCCTGTGTAGAGGGATATTCACCTTATATACTAATATCTGGTTGGCATTGCTATTTGTAAACATATTCTATGCAAGAAGGGTAGGTAAAGGTGTTATGGATTTCTAAGTCATAAAATTTTATTTATGAACTACAAAATTATACATTAATGATATTACCTTGTTCTTCATGTTGCTTCGCCTCTTTTTGTGTCGAGGGATCTTTCCCTTGTGTCTTACCTTGTTCATGCTTCTCCTGATCCTCCTGAAAAGAGGAAAATGTATCTTTGACATTTGCTTCTTTGTTAGGACTAGTAGAGTCATTCAAATGCATAGATGGTGTAATCTTCTTTGCTATTGTTTGTATTTTCCTATTCTTTGTATCTGTAGCCAAGAATGTTATTAAACATATTCCTAACATCATCATACAATAAAAATAAGCATTATATAACTACATAAGGAAATTCATTTTTCTATTTCTAAATACTTACCTTGTGAGATGCATGTCCCTTTCTTTCCCATTTCATCATTTTGACGCGTTCTTTTTGAAAATTTCATAATCAATTTTTTTTTTGATTTCGTGTCATAACCTGCTTTGCCTGTTTTTTTTAAATGATTAGAGTATTGTTTAGCCATATCCTATTAGATTGTTATTAAAGTACAAAGTAATATGTTCTAACAATTTAAATAAAATAAAAGTAGTATTGCCATTTGCTGTGATGGGGAATTTTTTTGTTGTTGCAAAGAACTCAAAGATGTAACCTCTTGGGTGGCTTAGCCACAATTTTATTAATATAAAACCTACTGGTTCCTGTTAAAAAAACAATTTAAATTAAATAATAATAATGATATACATCAATCACAAACAATCACTTACATACATGTCTCCACTTGTACAAAGCCCGCATAACCAAAACAAAAAGTCTATCATCACTCAATTGCTAACTAAAGGTTGTTTAAACGATTAATCTATCTAACAAGTTTCAAAAGTAAAAGGGAAGACTATATTTTGTAAGGACTATCTGCTAAAAGGAATAGACGTCATAACTTGAGAGAGAGATAGGGTTAGAGTGTTGTAGGTTTAGGTTAGACGCGTACATTATCCAACAAGATATCTTAGTCTCCAAGAGTGAAGACCCCTCAGCCTTAGAGGCTGCAAGTAGGACAAGGTTTACACGACTCAACTAGGAAGATCCACCACAATCGACGGTGAGCCCTAGAGGAAACCAAACTTTGTACAGATTTTTTAAAATTTTGTAGCATAGGAACAACTATTTTGATTTCTGTCAATAAAGAAACCACATAATGCTTATTACACTTACTAAGCATATGATACAATTTTATACAAAATGCAACACATAATGCTTATTACACTTAAAATTTTGTAGTAGAGGAACCACTATTTTGATTTATGTCAATAAAGAAACCACATAATGTTTTCAGTGTTTTTCGTTTTCATGTTTTTATGTTGTTTTCACGAAAGTATTGATAAAATACTTGCAATAACGTAGAACACAGAACAAGAATGCAGTGAAACTTAAGTTACACCTCAATATATCCCAACAGCTTAGCTTCAGCTTTCGTGGTGTTGAATACCAGAATCAAAGCAAGTAAATGCCAGCATGTGCAAAAATACAACGCCGCCCTTTCTCGGAAAAACTATTTGCGGGAGATAAAATGTGAAAAGTTATGTAAGGGGTCCCATTTTTTTTTAAATTAAAATTTTTCAGTTTTTTTGTGAAAAATTAATTTAGTGTTTTTTTCGTATAGATAGCAAAAACACCTGAGTTTTCTCCTAAGGTTTTCAATGAAAAGGGGAAGGACCCTGGTACTCGGAGTCATGTAGGTGCACCAAAGGAATGAAGGAGGGAACCAAATAAATTCATCAAGGTCCCATGTCAATAAGTAAGGATACCATAAGGATAAGATAATTGTACTAATTAATTAGTCTATTTCCATAGACTCTCTTATGATTATATACAAGATATTTTCTCTTTTATCTGCTATTTGTAACTACTGGCCGCATCATGATATCAATCATTATTGATTCTTTCCTTACTAAGAGATATATCATATGCATTCAAACAATTATTTCACCTTGTTTTTTCCTTGGTTGGATTTATGATCTTTCTTCTCATGGAGATCATATGAGATAAAATTTCAATGGTGGTATGCCTTACAAATCTACTTTCTTAATTGGCATATCAATTAGGTAATTACCCGAGATATTAGAATAATGAGAAGAGATATACGATGTTACATTTAATCTATACGCTCTCCATAATTAAGTTTGACATGAAATATTCATTAATACATTGGTTAAGGTCCTACTTGGAGAAAACCTATAAGAACCTATACAATCCTTTTAAATATTGATAATTTTTATCATTAGTACCTCTTCCAACCATATGCAATTCTTATAAAGATAAAAGGAATTTGAACCATTAACCTATGTTTTTTAGACCAGTATTATACCATTGAAACTTATATTCTTCTAATGAAAATCTGATAACTTGCTTGATGGACCATACGAATATGATGTGACCCCCATCTCCTTAAAGTATAGTTTTTAACCTACAATGTCAACCCTCCATCTCTTTATATTAATTATCAAACAAATTATAGGTATATACCTAGTATTGTAGGTGTTAATGATGGAAAGGACACCTTTCTAATTCCCACAACACGTGTTATATGAATTAGTGAACCATGACAATCTTGTAGCTAGAATAGAGAAAAAGATGGCTATATAGATCCAAACTTTCATCTAATCTATCCTTAAGTATTCCCTTAACCATCATCCCTAACTGAAAATTATTGACACCAAATGAGGTAACATATACTACCTTGAATAATGGACATTGCAAAGGAGGCAAATTGTCATTTATCTTGCACTAGTGGAGCATATGAAGGAAAATGGATGTGATCAACCAAATATTCATACTTAAAATCCTTTGATGAATGGATTTCACAAGGAAAATGACTTGATACAAATGAGGAGGTTGAGAGGGTATACCATGAAATCGACCATGCATGTATATTAGCCTATTGTGCCGGTGGATGACTTGAAGTTAAATAATATTGTAATAACCATGACTTATAATAATGCATTGAGTGTGAGGTTTATTTGTAGAAGGATGGGGGAAATGAGTTTCTTTCAATGCATTCAAGTGCACTAGTAATCAATTTTAGCTTACCACCTAAGGGATTCCATTTTCATCTAAGGTTAGATGTTGAGGTTACAATATCCAAACATAGTATTGTTTCTAGTTGGAATCTACTACATTTATACCTAGGTCATGGATTTACCGGTTACTTGATCAAATTACTTATATATCATTCAAGGTCCCATGTCAATAAGTGAGGATACGGCAAGGATAAGATAATTGTTCTAATTAATTAGTCTATTTCCATAGACTCTCTTATGATTATACACAATATATTTTATCTTTTATCTGCTATTTGTAACTACTGCCCGCATCATGATATGAATCATTATTGCTTCTTTCCTTACTAAGAGATCTATCATATGCATTCAAACAATTATTTCAGCTTGTTTTTTTCTTGGTTGGATTTATGATCTCTCTTCTCATGGAGATCATATGAGCTAAAATTTCAATGGTCGTATGCCTTACAAATCTACTTTCTTAATTGGCATATCAAGTAGGTAATTACCCGGGATATTAGAATAATGAGAAGAGATATACGGTGTTACATTTAATCTATATGATCTCCATAATTAAGTTTGACATGAAATATTCATTAATACATTGGTTAAGGTCCTACCTGGAGAAAACCTACAAGAACCTATACAATCCTTTTAAATATTGAGAATTTTTATCATTAGTACCTCTTCCAACCATATGCAATTCTTATAAAGATAAAAGGAATTTGAACCATTAACCTATGTTTTTTAGACCAGTATTATACCATTGAAACTTATATTCTCCTAATGAAAATCTGATAACTTGCTTGATGGACCATATGAATATGATGTGACCCCCATCTCCTTATAAGCATAGTTTTTAACCTACAATGCCAACCCTCCATCTCTATATATAAATTATCAAACAAATTATAGGTATATACCTAGTATTGTAGGTGTTAATGATGGAAAGGGCACTTTTCTAATTCCTACAACACTTTTTATATGAATTAGTGAACCATGACAATCTTGTAGCTAGAACAGAGAAAAAGATGGCTATATAGATAAAAAAAAATCATCTAATCTATCCTTAAGTATTCCCTTAACCATCATCCCTAACTAAAAATGATTGAAAACAATTGAGGTAACATATACTACCTTGAATAATGGACATTGCAAAGGAGGCAAATTTGTCATTTATCTTGCACTAGTGGAGCATATGAAGGAAAATGGTTGTGATCAACCAAATATTCATACTTACAATCCTTTGATGAATGGATTTCACAAGGAAAATGACTTGATACAAATAAGGAGGTGGAGAGGGTATACCATGAAATCGACCATGCATGTATATTAGCCTATTGTGCCGGTGACTGACATGAAGTTAAATAATATTGTAATAACCATGGCTTATAATATTGCATTGATTGTGAGGTTTATTTGTAGAAGGATGGGGGCAGTGAGTTTCTTTCAGTGGATTCAAGTGCACTAGTAATCAATTTTAGCTTACCAACTAAGGGATGCCATTTTCATCTGAGGTTAGATGTTGAGGTTACAATATCCAAACATAGTATTATTTCTAATCGGAATCTACTGCATTTATACATAGGTCATGGATTTACCGGTTACTTGATCAAATTACTTATATATCATTCAAGGTCCCATGTCAATAAGTAAGGATACCATAATTATAAGATAATTGTACTAATTAATTAGTCTATTTCCATAGAATCTCTTATGATTATACAAAAGATATTTTCTCTTTTATCTGCTATTTGTAACTACTGGCCGCATCATGATATAAATAATTATTGTTTCTTGCCTTACTAAGAGATCTATCATATGCATTCAAACAATTATTTTAGTTTTTTTTTCTTGGTTGGATTTATGATCTCTCTTCTCATGGAGATCATATGAGCTAAAATTTCAATTGTGGTATGCCTTACAAATCTACTTTCTTAATTGGCATATCAATTAGGTAATTACATGGGATATTAGAATAATGAGAAGAGATATACGGTGTTACATTTAATCTATATGCTCTCCATAATTAAGTTTGACATGAAATATTCATTAATACATTGGTTAAGCTCCTACCTAGAGAAAACCTACAAGAACCTATACAATCCTTTTAAATGTTGAGAATTTTTATCATTAGTACCTCTTCCAACCATATGCAATTCTTATAAAGATAAAAGGAATTTGAAGCATTAACCTATGTTTCTTAGATCCGTATTATACCATTGAAACTTATATTCTCCTAATGAAAATCAGATAACTTGCTTGATGGACCATATGAATATGAATATGACATGACCCCCATATCCTTATAAGTATAGTTTTTAACCTACAATGTCAACCGTCCATATCTTTATATTAATTATCAAACAAATTATAGGTATATACCTAGTATTGTAGGTGTTAATGATGGAAAGGACACCTTTCTAATTCCTGCAACACTTGTTATATGAATTAGTGAACCATGACAATATTGTAGCTAGAACAGAGAAAACAATGGCTAAATAGATCCAAAATTTCATCTAATATATCCTTAAGTATTCCCTTAACCATCATCCCTAACTGAAAATGATTGACACCAAATGAGGTAACATATACTACCTTGAATAATGGACATTGCAAAGGAGGCAAAGTTGTCATTTATCTTGCACTAGTGTAGCATATGAAGGAAAATGGTTGTGATCAACCAAATATTCATACTTACAATCCTTTGATGAATGGATTTCACAAGGCAAATGACTTGATACAAATAAGGAGGTTGAGAGGGAATACCATGAAATCGACCATGCATGTATATTAGCCTATTGTGTCGGTGGATGACATGAAGTTAAATAATATTGTAATAACCATGGCTTATAATGAATTGATTGTAAGGTTTATTTGTAGAAGGATGGATACCATGAGGATAAGATAATTGTACTAATTAATTAGTCTATTTCCATAGACTCTCTTATGATTATACAGAAGATATTTTCTCTTTTATTTTCTATTTGTAACTACTAGCATGATATGGTTCGTTATTGTTTCTTTCCTTACTAACAAATCTATCATATGCATTCAAACAATTATTTCTTGTTTTTTTTTTGTTTGGTTTTATGATCTCTCTTCTTATGGAAATCATATGAGCTAACGTTTCAATGGTGGTATGCCTTACAAATCTACTTTCTTAATTGACATATCAATTAGGTAATCAAGGATATTAGAATAATGAGAAGAGATATACTGTGTTACATTTAATCATGCAATGCCAATCTATAGCCTCCACCTCATTTATGTATTTGCATTGTTCAATGAACCATTTCAGTGGTGGAAGTGAAGTAGTTTTTACAGATGTTTGCATGGGAATTTCTATTTAATTAGGTCATTGAAGAGTCAACGAAAGGTGGCATATGAAATTATTGAACCAAGTGATCTCTAATAATGTTATGGCCATTGCACTGCACCTTTGACTAATTTACTCACTCCCAAGTGAGATTTCTCGAGCTCTAAAGGAAATGAAGTTTCCCATACCTTCCAAGACATTAAATGAGGTGATCGATGCCAGTTCTAACTCCTCCTAAAAATACATTGATATGTTAAAATGGTGGTGACAACTTTAACGTATTGATATCCTATCATACTAACAACATATATTAGTTAGTATGTACAGGTTGGGATATCTCCACATTAGAAAGATATTTATATTTAACCCATAGAGCCTCCTTACGATGTAAGTTATAAATATTCTTGACAAGCAATAGAATAGAAGCTAGAAACACTTATGCAATAATTAAAATAAGAATATAAGAAACTAGGACTCCCTAGTGCCATCCCCATACCATATTCTATAATAAGGTTTATCCCAAGGGGGTCTTCCTATGAGTCTAACAAATAACAATATTATATTATACCTAGGATTATCGGCTCATGCCGTGGTTATACATAAAACAAATTTTCAAGCCCAATTAGATATAAGATGCTATAGATTCATGCATATTCTCTTTTTCGTCTTTTTTGGTTTTTAGGTTTTTGAAAAAAAAGGAGTAACAAATGGGTTGATTTCATCTTGTGGAGACCGTATTCTTCATTTTTTGACTGAGTTTGGATTGCGTGGGCTGTGACATCGTCTGGAGAGGACACAGTCTTGTTTGTGAGGACGACTTACTTTCTGTTGGCTTCTTATAGTTCCACATCTACAATGATCCCCACGCCTCATCCAAAAAGGGTTGTTACAGCCAAAAAGGGAGCTGCAATCCATACTGACACCTACATGAATCTACTACAACGTTTTTGGGTAATCTCATTTTATTCTTCCTTCTTGTTACGACTGTGCATACCGTTTCTGGGTAGTGAAGGAGGGTGCTGCAACACAATAAGGGAGTATGAGAAGAAGACGATTTGGGTTGTTTTGAGGAGATGGCAGGGCAGGGCAGACACCAAATATCACTTCCATAAATCATTGTGCATGCCCAGGAAGCTACAAGTTAGAGTTAAATTAATTTTAGATTTGCTTGTCCACCTTACAATTGCTGTTATAGTCATTGTAAACTCAAAGTTATATGAATATAATATTTAGGGTTTATTTTCCTTGTTATTTTTCCAAAGCAATCTCTATTGCATTTACCGTTCACTATTAGCGCTACGAAAATCAAGATCTGAAAATTTTAGTCTATTAATATACAAGACAAATATTACACATATGATGGCACTGGTTTGCATACATACTTCAAAACCCTTGAGATACGAAACAAACTATCTATGTTAAACAACTTTCCGCTCTGTCTAACTTTCTTTCGCAGCGAAATTCTAGGTTTCTGCACGTTCCCTTCTGCAGTGTAATTCTTTCCGGAAGGCAGGAATCGGAAGTCGGCTTTTCGACTTTCGACACTTCCGAAACAAGAGTTTTTGCACAATGCTTCTTCCCCGCTGTCAATCTCGATCGTTGATCTATAAATTTTGTGACCAACCTTAGTGTTCGTATAACTTAATTTTTTATGCAACAAAATGGATTTCTGATCGTTCGATTAGTGTCCCCACCAAATCAACGGTGGAATCAAAAATTTATTAAGCACATTCCATAGAATATTGCACACATGAAAAGTTTTTCAAAGCTTGCAACTTTTGCCGACGCTATCACTATAAACCATCGATATTCCCCACGATTGATCCCCACTCTATGATCTTGTTTTATTTGAGCGATTGGTTAAGGTTTAACCCTCTACAAAGATTCACTTAATTGATCATTGATAGGATTAATTCTTCTCTGCAATTCAAAAACTATGGCAATCCAAAGCCACCGAGTTTATATACAGGGTTAGATGGAGTGAATGCGAGATGAATTCATACTTCTACAGAACTATATGAAGACATGAAATCCATCAAAACTACACGCAAAGTCTAATCCTTTGTTCTTTATTCAATGACCTCGAAATTCAAATACACACACATAAATCTACTTGTTCACTCCTTGCTCACTCTTCTATGCACCTCTCATTCCTCCATTCATGCTATGTGGAATTTCTCTCCCTCTCAAGCTCTATGAGATAATCAAATCTTCTTTGAGCTATCCTCAAACATCCATGACCTATCCTAAGGTCTATGAGCTAACCTAAGCTTCTGCGAACCAACAAGCTCTGTAAGCTAACTAAGCTGCTAAGAAATTATCTCAAACTGATTTAAATACAAGAGGATTCTGTTTCCAGATCCTATAACGAAGGAGTATAGTCCTTATTGATCTCTGCTAACCCTATGACTCACAACTAAATCAATCCTAACTGTTACATGTGGAAAAGGATCTAGATTCCTTATCCATTTTATTCATCTTTTACAAAATAAAGAAAATTACAAATGTACGAGACCTTAGGTCTCTTAACAGTTCCCTTGGGCCTTAACCTCGTGAATTCATGAATGACTTCGCCCTCTTGAGCCTATGCTCCTGCATCAACATACCAGCAGTACATTGAATACAAAAACCAACTAGGACTATTTGGCACAACTCAGTGGTATTTTTGACAAGTGTTTTACGAAATCCCTTAACCAAATTACATAAGAAAATAAGCCAAAAAAATTAGTAGGATCTAATGGGGGTCATTACACTTTACTATTCAAAGCATATCTCCCTTGTATAAAAATCAAACCCTTTCACTTCCTTTAGATCAAGCTTGTTCATTGGTCACTGTCTCATCATGTTGAGTGGATATGAGAATTGTGTGAATGCACAGAGGAACCATACACCACTCTCATTTTTGTGCTCAATGGTTACTTGTGTTTTTCCATCAGGCCTCAACCAGGAGTAGGTTCCATTCTTTCTGACCTCTATGAGCTTTTCTCCCAGCTTGGTAGCCAACACATGGGTGAGATGCATCAACTCAGGGGTTTCATTAGTTTCATAACTAGTCCAATAAAGGGTAGCGATCCATGTACTAGACCTCACACAGACTGTCATCCATACTAACATATCATGACCTAGTCAAGCAGTACACAATTAGGCTGCCAACAAATTTACACACCCTCACGACACCCTTAGTAACCCACAGTAGGTCATGGTACCTTCATACACAGGCTTGGGACCCTTCACAGTCCTCAAGGAACTTTCATCCAGTCACGACAGTCCTAGCAGGCTTAAGAGATGTCACAACAGCCCTTAGCAGGCTCAAGAAAGGTCATGGTTTTCTCTAGAAAGAATTAGAAGAATTTACACATATAAAAATGATGCAAACATGAAACACAAATTGAATATGAACACTGTGATGAATCTCATAAACTCAAAAAAATACTTTTCATTAACACTTCCAAGAAAGTTTACAGAGCTACAATCCAAGCACAGAGGCTTCAAAAATGAAATTCAAACCCTTCCTTCTCCGTAGAGGTTACATTTATAGTGCAATTTACCCCCGAGACGTATCTCGAAACAGGACATCAAAATAAGTTACATTGCGGGAATCAAACCTGAAAGTACGTCCTAAATCCTAACAAACTCTGACATGGAAGATGCATCGTGCCCACAAAACATTTTGGGAAGGAACGTCGTGCTGCACATGACCAATAAAGAAGGGAAATCTCGACATCTGGGGCTTTCTGGCTTGCTTGATGAAAACGACAACTCTGAGCATATTTTTAACAGACTATGACTGACTCAGCTGCTGGAGGGCCTTCCAAGATGATGATTGCTCACTCTATGTATTTCTTTCCACTGTTGATCTGTAGGGGTGACCATCTCAAATAGTTCCTTTAGGATAACATCCAGTTCAATCAGGGGGCTATGGCCAATAGTAGGGAGATTTGATTTGACAGTCATGAAATGAACCATCAGCTCAAATTCCTTGCTGATTTTATCGATAATTACCTCTCCCTTTAGCCCACCATTCATACCCTCAAACTTTGCATGGTTTACTCTTGCCTGGTTCATCAGTTCGACATATTTTCTCTGAGAGTTCTTGCCTGGTGTAGTATCCATTGTTCAAATGTAAATGGATAGATGTACACAAGTGTAACACCCCGGTTTTGACCTCGTTGCATTAGATGTATATGATGTATATATTGTAAATGATCATAGTGCAGAGCTAAAGGCCAAGGCCCCACCATTGATTGGTTATGCTATGTTTCGGGTTGAAATTGTCACCGATGGTATATCGGGGCATGCGACATACATATTAAGTTTCGTAATCATGTAAATATACATCTTTAATTAAATAAACCCAACCAGCTATGCTCGCGGCAACTAAATTGAGAAGGGGCATGATTTTCACAAGGATAAGGGTGGGGGAATTTTCAAAACCTTGAGCCATGAGAGAAATCCATGTGTCACCACCCTGTTTTGATTTTCCCATCTTTCCTTGTTTTATCCAACCATCACCATTAAAAACTGTTGCTGTTAGTTGGGGCAGTTATGGTTGGGAGTGGAGTGTGCCAGGACTGTCAGTCCTTGCCCACACGCACACTCCACCAGTGGATTGAACCTCACGATGGGTAGAGGAATGACTACGCCTCTCATCCCACTCACTCCACTATGCAACTCTTTCCCTTGTCTGTTCATCCTCACGCAGGGGCGGTAGTCTGATTGTTCCCACGCACCGGCTTCTTTCCTGTTTGGTCTCACGCAGCCAGGAGAGAGGAGTCATCTCCACTGTCATTCACATTTTCCACATAGAGGAATCGAGTGTGTTTCAATTCGTATTTGGGATTTGATGTGAATCTTCTCTCACGCACTGGGTTCTGCGTTGTTGTTACTCACGCAGTAAGCTGGGAGCCGTTCAGTCACTATCACCCATGATTTCCTGTGGAGAGCCATTTTTATGCTCAGGGACTGTGTGTAAGTTTTCCCTACCGATTGTGGCTCAAGCATATGTTTTTCCCTCTGTATTTCGGGGTCTAGTGCAAGTTTCCCTCACGCACAGGTTGGGAGACTGTAATTTTCTTCTCCATTGTGGTTTGTGTAGGTTTTCCCAGTGACTTCGTGGTCCAGGACGGACTGTTGTTTCCCCATGTCATGAGCTGTGTTTACTGATACGTTTTGGGACTATTGTAAATTCGATTGGGAGTTGTTTTGGCCACGATAGGGCCAAGAATGACTCAGGAGTCGTTTTCCATGTTTAAGCTGTAACTGTTGATTGATTGCATGCGTGCAATGGTGGGTCTACGGATTGTGTTGGGAGTAGGGATGGGGGCTTGGGTTGCTTGATAAACCTGGTGTGTTTGGAAACCACAAAGACAGAGCTAGAGGGCTGGCTTTCTTCTCCACAACCCCTGAATAGCACTGGAAGGGAAGTCAGGGCCTGAGGGACTGTGTAGCAGAGAAGGGACTGATTCCTTGTGTTGGGTGTGTGTGGGTGTCTTAGAAGTCAGGCTAGTTCTGGTGTAGGTGTTCCTAGTTTTGTAATGGGCTCACCAGCTTAGCATTTAGCCTTTCCCAGCTCCTTGATGGCCTGATAAACCTGACCATGTTGGCTTGGCTGTCTTGTTGATGGCCTGATAAACCCAATTGTGTTGGCTTGGCTATGTTTAAGCCTTCTTGCTCCTTATTCCTTAGAGAATCATGCCCAGCTCGGGGGTGGCAGCATTGCTGAGAGATTAAGGAGCACGTTGGCCTATGGTTGGGTGGAACGTTGCAGCGACGTAGCTGGTTGCCAGACAAGTTCTTCATAAGATAAGTAACCTTATCTATTTTACTCCTGCAATTATATTTACTGTTAATAAATTATGATGAACATGTTGAATGCTTGTATGATCATATGTTTGCTTCCGCTATGTATGATAGATCATTATGTATATGTGCATGAACTACTTCAATGCATTTTCCATTCAGTATTTTATATATGTCCATGTTCATGGGGCGGTTTGCCCGGATGGTTAACGCCATGGTAGCGTCCTCTTCACCGGTCGGAGGGTCGAGGACATTACAACAAGAAGAATGGAATGAAAGTTGATGAAATTGGTTTCACCATGGTGAATCTGAAGAGATGCTTGAGGAAGGATAGAGTGCAAGATGATCCATTTATTCTAGCATCACAAGCAAAACAAGTATTTTATGTACACGATCCGGTAGAGAATGATTGGTGTGTAGTTTTGACATGTCGTCTGAATGGACCAAGAAATTGTAATAGATATGAATTGGAGTATGCATATTTATCAAGTGTTGCAAATTTTGAAGGGATGAAATGCAAAGGATGAAGCTATAGGCGATGGTGGCATGGATTATGCTCGACAAGATTGTGAAGCCACATGGTTGGATGTTGTTCAATAAGTAGCATGCATGATTTATTTATCAGTTCTCATTTAAGTTGTATCTGTGAAAATTTATATCATAGATTATTACTTGGATTTACCTTTCATGCATATATTTTTTGTTCTGCTAGATTTTATGCATGGATCTTATCTGTTTTATTATGTTATGTAACTTTCATTTATTTTTACAGTAGATAGATTGGGTGTGGGGAATTGAGAGTGATGTGAGGGGGGGAGGGGCCATATGAGCTTCAACCTTCACATGGTTGGCCCAGTTTAGTAGAGAATAAGATATTCTTGAAACCAAGAGCTTAGAGAAGCCCATTCAGGTATTTTGATTTTGTTTTTTTATAATTTCATATATGTTATGCCTTTTTTCACATATCTATCAATTGCTTATATGAACATACCATTTTGACATGATATATGCAAGTCTTCAAAATGGAAAGGAATATAATGAATTTGTCAATTAGATATCTTATTGTCGTTTCATTGAATATAACATGTTGATTTCTTCATTTTAAGTACAATTGTACTTGTCTATTTTATGAATTGATTTTATTGCACATTTGTTGAAGGAAAAGAGTTGATTGCAGGATAACTATTGACCACAAGCGGGTAATGTAATGAACAATATTGAAAGTATTTAATTACGACATATTTATTACAACCATAAGTATAACTGATTGATGGTGTAACAACTAATTTGTGTGAAATATTTGTGTAAAGCATAGAGGATGCCAAGATCATCTGACGTTATTGGCATCAGAGCTGAACTTTGAGGTATAAATCCTTATTATCAATACAATTTCAACATTCTTTGGGAGTATCACCTATAGGTTTCCTTTTAGGCATTGGGAGTATCACCTATAGGTCTCCTGAAGCTGCCCCGACCATAATTAAACGATTTTACATAATGTAGTTAGCAATCCCATTGACTACATTTTAGTTGTTTGTGGCCATTGGTGGTAAATGCATTTTATTTTAAGACATTAATATCAAACTATATATGAATTGTATCCATCCTTTTTGCTGAAAGGTGAGAAATTGAAGCACTTGTAGAATATTTCAAAATTTCTCCAATATATATATATTTTGTAAATAAAAGGATTGTATTACTGCATACTCACTTAATTACATTCCGAATAAAAGATCCAGAAACCACCTACCCAGTTCTGACAAGATTTACTTTCGTCCCAAAATAGAACCACCCATCCCTAAACAAAACAACCAGATTGTTCATGGCATGCCCCATCTCGATTACATACATAAGATGCCCATAAAGAAATCACTATAGGAACCAATAACAGACGACTGAACAAGACATAACAAAACAACCAGATTGTTCATGCAGTGCCCCATCCCTATTACATACATAAGCGACCTATAAATCCCATCACTAGTGGAACCACTAATAATAAAATGAACAAGAAATAACAAGAGCATAAACATAGGGGCCTCAAACCCGTCCCTAGGCGGACACTCCTGGAGAGGAGTGTTTGGTGTGCTTCATCTTCCTGGAGGGCTCCCTGGTAGTCATGTCGATTGACTTGGCCATGCTCCTCCCTCTGACCTCAGCCTACTCCATCCTTGGGTTGAATAATTGAATCCCCATCTTTGTGGCCATGAGGTCTATATTTCCGTGCATTAGCCGACAATCGGAGTTGTGATCCTTCCAAACTCCCATAGGTTATTCATCCCCTTTCCGTTTTGCAGCAGCGCTAAGAGAAGAGTGCTCTAGCATGTTCATGTTAACCCAATAGAGCATAAGCAATCTGTCATAGGCCACAACCCTCCCAACTGTATTTCCAGGGTCTACTACCAAAGGTTCAACCTCACCGCGCAACTCCTCCCGGGGCATGGCCTTAGCTTTGTCCCATAAACAGTCTGCAACCAATTCAATTTCACTATATGTCGCCAGAGGAACAAAGTCTTTGAAGCATTCAACAACCTCCTGCACTTGTATCTGGGCTCTAATCACATGACTCTTGTCAAGATTATCGACAAAGACTTCCCCCAACCCCAAGATTCCCCTGTGAGAGATTTTGGGAGCCATGGTGGAGATAGACTCGTCACCAATAACCAGCACTTTAGAGCAGAAAACACATTCACAAGCCCTTTTGACACAAAAGACACAAAAGATTCTAGGATACTCCATAGAGGTCATTGAGTAGAGGGAGAAGCTGATTCAGAATATAAGGGTGGCGGCCACCTCACCATCATCATGGTTCTGTACTCGACCTTCGTCATCCTGGATTGGCGTCCTATGATCCTTAAAGACCATATATGTCCTGTGCTGTGAATCTCCCTTATCCATCCCTTCAGGCCTAAAACTGTACTTCCCACCATGCGCTCAGGCGTGGCGAGGATCCTCATCTGCAACTGTACTTCCCAACGCGTGCTCATGCATGGCCCAAATATTACACAAAGATTACCATCGGTGAACTGGATTACACAATGATTTCGCGCCCAACTTCTGCAATTAACCTGCTTGCTAGTTCATCGACGAAATGGACTAACAACCATCAGATCTAAATCGACGGTGGACTTAAATTGTTATGGGGCAGATTTGATAAACTATTGCGCCAGTCAGGAATTTCTTCTATCGCGCTAGTTCCCCTGGCGAAATAGTTCTCCTTCGTTGATATGCAGCAAGATCATTCTTAACCTTTGATCTTCTTCATCCTTGAAACAATTAGTTTCCAACTTCGCAACAGATTCTCCTTTAACTTTCTCGCTATTTAGTCGGCAAAATTCCTCTTTAGCTGTTGATCGACTCACCTCTTGATCACCATCGTTGAATTTTTAAGCAATCTCTCCTACGCCGTGGATCTGCCACACAATGCACAGCTAAAAGTGACTTACTGTGTAAATGTCAATACTCAAGACATTTTTTTCATTCAACTAACCATACTGTCAACGTGGTCACAAGATATGATTTGACTGGTAGATTGCTTCCAAACTCAATCAATAAACTCAATTAAACCAAAAATACAGGCATACGATCTTATTTCACAATGGTCCTTTATATGAACCTAAATACACTGGATTGATCATTACAAATAGGGACCTCTCTCTCTCTCTCTCTCTCTCTCTCTCTCTCTCTCTGTAAGCTCCAAGAGTACAGACTCTGAGCTTGTTCCTCTCGATCGAACCTTCCTCTAACTAAGCTCCAATAATCTACCTAAAAGCTTCTGTGAGCTAACAAGCTCTGTAAGCTAAAGCTAAGTTATCCATCTAAATGACTCAATTGGATTAAATTAAACTCTTACTTTGTTTTCCAGATCCTTCAAAGAAGGAACAAAGTCCTTATTCGACTCTACTATCCTCTATGACTTACTATGCTTGATATCTGTTATTTTCCAGTAAGGTAACAAGCAACTCACTTTATTTTTGCTTGTTGTGGTTTTTTTACTTTTCGAAAATTATTGATGAAAACTGTCAAGGATTAGAGTGAAGAAGGGGTATCTTGCATGTGGATAATTTCTGCATCCAGAGTGACTTATGAGAATCCTATACGTTGGGTATTTTTCCCTGCATTAAGATTTGGTAAGCATTAACATTTTGTTGACATCATGGTTGTGTAATAGTTAATTTATTGACCACCTTACAAATTGGGGTGATATCATATGATATTTGCATAAGATGTACTTTATAATTGTATAAATAACAACTGAAAGGATATTTCTACTATTTATTTGTGCTACATCTTTTAGAATGGGAAAGATGTTAAATTTGATTTTGACTTTGGGTGCAGAGAAAAATTAGTGGATGATGCTCTTGCCTCTGGAAAAATCTAGGAGGGAGAAGGGTTTAAATACATTAAGGAGTGCTTTGAAAATGACACACTTCATCTCATTGGCCTTTTGAGTGATGGTGGTGTTTATTCATGATTATATCATTTGCAGGTATTCTATATCTATAAATGCATTCTTATGAGTTGTTTATCTTAGAAAAGGTTATAGATTTATTCTTGCTATACAATTTTTAATCTTTGTATTTCTCCATAGTGTAGTTGAATGCTTTATATATCACCAGACTGGATTGAGTTGGGTCTAAATATGTTATAATTGTAGAACCCATTGATCTACTGACATAAATTTTAAGATAAGGCTACTCTTACATTGATCCATCAAGAAAACATTAGAAAATATGCTCATTCTTATCCATGAATAATTGAAATTATAGTTAGATGTTCACTTCTAGAGTATGTGTATGAACTTGAATTCCAACTTTGTCCTACAAAACGTTTATGTATTACTATTTTCTTCATTGAATCAATGCTGCATATGAAACCTTTCAAGTTTAGCCAAATTATAAGGTCAGAGCCATTCATATTACTTTCTTAGGTCTCTTGAGTCATAAACATTGTTGGGATTATTAGTCTTTTATTAGAATTACAAATGATGCAGTCTTGGTGTTAATGTTTTCCCCTTTCCCCAATTCTTAAAGGTTTCTAGCTCAATGGTAGAGCGTTTGCTTTACAAGCAAGAGGTTGAAGGTTCGATTCCTTCGTGCCCTAATGATATTGCAATATCGATGTTTTAAATTATGGCTATGAGGGGGGTTCTAAACTGACTTCATTTGTCACTACAAGGGGGGTTCATAACCGCCCCCAAAGGTTTGTAAAGAGTTTTAGGGGGGGTTTCAAACCGCCTCTATAGGTACCTACGAGGGGGTTTTTATAACTTCCCCCAAAGGTTTGTAAAGTATTTTAGGGGGGGGGTTTAAACCACCTCCGTAGGTACCTATGAGGAGGGGTTTGAACCTCCTCAGTCGATACATGCGAGGGGGGGTTTGAACCGCCTCCTTAGTTACCTATGAGGGGGGTTTTGGACCACCTTAATAGGTACCTACAAGGGGGGTTTTGAATCACCTCTAGAGGTACCTATGAGGGGGGTTTAAAACCGCCCCCATAGTTTTATAATAGAGACTTTTACGGATGGTTTTGAATTGCCCCCATAGGTAACTACGATGGGGGTTTATATATTCCCTTAAAAGTGACTTTTTGGGGGGGTTTAGAACCACCCCCAAAAGTCACTTTTCGGGGTAGTTTTGATTTCTTCCAGGACCGCCCCTAAAATTCAAAACTTTTAGCATCGGTGCTATTCGGGGCGGTTTTGTAATGATCGCCTCCAAAGCCAAAACCGCCCCCAAATCACTTTTGGGGGGGGTTTAGAACCACCCCTAAAAGTCACTTTTAGCGACGGTTCTGACCTCTTCCAAAACTGCCCCTAAAATGAAATTTTTTTGGCGTCGACGCTATTAGGGGCGGTTTTGTAAAGACTGCCGACAAAGTCAAAACTGCCCCCAAATCACTTTTGGGGGGGGGATAAAAACCGCCCCCGCCCCTAAATGTCAAAATTGTTGTAGTGATAGATTATGTGAAGGGGGATCTAGTTGATGAAGGCACTATATAAAAGAAAACCTTGGCCCTCAAAGAGCAGGATGAACAAGAATATGCAAAAGAGGACTAGTCCATGGAAGAACCTCTCAGTAGCAACATCTTCATCAATATTTTTTATTAATGAAGTTTATGTGTATTTTGATTTTAGGCCTATATATATGGTAATATAGCACTAAACATGATAAGTATAAATTAGAATATGCTAGATGGTTGAAATTACATGATCAAATAATCATTTTGATGAACATAACAACATAAACAATATGTATTAGCTTTGAAATCCTTGTACTTTTCTTGCTAATGCTATTTCTAACAACCTTTTTATAATGCAAACCTATCTAGTTTTGTGAGAAAAAAAATTATGTTGACATACTTTTATTTTTCTCTATAAAGAGGAAGTGATGATATTCTTTCTATTAAAATTAATTCTCTTTAATTATTGCGATATGTTTCATTCATGAAACTAGAGCCACAAGGTGGTAATGTCTTGGGCAATAGCAAATTTGCGAAAAAGTTGTTTTCAAATTTGCAAAATATTGTCCTGATGAAATAGGATAGTAGCGTTTAAATATAGTTTCATTTGTTTTTTGAAATGATTTCATAGGATAGATACTTTTAAATATAGTTTCATTCGTTTTACGAAATTTTCTCATAGGATAATTGCTTTTAAGTTTTCTCAGTAAACTCTAAAACATAGAATAAATAAACATACAATTTTCCATCTTCTTTAAAACAACTATGGTTTTCTTATTTCAAAATAATTACTTTGCTTATGTTTTCTTCTTAAACAAATTAAAACATAACACCGATATGCGAGTTGAAAGCATCTCAAAGGAGAAAAAAAAAAAAGGGTTGAAAGCATCTCAAAGGAGAAAAAAAAATAATCACATCCACTTCTGTCATTTTGCAAAGAATGAGAATGGTTGGACTATGTAATTACTCCCACTACTAAGTAATTTATTGAGTTAGAATAGGGTTGGTATATATATAGAGACAAGTAACCCTGGAACAACAAAAAATGTCAGCTTATAATAATCAACATAATATGAAGAACTGATATTATTCAGATATGAGAATTAATCTATATGAGAAATTACAGATGGTCAAAAGGGATGGTGATGGTGAAAATATCCTGCTATTGAACCATTATCATATTTCATTATAAACCATTGGCCTCTGAGTATCTGAAGTCCTTCCTAAGAGCTTATTTGCGATAAAATTCTTTTCCCTATAAATATGATCTTTGTGAAGAAACCGTTAAGTCTCCAAACCTACTCCAGAATTTCTGGAGTAAATGTAGATTGTGACATTGTTGTTACTCATTTTAAAAAAAAAATTATTTACTCTTTTGGAAGGGACCAAAAACTTATAATTCGTTGATCCTTATTTCTAAAGCCAAACTGAGCATAAGTTTTAAAGCCATTGCCGTTCTCTTTCCCAAACCAGCCTTGTCCTTATAGAAGTTGTACCACCAGCTCCAACTGTGCTTTAAAAACTCATTTGTCTGATGCAATTACACATACAAATTTGATTTAGATAAATAAATCGAGCATACAAGTAGCGACAAGAGCTGTTAGATGAGTCTAGAAAACCATCCAATTCCAAATAAAAACCAGACCAACTCCTTGAAAGTATTTGGTGCATATTTTTGAGTCAAGCTCTTATGCATGTCTTCATGCCTCAAATATCCACTATTATTGAGATATATTCCAACTTCCAAGTACAAACTGACAGACTTGTTGGGTGAATTCGCGGTGTTCAGATATGTGATACCTTTAGTGATAATCCTGGCCTTGTGCTCATATTTCCTCGTCACAGGAGACACAAACTATGAAGCAACCATGCCTGCAATGTAGAGGGACGAGGTGAACTTGGTTGTTGTACTTGCAGTAAGTAATGGTTGTCGTGGGAATTTCTCTTGTGTCATGGGAATTTGAATTTCACTCCACCTGTTATTCAAAACACATCACATTTAGTATGTACTCTACTAGGACCAACATTAACCTTCTCGATTTTCTACAAGTAAGTATAAAAATTGAGAATTGTGAGCTTGAGGTGCCCTAAACTCAAGCGACGTAGTGAATTTAGCCAATCTATTTCCAACATCTGACCATACCCATTCTCTGGTTCTTGATCGCCCAAGAAATTTATTTTGTTTACAGGCTTGTTGCAGGTGTGTGTGATGGAAAAAATGTTCTTTAGAGTCACTTCGTAGAAGCTTAGAGTCCACTAAGGCACATACTTGGGAAATCTGGCATAGAGAGAGGATCCTCTGGCTTCCATAACTAGAATGTAAGGGCCCTCCAATCTTTCTTTGTCTGAGACACGACTCACAAGTTTCTTCACTCGCAGACGTTCAGTGATTTCCCGACTAATAGACTGTCGGTCGGATCATTAAAACTCTGCCACAATGTTTTGTTTATTTTGTCATACAATACCAGGTTGTCGTTGTTTCGGAGTTCGATTCCCACGACACCCCTATTCGAAGTGTTTGTGGACCAAACCTCGCGGTCATCTGCATCGAAGAGGAGGTTTCCGTCGATGTTGTATTTGAGACTAGCATTCTCTCGGATGAGATCGTTCATGTTAGCAGTCCACACGAAACTCATGGTTTCCGCTTGTCCATAATATCCCATGCGAATTTCCAAGGCGTAGGAATTGGGCGTGGTGTTGAAGAAAACCAACTGGAAAATTCCATTCGCTGTTCCTAGTGGAGCCACTCTGTAGTTGGCATCGTATTCCACAACATAATCTCCCAGGTGAAGGCTCCACTAACAGTGCATGTTTCTAGGAGAAACAACAACCCATAAACAAGGAGAAACACAACTGAATCGATTTTTTGTTGATTTTTTTTCAATATAGCAGAAAATTCTATTTTCTCTGACTTTTTTATGCACAAGAGGTAATCCTCTCTCTTCTTCTCTGTTTGAAAGTTAATATAATTTAATTTAATTAATACCTAAAAGTAAATAATTGGCTAATCACAAGGATAAATATTACCCTTCAATGTGGAAGCTCTCTTGAGAGACTTTGAGTAATGAGATGCATTTGTAGGTCATTAAGGACGAGTGATTAAGGGCCAAATCTCAACACCGACAGGGAATTTATTTTGCTAAGTGTTGCCAAGAAATATATGTGTCAAAACCTCCATCCCCCTGATTAAATCTGTTAGAATATAATCCACCGGGATTATATATTGTAAATAAATAAATAAATCTGAATAGTAGGAAGCCGAAAAGGCTGGGCGGAAGGTGAAACACAACCGTCATATGATTTGTATAAGTAAATGCATTAGCAAATGAATAAAATTGAATCGGGAGTTATACCTATTAGTGGTATCAGAGCTTGGCTATTTGCCATAACTCCTGCCTGCTGCATTTCAGTCCTGGCATTCTGCTTGCCAGTCCATTGCCAGACTGCCTACTCCGTCAGTCGCATGTGTTTCTCCTGCCAGCCTGCGTGCATTCATTGTATGCGTGCTTTCATTTGGGAGTTATTCCTGTCTGCCTGTGCAATCCGCCCTTTGCTTGCATAGTCCTATAGTTCTACATGCATATGAATTGTGCAACGAGTCTACCATATTCCTTTCAGCCTGAGTGATAGTTCATGCGTAGGCCAAGAGATTGTAACTTGTCTCTCTCCCATAGACCAAGACTCTCCGTTCTTTTTTTGTTGTGTATTGCTGTTGCAACGTTTACCTATTCTCCATTGCACATGCTATTTTCCCACTCCATTCATTGCCGCGGACTGTTTGTCTGCTATTTATATCCGGAACCGCAATATTGAGGCCCTTGCTACTGCGGCTCTCGTTCAGGCTATCTGCGAGGCACAGAAGCCCCGGACTTTGCAGGAGATTTCTGCAGCAGATGCATACTTCCTTGAAGAGTTGAGGGCGTTGAATTGTGTGGAGGTAATACACCTTATTCAGTATTGAAATTGGTCATTGGAAATACAAAAACCCTAGTTTTTTTTCCTGTGAAGTGCATAAACCCTAATCCCGCGAGAAGTCTGGTGGTTAATTTTAAATTCTGCGTGAGTAACGACTGCTTTTTCGTGATGAAAGTATGATTGTATGAGCCCACGGTCCTCTAGACTCCTCAATGACCCTCTTTGCATTGTGGTATTTTTCCTCCGTTTGTTGCTGAGCAAAATACTTCTCCAGCGAATTGGTGTACACGACCTCCGGCATCAAATATCATTTTCAGGCCAACGTCAATCACATCCTGTGTAACAAAGGAAGGACGGTATATTATATATTCTTTGTTATTTTGATTTCGTAACAAGTTTGGAAACAAAACTTGCAAGCAAAGGAAGGATGGTATCCATGTTTCAGGTTCGCGTGTGCTCTTCGTCGTCCAAGACTAAGAGATATACATGCTGCTTTGATGTTGTTACAACCAACTAGTATTGATCCTCGATATGATACTGGCCTCTTGTGCCTGTTAATACAATAATCGTTGCGAGTTACTGGAGCTTAAAGAACTGTGTTGGAGCTTGAAGAATGGTGTTCGTTGACTACGTTGAAGACTGCGTGCTGCTGGTGCTCTCCTTGAATATTGCAATCGAGCTGGTGCTCTCCCTCAAGACTGCCTGTTAAGTGCATGGAGGCTGAGTCTAAATACTGAAGCGTTGAAGACTGAACCCGTGAAGCTGTGCATGAAGCTTGAAGACACTGTGAAGATTTAAGAGCGTGGAGGTAAAATATTGCTGATAAAATATTTTGTGACCATTGGGTTGCACAAACCCTAACTTCTGTCCAAACTTATATGCATAGAGTTTGTCTACAAATATTTACCTAATATGGATATTGTATGAGCCCGAGAGTATTAAGTGTTGAGCATGTGTCTTATGTATGAACCTACGAAGGATGAGTGTGAGCCATGACCTTTATAATGAGTTGTGAATGATGTGATTTGCAGAGTGTAAAAGTGTTGAGAACCCACTCTGCTACAATACATTGTATTAATATTGCGTCTTTTCATAAGATGTTTTGAGTTGTTCATGTAATAGCACTCTAAAAGCAAATGATATAGAGTTGCAAAATTATTTTGATAGGACTGTAGAATTATTTGTATAGGCTGCAGAATCATATTGTAATCTGTAAAGGAGCAGGAATCTAAACCTGCATCCCATATCTTTTTTAAGCATTCTGTAAGTTACAATTTCTAGATTAGAGATGCACTCTTTGGCATCTATTATTGGTGCTGCCCTTGTTGGAAAAGACCAGTCCAATGACCATCCAAAAGGAGAGAGCAGCAAGAGAGGCAGAGGAAGAAGAAACTTCAGAGGCAGAGGGGGCAGAAACAACTTCAGAAAAAGATCAGATTTGCAGTGCAAGCGTTGTGGAAACACTG